>VZQC01010158.1:2132775-2241587 GCA_009823505.1 Rhizomys pruinosus
CATGCAGCACATTCATACACATATCGAAATGAACATAACACATATAAATATTAAAATACCAGTGCCAATACCTACTTCTAGTTCCAGTCCATTACAAGTCATGTCCTACACTACAGGACCTCCGCAAAGTTCATACGTTAAAGAGATCGCTTGTGTGCTTGGTTGCTCCCTTTGGATAACATGGAACTTTAGAGCCATTACATCTATTGCTGCTTGGCCATTCCTTTTAGATAATCTCCCTATTCCGTTGTGTAAGAGTGTACACCGCCACATTTTTAATTTGATTCTCCTACCTCCGCTGTCTCCCTACTCTATGTCCAGCTTGCAAGGTGGGCCTCCACCTGCGGCTGTGCCTCTTTCCGATCTTAATGTCTTTTTGTTTTGCCTTGGTTTGCCTATAGCTGTGAACAGAGCGTGGCAATAATATAGTTGTGGATGTATTTCTGCAATGAGTCTTGTGGGTATATACACGAAGTGGTATGACTGGGTCAAATGCACAGCTCATTTTGAGTCTTCCAAGGGTTCTCCTCTACAGCTTTCGTCTTTCCATAGGTGCGCTGTACAGTATTATTTCTACTTCCACCAGCAAGGATGAGGTATCCCCTTGTCGCCCCCACAACCTCTCCAGCAATTGATATTGTTTGGTTTCTTGTCTGCCAGTCTTATTGAGTGAGATGATATCTTAGAGTGGTTCTTATTTGCATTTCCTTAATTATTAGTGACACTAAACAGTTTTATAAGATGTTTTCCTCTAGCCATCTCTAATTCCTCCTCTGTGAGTCTCTTCTCAGTTCTTTTTTCCATCGTTTGAGTGATTCATTTGTTTTTCTTTCTTTTCTTTGTTTTTTTGGTAGCTTGTATACTCTGGAAACCAACTGCTTTGGACAAAAGCTCAGGGCCCTACACAAGAAATACTTACAACTAGGTAATTGGCACTGCATCCACAGATGAGGGATAACAATTTGTCATTTGGTTTTTCTGGGACTGTGTTACTTTCACTCAGCATGATGTCTCTAGCTCCAGCCATTTTCTTGCAAAGCTCTTGATGTCCATCTTACCTGCTGCATAGAACTCCATTGTGTAGATGTACCACATTTTCCTCTATCCACTCATCAGCTGGAGGGGCAATGTGGGGTTGGTTCCAGCTCCTGTTTGTGAAGAGAGCTGCAATAAAATGGGCCGTGGCATGTATCTCTGGGTGGGTTGTAGTCTTGAGGGTACATGCCCAGGAGTGGTATGGCTGGGTCGTGGCAAGTTCATTCCAAGTCTTCCAAGGTTTCCATACTGCTTTCATAGTGGCTGTATGAGTTTACATTCACCAGCAGATGGATGAGTTCCCCTTTCCCACAACTTCTCCAGCACTTGGTATCGTTTGTTTTCTTGATCCTAGCCAGCCTTATTGGAGTAAGATGATATACTTAAAGTGGTTTTGATTTGCATTTCCCTTAATGATTAGTGATGTTGAACACTTCTTCAGATGTTTCTCAGCATCTCTAATTCCTCAATTTGTGAAGTCTCTGTTCAGCTTTTGCTCCATCTATTGAGTGGGTCATTTTGTTTCTTTTTTCTTTGTTTTTTGAGTAGTTTATATATTCTGGAAATCAATGCTTCTGTCAGATGTATCTGCAGTGAAGGTTTTCTCCCACTCTGTGGGATTTTTCTTCACTTCCTTGATTGTTTCTTTTGGTGTACAGAAGCTTTTGAGTTTAATGAGGTCTCATTTGTCAATTGTTGACCTTAATTCTTGCACAGCACAGCTGGTGTCTGATTTAAGAAGTCTTTTCCTACGCCTATGTCTTGTAGTCTGCTGCCAACTTTTTTTTCTATCACCTTCAGAGTTTGGGGTTTCACGTTAAGGTCTTTGATCCATCTGGAGTTGACTTTTGTACAGAGCGTAAGGTAGGGGTTTAATTTTATTCTTCTACAAGTGGTGATCCTGTTTTGCCAACACCACTTGCTGAAGATGCTGTCTTTTCTCCATTGTGGCTTTCTTGGCCCCCTTGTCAAATATAGAGATGGCTGAAATTCTATAGTGCTCACATTTGGATCTTCAGTTTTGTTCCATTGGTCACAGGTCTGTTTTTGTGCCAGTACCAGGCTGTTTTTTATGACTGGTAAGCCCTGTAGTATAGTTTGAAGTCTGGTTAGAGATCCCCCTGTGTAGCTCTTTTTCGCTCAGGGTTGTTTTGGCTATTCGGGGTCTTTTGTTTTTTCAAATGAATTAAGGACAATTTTTTTTCCAAGCCTGTGAGAAACTCTTGGGGATTTTGATTGGAATTGCATTAAATCTAACAAGAGTTTCGGTAAAATGGACATTTTAAATGTTAATTTTTCCAATCCGTGAGCATGGGAAGGTTTGTTTTTCCATCTTCTGATGTCTTCTTCAATTTCTTTCTTTAAAGGTTTAAAATTTTTGTTGTAGAGATCTTTGGTGTCTTTGGTTAGGTTTGTTCCTAGGTATTTTATTGTTTTTGAGGCTATTGTGAGTGGGAAGGTCTCTTTGAATTCTTTCTCTAGTTGCTTGTTCTTGGTGTAAAGAAAGGCCATTGATTTTTTTAAGGTTAATTTTGTATCCTGCCACTTTGCTGAAGCTGTTAATCATTTCTAGGAGTTTTCTGGTGGAGTTTTTAGCATCACTTAAGTAAACAATCATAGCATCAACAAATAGGGATAGCTTGACTTCTTTTCCAATTAGTACTCCTTTAATTTCATTTTCTTGCCTTATTGCTCTAGCAAGTGCTTCAAGCACTATATTGCAGAGGAGTGGTGACAGGGGGCAGCCTTGCTGAGTTCCTACTTTTAAAGGGACTGTTTCTGTCATTTCCCCTTTAGGATGATATTGGCTATGGGTTTCCTGTATATGGCTTTTATTACATTGAGGAATGATCCCTCCAATCCACTTCCTTGTAGGACTTTACGCATGAAAGGGTTTTTGAAAAATCCAGCATCCCTTCATGCCAATAGAGATTTTAAGAATAGAGGTTGGAATATGTTACAGAAATGGAAACAAAGGCTCAAAGATGTTAAGTTTCTTAGTCAAAGATCCCATAGACTCTAGCATATGAACCCTTGAAATCACAAGCATACCTTAGATTTCTTGCAGTTCTCTCAGCAGTACTCCATGAACTGGGATGTGCTTAGAGCATATTTGTTGGCAATAATAGAAGAGTTATAGAAATTCATATTGACAAAACTGATACATTTTAATATTTATACTGTTCACTTTACTAAGTATTTCACAAGTATTTTTTTTTTGTCTTTGGTCTTCACAAGTATTTTTAACACTGAGTTTCTCTTAATACATTTAAAACTTGTCTTGCTTTACAAAAATTGAACTTTCCAGCAATATTTTAAGAACATATCTGTTTTCAAAGATGAATGACTTTGAACTATTATTTTAAAGTTTTAAACTTTTATGCTATTTTTATTTTTCATGTGTCTGAGTGTTTTGTCTACATGTATATAAGTGTACCAGGTGAGTGCAATGCCCACATTGGGCAGAAGAAGGTATCAGATCCTTGGGACTGGACTTATGAATGGTTGTTATCCACCATATCAGAGCTGGGAAACAAACCCATGTCCTCTACAGGAGCAGCCAGTTTCCTCAGCCACTTTTCCAGCCCCTGAACTATTATTTTAAGATTTTAAAGACAGATGATTTTCTTCTCTTGAGTTCTCTGAATACTCAACAGCAGCCTCTATTCTTTTAAGTTTGGGTAGAAAAAAATTTACCCATCAGTGCACTTGCCACAATCTGTGTCTCCAGATCCCCCTACATTCGTTTTTACCATGTCTGTGTACCTTACACTCACATTCCCTGAACGATTTTTTTCTGAAGTTCAAGCCTGATATTTTCTTCAAACATCTGTTCAAAGGCTATGGTTATTGCTCGACCAACATGCACAGAGTGCCCAACATGCTCCCAGGATTGGCTGGAGGAATGACACTGAGCCTGTGACTGACCAGTTCTTCTGACACTCAGCTCCCTGACTTCCCATTCATGCAAACTAGGTACCACTTACTACATTACTAGGAGGAGACCAAGACTTGGCCTGAGAGCCCATACTCCTTGGATTCTGAGCACATCACTGACTTGTTTTCTCTAATTCTTTTAGTATTCCCTGAGAACACAGTCTCAAGCATCACTTATCCTGAATCTCGGTTTTACCTGGAACTCAGTGATTCGGCAAGGCTGGCTGGCCACTGGCTCTCCTGTTTCTGCTTCCACCGTGCTGGAATTACAAGTAGACAAGCATTCTGAGATCAAACTCACGTCATCCTTATGTGGCACAGCAAGCACTTCTCTGAGCCTTCTCCGCAGCTCCTGGACAGTAGCCTTGACTGCTTCTGCCACTGCTGTTAGGCAGAATGCCAGAAAGAACCTCTGACTTGAAAGCCCACCTCTCTCCCCTCACATGTGAAATCACATGTGGAACTGAAAAGATGAAAAGTTTTTCTGCTTCTACTATGGAGGATGCACACGTCCCATGATGAGAAATTCGTCAAGTACAAAAGTACTGCTTACATAGGCATCCAAACCAGAAGTCCTGTCAAACTACCACTAAACATGGACCCTGACAACTCCTGATGCTTATTTTATATGCATGTTTAGGTAGGAATTAAATTTGTTTTTTAAGGTTAATAAAACTTCTGACTTAGAAAATATACATTTGTGTTCTCATGAAAAGCTGTTTAAATATTTCATGGCTTATGAAATCCATTATATTTTGTGCAAAGTAAAGATGCACTTGTTAATAGACTATCGATAGTATGCATTGAGATTTAGTAAAGCTCATGGTGTTAGTCCTGTCTAGAAAATGGAAATAAATATTTTTGACTGACAGACAAAGGACAAGATTTGGGGGATTTGAAATCAGCTGAAGGAATTGAAGCTTGAGACGTGAAATCTGCTGGTGGCTGAAGTAGAGGTGACTTTTCAACTGTGTCCTCTTCCTTGTCACACATAAAATCACTTTATTTTGATGAAACAGTTAGATTTCAAGTTTTGATAGGCATCCAGAACTCGATGGTCTTATCCTTTTCAGTGATCAATACTCTAGAGCAAGGGTCACTGAAGAATGGCCAAATCTGGCCCACCACCTGTTTTTATAAGGTTTGCGTGCCAAGAATGGTTTTACATATTTAAATGCAGGATGAAAAAAATGCCTATTAAAATGTACATGAGAAGAGCTGTTTAAAATGGTGAGGACAATCTCTCCTGGCTTGCCAAGCCTAAAATAGTTACAGAAATAGATTGCTGATCCTTGTATAAAAGAATATGCCCAAGTAAGAATTCTGTATTGAAAGCACTCTATTAACATATGAAATTAGAGTTTATCACATGTGTAGCTACAATTTTAACCTAGAAAATCAACCATAATAAGAAATGATCACATTTTGGAGGACACTAGAAGCAGACACTAAAATCAGAGCATAATAAAATTAAAGACTCTAAAATGCTCCTCTCCTCCATTTCTGTTCCAAAGATATGTGATACTCAAGTTGCACTGCCCACCGTAAGGCAAGAAAATACATGTTAAAACCTATTCTTTATGTTTGTATGACACCTGTAACTTTTGAAAGCACTCTCATGGTAGTCTTTAATGTCTTATAGCTGTACTCTAGCAGTAACTCATGGCTTTTATTGTTTAGTGCTATGAAACCCAATTGTGTGTACATTCTTTTTATCTTTCATGGTGATAGTTATTCTACCACTGAGCCAAGAGATTTAGTTGAAAATCAAGAATTTCCTTGAATATGGGACTTGTTTTAAGGTTTTTCAGGCTAGAGTCGGTGCTGGAGACTCAAAGGTACTGAAGTTTCATAAACTTTTGTTTGTTTCTTGAGGAATTCGATGATATAATTTTGAAGCTAATCCCCATACATGCTCAGAAAATAATATTTACTGGTGGCAAACTTAAGAGTTTATTAATTCATCCCATTTCCAATCCACCATCTTTGCATCCTCAGTGTGGCTGGAAATGGGTTCACACAGCTTCCTGATTCTACTGACATTATAGAACCTTATTCTGGAAACATAAGCCAAAGAAATTATTTCTTCCATAAAAATATCTTTTTAACATATACTGTACGTGTGTGTGTGTGTGTGTGTGTGTGTGTGTGTGTAAATGCCATCCTGTATATTTCAACACCTGCCAGAGAACATGATTTCCAGCATGGTGGTTGGGTTAAGAAGAAGTGCATGTGAGATGGAGCACTTACCTGGCACACACAAGGCTCTGGGTTCAATTCTTGGCACCACCAAAACAAAAGAAAAAGAAACAAAACCTTTCTAATGATGTGTTAAGGAATTTCCTTTATAATGGTTGTTATTAATCATGCTGACCAAGGATAAAGATCTTAAGGCATGCTAATTTTACTTAAATGAGTTGCAGCCCAATGTTAGTGCAGACTCACTAGTAGGCTGATTATCCATGTTGAGATAAATGTTATATTCTTGGATCTAAATTATAAACTTGGAAAGGTCAAGATGCAGTTTCACAGAAGCACATGAGGAGAAAGTCGATGTTCTAGTTGGTTGTCAACTTACTGTATGCTCCTAGAAGGGTAATGCACCAGAAGACCAGAAGTAATTGTGAGCTCAAGCTATCAACATTTATGTCCAGCAAGGAGATGATTCCCTGGGGCCGGAGAGATGGCTCAGCGGTTAAGAGAGGACCCAGGTTTGTTTCCTAGCACCCACATGGTGCCTAACAACCATCCATAACTCCAGTTCCAGGGGAATCAAATGCCTGCCTCTTACCTCTGCAGGCTTTGCATGACACAGTGCACTTACATACATGCAGGCAATACACACATACACATAAAAATCATAAATAATTTTTTTCTTTTTTTAAATAAAATACTTTTATTGATGCTTTGTGTATTTCATATATCATTTTTCAGTCCAATTTAGACATGTTCCCCTTTCCCTGCCCCACACCCCACCCTATGAATTCTGCCATACATGTCTTGCACCTTTTTCTCAGTCTTTTTTTAAAGTTTTTCTCTGCAGAGGTTTATTGTTTTCGGCAGAATTTAACTTTTTCAGTCAGTTCTTTGATCCAGTCCTTATGTTGTTGTTGTTCCCTTCCATTTGTATTGCTCCAAAATATGCCTATATAAACATCACACACATATACCAAAATTATGACCTCCAAAAATAAACTATATGTTAATTCCAAAATATGTTTAGGAATTCACATTTTCCCTTTAATTTTATATTACTCTAAAATATGAATACATTCTTTCCACCCATATACGGCAATTACAATGTCTGAAAATAAGTGGTAAGTTAATTCTAGAGCCTGTTAAGAGATTCACAATATAAGAACACAGTTAAGCCAGGCATGGTGGTGCATGCCTTTAATCCTAGCACTTGGGAGGCAGAGGCAGGAGGATCTTTGTGAGTTCAAGGCCAGCCTGGTCTACAGAGTGAGTTCCAGGACAGCTGGGGCTACAGGGAGACCCTGTCTCAAAAAGACAAAAAATATATATATAAATAAATAAGAGCACAGTTGACTTCAGATAAAAAGAAATATAACAATAATGTTGCTCAGCTTGCCTTCCGGTTAGGGATTCGGTGCTAGCATCCACAAATGAGGGATACCATTCGTCATTTGTTTTTCTGGGACAGTGTTACTTCACTTAGCATAATGGCTTCAAGTTCCATCCATTTACCTGCAAAGTTCATGATGTCATCTTTCTTTACCACTGCGTAGAACTCCATGTGTAAGATCTCAAGTTTTATACTTGAAGTACAATTTCTCAGGACTTACTATTTATTTATTTCTGGTTATACTTTCCTTTTGAATGTTTAAGTCCAAACAGTTAGCCCAGATTAACCAAGGTTTTTGTTTTCTCAAGATCAAAAGACAAAAGAGCACAGTTGCTTTGCCTGTCTTACTGGCAAGTGCAGCTACCCTGTGGCTGCCACTGCTTTTGCCATCCTTCAAACCTGTGAGAAGACACAGTTGTTCAACCTTCCATATGGACTGAAGACTCCTGTCTCTCCAAGAATCCTCCAAACCTCCAGTGCCAGATGGGGCCTGCTAAGACATCCAACTTGTAGACTGAGCTATTACTGGGGTTTCCACTTCTTCAGAGTATAGACTTCCGTTGTCGGACTACGCAGACTGTATCATGGAGACCAGTACAGGAAGAGCAAGACAAGACACGGTGCTTACTGGACCTCATTTGGTGACTGGGGGAAGGGAAAACCCCAGTGTGGAACACAAGGGCAGAACTGATGGTGGTTTGGGCTTGCCAAGGAGGAGCCTTCAAACATGTCAGCTTTCAGCCTAAAAAAAAAAATCATAAGCTGAAGATGCTAAAGCTTATGATATATGTGGCATGCATATGTGCATTTTGGAGTGATGGATATTGGAAGGAATAACAATAATAGCAACAACAGAAAAGTCTGTGTCAAAGAACTGACTGAAATGGTGAATCCTGCTTGAAACAGTAACACTTTTGCGTCAAGAATTTTGAGAGAGACTGAGAAAAAGATGAATAACATGTTTGTCAGAATGCATGAACTCTGGTGAGGGGGCAGGGAGGGGGCACGGGTCTAGATTTGATTTATAATGTAATTTGATTTATATGAAATGCGCAGAGCTTCAATAAAATGTTGGCTTAAAAATAAATAAATAGGGGCTGGAGAGATGGCTTAGCGGTTAAGAGCGCCGACTACTCTTGCAGAGGAACCGAGTTTGATTCCCAGCACCCACATGGCGGCTGAGAACCATCTTTAACTCCAGTTCCAGGGGAATCCGATACCCTCTTCTGACCTCCATGGCATTGCACAACACAGGTGCACAGACCTGTATGCAGACAGTACATTCATACACATAAAAAAATAAATAAAATTAAAATAAATAAATAAATAAATAAATAAAATATCTTTTTTTAAAAAAGAACACCATTGTATAGTTGTACCACATTTTCTCTATCCACTTGTCAGATGATGAGCATTTGGGTTGGTTCCGGATCTTTGCTATTGTGAAGAGAGCTGTAATAAACATAGATGTGCATGTATCTCTGCAGTAGAATGAATCTTGTGGGTATATACCCAGGAGTGGTATGACTGTGTCAGGTGGTAGGCTCCTTTTTAGTCTTTTAAGGGTTTTCCACACTGCTTTCCATAGTGGATGTACCAGTTTACATTCCCACCAGCAGTAGATTAGTGTTTGTCTTAGTCCATTTTCTGGTGCTAAAGCAGAAGACCTGAAGCTGAGATCATTATAAAGAAAGAAGTGTGCTCACAGCTCTGGAAACTGCAGGTTTCAATCCATGGCAGCTTCATGCCATTTCTCAATGGTCAAAGAAACTGAGGGTAAACATGGCATGCAGAAGATAAAAGAGGGCCCCAACCTCCTTTGATGACAACAAACCTTTGTAGTGACTAACCTAGTGTTGTGGGAAGCACATCAAGTCTGCTTCAGGATCTACTCATCACTGAGTGCCCCACCCCTGAGTGCTGCCGGAGTGGCAGAGTTCAGCATGTGTCTCAAACTACACCTGGTCACAATAACCTATAATATACTGAGTGGCATGGAGAAGATCAAGGATAGCAAACAATCTTCAAGTTTTCTATTAATCTTGCATAATTGATTTAGGTTCCCTAGAAAAGTGGGTTGACAGTGGCCTCAGAGCTAACTCAGGCCCGATGGGAAGTGGTGCTGGTTTCGTCTGGCAGGGAGGCAGTGTCTACCACTCGGAATGCTCCAGGAGGCCAAGAAAAGGGAATGTGACTGCTGGGCAAAACAAAAGCTCTTTTGTCTCCTGGACACATGAGTTTTCTCAGTGCTAAACACCTACTAAAATTTTCACTTTGGTTAACAATATTATCTCTTTAAACATGGATGGGTAGAGAACCATGGCTGATGAACCAAGTCGTGCTCCCTACCTACACTAACAAACTACATGACTTTTGATGAGAACAGCTGCTTCTGCTGCCTCTTGACCCACAGAGCCTGAAACATTGATTACATGGAACCTAACAAAAAAGTTTGGCTCTAATGCCTGTCTTAGAGCCACATTTAGTCCTTAGAGTTTTCCACATGATGAAATGCAATGTACTGTTAAAAGTAATGGCTCTTATTGAGAAAGACTGAGAAAGAGATGAAAAGCATGTTTGGCAGAATGCATGAGCTCTGGTGGGGTGGGACGATGGGGGGACACGGGTCTAGATTTGATAAAAAAAAAATATATATATATATAAATAAATTAAAAAAATAAAAGTAATGGCTCTGCCAGGTGTGGTAACACATGCCTTTAATCCCAGCACTTGGGAGGCAGAGGCAGGCAGATCTTTGTGAGTTCAAGGCCAGCCTGGTCTACAGAGTGAGTTCTAGGACACCTGGGGCTATGGGGAGACCCTGTCTCAAAAAGATCAGTTGGGAGTTTTTGTCCTTTGTTTTTATTATCAAACTCATGTGCTAGTACACATGTCATATGTATGTGTTAGTATGTTAATATGCACTGTGAATTTTCTAGGAAGTGATATAGAATGTCATAATTTCTGAATATTTAACTATGAAACGCTCTATTTGTTTAATATCTACTAAACAGTCTCTTAGAATGGTGTTCTGCAGAATGCAATTTGTGTATTTCAGGGCTATTTGTGCAAAAAAAATGATTATGGTATCAATAGCAACTAATTTTAGTAAGCACATGCTGTGTAATGACTCTATAGTTAGCTCTCTGCCTGACTTGGTGATTCTGAACTTATGACTTAGGTATTCTTAAAGTACTATTTATTAAAGATTGATCTGTCCTAGCCTGATAGTATTGTCTAGAACCCTTCCACAAAATCATATAAGCATTTGCTTGTAATCATAATGTAGATATAATGTAGATACAGGCAGTAACCATTAATGTAGAGAGATTCTAGTTCTAGATTTCTCAAAACGGTAAAGATTTTATCTGGTCTATACAGTTGGGATAAGACAAAGTTAGAGGGGACTTGGTTTTCCCCACATTAGCTACAAAAAAAGTTTCTTAGAAACATAATTGTGTTGGTAATTCTAATTGGATTTTTAATAGTTTTGCTTTCATATTTAACATACTTTTAAAGATTTTAATTGTATGTTTATAAAGAATACAGTGTGGAAATTTGATACATGTATTCTGTGTTAATGATCAAACCAGGGTCATTAGCACGTCCATCCTCTTAAGCATTTTTCATGTCTTGTTTTGAGCATGTTTTCTAGTTATTTATAAGAAATACAGTGGTCTTTTGCCAACTATAGTCATCTTTCTGTGCTGAACATTAGAACTACCTGTCTAATTACTTTGGTTAACTACTAGTCACATACACTCTCTGTCTCATTCTTTCCAACCCTTCCTAACCTCTAATAACCACTATTCTACCCTCTACTTTTTTTATTTTTTTGGTATTTTTGAGACAGGGTCTCCCTTTAGTCCCAGCTGTCCTGGAGCTCATCCTGTAGACCAGGCTGGCCTTGAACTCACAGAGATCCACCTGCCTCTGCCTCCCAAGTGCTAGGATTAAAGGCATGCACCACCACACCCAGCTCTACCCTCTACTTCTATGAAATCAAAATTTTTACCTTCTGCACATGTCAGAGACCATGCACATCAACAAGAACATGACTTGTTTCTTGTGTCTAGCTTCTTTTGTTTAATATGATATGCCCTTCAGTTCCAACTGTAGGGAAATCCAACTTGAATTGCAGGCTGCCTTTCCAATTAGCATGCCTCAGGGCACCTAGTGGTTGAGGATCTGGCCCCACCCCAAGGAGGAGCAAGCAGCATGGCCTAGGTGGGTGAAGCTGGGTGGGGCAACAGTGTGCAGTGGTGCAAAGTTGGAGGACTTCTGATTGGTCCTGGGAACTGACATCATTTAGTTTATAAAAGCAGGCTGTAGCAAGGAATAAATTTGAATTTCATAGTAACATCATGGAATTCCTGGCCATTGTTTTTATTAATTATTGCACACATGCAGGATAAGGTAGGCCTGTATTTCGTTCAGGTGGCCAGTGGGTTGGAAAGAGATTCCTTTGTGGATCACCAGTCTGGGTAGCTGGTGTTGTGAGTGGGTATTGGCTGAAGGGAGGTCATCAGCCATCAGCCTGAAATTTCTGTCCAGGCTCTGGGCAGGTGAGAAGTCACAGCCAAGAGTGGAACACGTGTCTCATGGGTCTAGGCTAAGAGCCTAAGTTGGAAGTACCTCCAGGCTGGGCTACGGGAAGTAGCCAGCTGGCCTCTGAGCCAAGGGGTCAGCTCCCCACAGTGTCTGCAAAGCAGGTACTGTGTCTCCATTCCCCTTAGCAGGGTCGCGTGGTCCCTGCTTGGCATAAAAAGAAAGCTTCCTACACATTGCACATCAACAAGAACATGACTTTTTTCTTGTGTCTGGCTTCTTTTGTTTAACATGATATGCCCCTCAGTTCCAACCACATTGTTATAAAGGACGTACTATGCCTGAATAATATTCCGTGTTTTCTTTATCCATGTACTGATGCATACCTCTGTTGATTGTTGTGACTAATGTGAGTATGGTTGAGTCCACTACAGTGGACATGCAGCTGCATCTTTAACATTAATTTAGTTGCTTTTAGATACATACCCAGAAGTCAGATCCCTAGGTTCTGTTATAGCTCTGTGTTAAGTTTTCTGAGGAACCTCCAGATCATTTTCCATGATTTTTATTATTTAATTTTTTGAGAATTTCATGTATTACGTTTTAATATATGAAATTATTTACATAATTTCTACCCCTTCTCCTCACCTGCCATTCCTCCCAAACTCCCCTGCACTCCCTCTCAATTTTCTGACCTCTTCTTTAATCACTATTGTTACATGCACACACATATACAATATATATAAAACAACCTACTGAATCATTTAGCGTTGTTCACATGGACATGTGCTTGGGGCCGACCACTTGGATTGGATAACCAGTTGGGAAGCTCGTCCCTAGAGAAAACTGATTCTTGTCTGTCAGCAGCCATGGCTCGCCTATAGCTCTTCATCTGGACGTGGGTCCTTATGAAATGACAGGTCAGCCTGTCAGCCGCCATTGTCATTATGCAGGTCTTGCTTAGGCAACCATATTTTTTGAGCACAACTTTCCTGCCATGTCTAGAAGATGCTGTCTACAGGAGGAGTTCTGGTCCTCTGACTCTGACAGTTTTTCTGTCTGTTCTTCCCTGAACCTTAGAAGGAGGAGTTTCATTTTAGATGTATCACTCAGGGCTGGGAATCCCACCTCACCTATTCTCTGTGTGTTGACTAGTTATAGGTCTCTGAATTAAAAGCTTCTTTGACTAGGGGGCAGAAGATACAATTACCTGTGGGTATAAGTATTTAGCATACAGTTAGGAATTATATTGGCCTAGAAAATGGCAACAATAGGTTCTTTTCTAGGGTCTATCACCTCTCTAGCCATCAGTAGTCAACCAAGCTTGCAGTTCCAGGCATGCGTTCCCTCCTATTGAGTAAACCTTTTAGTCCATGTAGACAGCTGTTGGTTACTTTTAAGATAAAAGTGCAGGGCTGGAGAGATGGCTCAGTGGTTAAGAGTGCAGACTGCTCTCGCAGAGGACCCTGGTTCAATTCCCAGCACCCACATGGCGGCAAAAAACTGTTTTTTAGCTGGGTGTGGTGGTGTACACCTTCAATCCTAGCACTTGGGAGGCAGAGGCAGGCAGATCTCTGTTAGTTCAAGGCCAGCCTGGTCTACAGAGTGAGTTCCAGGACAGCTGGGACTATAAGGAAACCCTGTCTCAAAAAAAAAAAAAAAGATATACAACATGTATATACATCTGTGTACATCCTATGGAAGTAACCCCAGTCCTCTTTGGAACAAAGGCACTGTAACAGCAATAATACAAACAAGTAAATTATACCAAGTGAAAGTTTAATTTCTGAGTCAAGGAAATGATGAGTTTAACTCAGCTTCCCAGGGGTGTTTTCTTGCTTAAACTTTGTTTAACTATAAGGGATCAACAAAAGACTCAAAAATAATCTGAAGGGAAAAGAAGATTCTTTGAATAAAGAAGGCTTTTCCTACTTGGGAGTTTCAGATTTATATCCCAAGCCCTAAATATTTGTCATTACTAACACCAACCTGAAGGAGAATTTCCTGGATCTTACCCATCACTGTATAGAAGGGGTGTGCTCAATTATCAGTTTGCTCTTTCTCAAAGCAAATGGAACCATCAAAANTTTTTTTTTGGTCTTTTTGAGACGGGGTCTCCCTGTAGCCCCAGCTGTCCTGGAACTCACTCTGTAGACCAGGATGGCCTTGAACTCACAAAGATCTGCCTGCCTCTGCCTCCCAAGTGCTAGGATTAAAGGCGTGCACCACCACGCCCGATGCTGTAACATATTTTTAATCTTAAGTAGTAGTGGATATTAGAATGTTAAAATCTAATACAATAAACATCAAAGATGCACAAAAACCCCAAGGGACGTCAGCTGATAGGAATAAGATAGACACGTATCTATATAATCTACTGAGTCCACCAGCTTGCAACTGCAGTCTCTGATAAACTGTTAAAACTTGAGACCGTTCATATCCTTTCAAACAGACTTTATTAGTTCTTTTGTGTTGTGTCACATCAAATTTGGAGTGCTATACAGTTTGGTCACATGGTCTAAGTCGTTACAACTCTGTGTATGCATTGTTTTGACACAAATACTAAAGTCAGTGAGAGACAGAGTAGGGTGTCAAGATCTCATCTTGCTTCTTATCCTCTGTCAATTATGTGGTATCTTCTCAAAATTCTACAGGGACATCTTAAAACCATGTACTTAGGACCTTGTAAAATTTAAATGGACAGTACTGGAAAAAAATTGCAAAATAAGGACTATCTTAGGGAGTAGAAGGCTGCTGTGCAGTAAATTTTCATAAGATGCCAAACAGAAGTGATGAGACTGAGAAGTGAGTTACTGGAGGAAAAAGAACTTGAGCAACTGACAATACAGGACGTGAGAGAAATATCCAGAAGACCAATCCTTAAAGTCACTTCCCGTGAAGGATATCTCTCATAGCTTTGGAGAGCACTATGCACACCCCTAAGGGAGAGCATCAATCAATGGTCCAACACCAGCTTTAAGACCAAATATGCACATCAATGACCAGCACAGCATATGACATCAGTGCAATAGTGGCCCTTTGATCTTGAAAGCAACCAATGGCTAACTAATTGGACTTAAAGCCCACTTAGTGGAAGAAAACTCATGTGTGGTACTGTAAACATAGCCAGATGTACACAAGTGGAGAGGTCATAGGTCCTAGAGAAATCCCCAAGGCTGACACATCCCTAGGCTAAGGTAGCATCTTACTAACTGCACAATAGTTATCCTTATATTTATAGACCACTATCCCAGACACCATTCAAAACAAGAAGCTTCTTCTGCACCAGATGAAGAATAGTACAGAGTTCCACAACTGGACACACACGGACATGGTCTGTCAAATTGTCCAAGCTTAAGCAACACATCTAGGATGCAACCTCTACACAGAAGGCCCAAGCAACACAGAACAAGGAGCCAAGAGGACATAAATTAACCTCTTAACTCCCTTAAGAAAGCTCCCCTAATAAACAGGGGGCTGGGAACTCAAAAGGTCATGAATGGCCAAACCACAAGGATTAGGAGTCTACAGAGTGTGGGTCCATGGACAGGTCACCTATATTCAGCTTCAGTCACCCAGGACTCGGGGAATATTGAAGAGGGGGGTGGAAAGATTGCAAGAGCCAGGGAAATGGTGGAAGACCAAATGTAAATGAGTCCTATGGGTTCCTGGGACCCTGTTCATATGAACCTACAGCATTGTTGTCAGCATGCACAAGAGTCATGAAAACTCAACCAGACAAAAAAACCAGCATGGAACTGAAGAAATGGGCAGTAGAACTCAATCTTAGCTGAAGAAATATTAGCAGCTGATTATGGTTGATTAAGGAAGAGCTAACCTTCTTCAAGAGAGGGAGTCTGGATAAGTTGACTGGAGCTCAGAGGATGAACTGGCACTAAGGAATGGTTGGAGAGAATGATTTGGCACAATAATCCCTAACTCAAAGGACAGAATGAATGAACTGGAGGGGTGGGGGGTGGGGAGCGGTGGGAGGGTGCCAATGGAGAAGTGGCTATAAAGGTGATTAAGACTGATTGTAAAATTATGTATGAAATACACAAAAAAATCCAATAAAAATTTTAAAAATCACCTATATCATTAAAGTATGCCAAAAGGAAGTTTTTCAACAAAGCTTTTAGTGAAAGAGTTTGTATTAGTTATTTTTCTGTTGCTGTGATAAAACACTGTGACCAAGGGAACTTATAAAGGGAAGAGTTTATTTGATCTTATGGTTCCAGGGGAATTAGAGTCCATCATGGCCAGGAGGTGCTAGAGCAGAAGCAGAAAGCAGAGACATCTTCAAGCAGGTACAAGAAGCAGAAAGTGTCTAGAGATTGGCAAGCTTAAGAACTCTGTAAGCCTGGCCTGCAGCAATGCTTCCTCCAGCATGGCCGCACCTTCTAAAACCTCCCGCAACAGCACCACCACCTAGAGATGAAATGTCCAAACACTTGGATCCTGTGGGGGACATTCTCCTTCAAACCACCACAGGTTTGGCTTGAAAAGGGAAGAGGAAGAGAGGAGGTGAGTGATAGATAGGGTCACTCTATGTCGTGCAACAAGGAAGCACCCTACAGAGGCCAACATGACTTCTGCCTCCTCTGGTAATTAGCCTTTACCCTGAGATAGAAGGGCAAAGATGAAGCCTGAAGGAGGAAGAACACAGACTGTGTCAGGCTTCTTGAACTGCACTGGCCCAAAGCACAAATGGATTTGCAAACTAGATCCTACCTCAGTCATCTGCAGGGAATTCTGGGTGCAAAAGGGCCTCAGAGCTAGAAATGAATGAAGGCTGTTATGATTTCCCATAATGTAGAAAATTCAGGTTCTAGATGAGAACTGCATGAGATAGCATTCATGCTGAGGAAAAAAAAAAAATAAGCATGGGAATCTCCTGTAAGTGGGGAATGGGCATCTATGGCCCAAGGGACAGAATGGTTCCACGGCAGGTGTTGAGAGTCATTCCATTTCAAGAAGAAAATGTGATAGATTAAAGAGGTTGGGCTTTTGCATTCATATTATGTTTTGCATCTTTCAAGAACAGATGATATTCATGTGGGTGACAGGACTATAGTAATACTCTACAGAGCATATTGTTTGTTCTTGAGACATCATTTCACTATGTAGTTCAGAGCCTCGTTAAGTAGCTCAGACTGGTCTTCACTTGTGTCAATTCCCCTGTCTCAGCCGCTCAAGTGCTAAGCTGATAAGCCTGGGCCGCCTTGTCCAGCTACATGTCAACATTCAGATGATGTTTACTAAAGCTTGTTGATTAAGGGCCACTCTCTGAAGAAATAATCTCCTGGCCACATCGCTAGGAGAACCACAGTCTGTGAAGGTACCAGCTACTGAAACAACAACAGTCATTGAATCACAGCTGACAGACAGACAGCTGGGAACAACAGTCATTGTATCACAGCTGACAGACAGCTGGGAACAACAGTCATTGTACCACAGCTGACAGACAGCTGCGAACAACAGTCATTGTATCACAGCTGACAGAGAGCTGGGAACAACAGTCATTGTATCACAGCTGACAGAAGGCTGGGAACAACAGTCATTGTATCAAAGCTGACAGACAGCTGGGAACAGCAGTCATTGTATCACAGCTGAATGACAGCTGGGAACAACAGTCATTGTATCACAGCTGACAGACAGCGGGGAACAACAGTCATTGTATCACAGCTGACAGAGAGTGGGGAACAACAGTCATTGTATCACAGCAGACAGCTGGGAACAACAGTCATTGTATCACAGCGAAAAGACAGATGGGAACAACAGTCATTGTATCAAAGCTGACAGACAGCTGGGAACAACAGTCATTGTATCACAGCTGACAGTAAGCTGGTAACAACAGTCATTGTATCAGAGCTGACAGACAGCTGGGAACAACAGTCATTGTATCACCGCTGACAGACAGCTGGGAACAACAGTCATTGTATCACAGTTGACAGACAGCTGGGAACAACAGTCATCACAGCTGACAGACAGCTGGGAACAACAGTCATTGTATCACCGCTGACAGACAGCTGGGAACAACAGTCATTGTACCACAGCTGACAAACGGCTGGGAACAACAGTCATTGTATCACAGCTGACAGACAGCTGAGAACAACAGTCATTGTATCACAGCTGACAGATGGCTGGGGACAACAGTCATTGTATCACCGCTGACAGACAGCTAGGAACAACAGTCATTGTATCACAGCTGACAGACGGCTGGGGACAACAGTCATTGTATCACAGCTGACAGACAGCTGGGAACAACATTCATTGTATCACAGCTGACAAACGGCTGGGAACAACAGTCACTGTATCACAGCTGACAGACAGGTGGGGACAACAGTCATTGTATCAGAGCTGACAGACAGCTGGAAACAACAGTCATTGTATCACATCTGACAGACACAGAGCTGGGAACAACAGTCATTGTATCACAGCAGACAGACAGCTGGGAACAAGAGTCATTGTATCACAGCTGACAGACAGCTGGGAACAACAGTCATTGTATCACTGCTGACAGACAGCTGGGAACAAAAATCATTGTATCACAGCTGACAGACATCGGGGAACAACAGTCATTGTATCAGAGCTGACAGACAGCTGGGAACAACAGTCATTGTATCACAGCTGAGAGACAGCTGGGAACAACAGTCATTGTATCACACCTGACAGACATCTGGGAACAACAGTCATTGTATCACGCCTGACAGACAGCTGGGAACAACAGTCATTGTATCACAGCTCACAGATATCTGGGAACAACAGTTCATTGTATCACAACTGTCAGACAGCTGGGAACAACAGTCATTGTATCAGAGCTGACCGACAGATAGCTGGGAACAGCAGTCATTGTATCACAGCAGACAGATGGCTGGGAACAACAGTCATTTTATCACAGCTGACAGAAAGAGAGCTGGGATAAACAGTCATTGTATCACAGCTGACAGACATCTGGGAACAACAGTCATTGTATCACAGCTGTCAGACAGCTGGGAACAACAGTCATTGTATCACAGCTGACAGACAGATAACTGGGAACAGCAGTCATTGTATCACAGCAGACAGACGGCTGGGAACAACAGTCATTGTATCACAGCTGACAGAGAGCAGGGAACAACAGTCATTGTATCACAGCTGAAAGACAGCGTGGAGCAACAGGCATTGTATCACTGCTGACAGACAGACATCTGGGAACAGCAGTATTTGTATTACAGCTGACAGACGGCTGGGAACAACAGTCATTGTATGACAGCTGACAGACGGATGGTGACAACAGTCATTGTATCACAGCAGACAGACAGCTGGGAACAACAGTCATTGTATCACAGCTGAGAGATGGGTGAGAACAACAGTCATTGTATCACCGCTGACAGACAGCTGGGAACAAAAATCATTGTATCACAGCTGACAGACATCGCGGAACAACAATCATTCTATCAGAGCTGACAGAGAGCGGGGGAACAACAGTCATTGTATCACAGTTGACAGACAGCTGGGAACAACAGTCATTGTATCACAGCTGACAGACAGCTGGGAACAACAGTCATTGTATCACGCCTGAAAGACAGCTGGGAACAACAGTCATTGTATCATAGCTGACAGATATCTGCGAACAACAGTCATTGTATCACAGCTGTCAGAAAGCTGGGAACAGCAGTCATTGTATCACAGCTGACAGACAGACAGCTGGGAACAACAGTCATTGTATCACAGCTGACAGAGACCTGGGAACAACAGTCATTGTATCACAGCTGACAGAGAGCGGGGAACAGCAGTCACTGTATCACAGGTGACAGACAGCTGGGAACAACAGTCATTGTATCACAGCTGACAGATATCTGGGAACAACAGTCATAGTATCACAGATGAGAGAAAGCTGGGAACACCAGTCATTGTATCACAGCTGACAGACAGACAGCTGGGAAAATAGTCATTGTATCACAGCTGACAGACAGCTGGGAACAACAATCATTGTATCACAGCTGACAGACAGCTGGGAACAACAGTCATTGTATCATGCCTGACAGACAGCTGGGAAGAACAGTCTTTGTATAAGAGCTGACAGATATCTGGGAACAACAGTCATTGTATCATGCCTGACAGACAGCTGGGAAGAACAGTCTTGTATAAGAGCTGACAGATATCTGGGAACAACAGTCATTGTATCACAGCTGTCAGAAAGCTGGAAACAGCAGTCATTGTATCACAGCTGACAGACAGAAAACTGGGAACAACAGTCATTATATCACAGCTGACAGAGAGCTGGGAACAAC
Source organism: Rhizomys pruinosus (assembly GCA_009823505.1). Lineage (NCBI taxonomy): Eukaryota > Metazoa > Chordata > Mammalia > Rodentia > Spalacidae > Rhizomys > Rhizomys pruinosus. The sequence goes on from VZQC01010158.1 coordinate 2,153,158, forward strand.
AGTCATTGTATCACAGCTGACAGACAGCGGGCAACAACAGTCATTGAATCACAGCTGACAGACAGATGGGAACAACAGTCATTGTATCACAGCTGAGAGACAGCGGGGACCAACAGTCATTGTATCACAGCTGACAGGCAGCTGGGAACAAAAGTCATTGTATCACAGCTGACAGACAGCGGGGAACAACAGTCTTTGTATCACAGATGACCGACAGGTGGGAACAACAGTCATTGTATCACAGCTGACAGACAGTGGGGAACAACAGTCATTGTGTCACAACTGACAGACAGCTGGGAACAAAAGTCTTTGTATCACAGCTGACAGACAGCGGGGAACAACAGTCATTGTATCACAGCTGACACACAGCTGGGAACAACAGACATGGTATAACACCTGAGAGATGACTGGGGACAACAGTCATTGTATCACAGCTGACAGACAGCTGGGAACAACAGTCATTGTATCACAGCTGACAGACAGCTGGGGACAACAGTCATTGTGTCACAGCTGAAAGACAGACAGCTGGGAAAAACAGTCATTGTATCACAGCTGACAGACGGCTGGGGACAGCAGTCATTGAATCACAGCTGATAGACAGCTGGGAACAACATTCATTTTCTCACAGGTGACAGACGTCTGGGAACAACAATCATTGTATCACAGCTGACAGACATCGGGGAACAACACTCATGGTATCGCAGCTGACAAACAGCTGGGAACAACAGTCATTGTATCACAGCTGACAGACAGCTGGGAACAACAGTCATTGTATCACAGCTGACAGACATCTGGGAACAACAGTCATTGTATCACAGCTGTCAGACAGCTGGGGCCAACTGTCATTGTATCACAGCTGACAGACAGCTGGGAACAACAGTCATTGTATCACAGCTGACATACGGCTGGGAAGAACAGTCACTGTATCATAGCTGAGAGAGAGCTGGGAACAACAGTCATTGTATCACAGCTCACAGATATCTGGGAACAACAGTCATTGTATCACAACTGTCAGACAGCTGGGAACAACAGTCATTGTATCACAGCTGACAGACATCTGGGAACAACAGTCATTGTATCACAGCTGTCAGACAGCTGGGACCAACAGTCATTGTATCACAGCTGACAGACAGATAGCAGGGAACAGCAGTCAGTGTATCACAGCAGACAGACGACTGGGAACAACAGTCATTGTATCACAGCTGACAGATATCTGGGAACAACAGTCGTTGTATCACAGCTAACAGACAGATAGCTGGGAACAACAGTCATTGTATCACAGCTGACAGACATCTGGGAACAACAGTCACTGAATCACAGCTGACAGACAGCAGGGAACAACAGTCATTGTATCACAGCTGACAGACATCTAGGGACAACAGTCATTGTATCACAGCTGACAGACAGCTGGGAACAACAGTCATTGTATCACAGCTGACAGAGAGCTGGGAATAACAGTCATTGTATCACAGCTGACAGACGGCTGGGGACAACATTCATTGTATCACAGCTGACATAAGGCTGGGAAAAACAGTCATTGTATTACAGCTGACAGACAGCTGGGAAGAACAGTCATTGTATCACAGCTGACAGACAGCTGGGAACAACAGTCATTTTATCACAGCTGACAGAGAGCTGGGAATAACAGTCATTGTATCACAGCTGACAGACGGCTGGGGACAACATTCATTGTATCACAGCTGACATAAGGCTGGGAAAAACAGTCATTGTATTACAGCTGACAGACAGCTGGGAAGAACAGTCATTGTATCACAGCTGACAGACAGCTGGGAACAACAGTCATTGTATCACAGCTGACAGACAGCTGGGAACAACAGTCATTGTATCACAGCTGACAGACAGCTGGGAACAACAGTCATTGTATCACAGCTGACAGACAGCTGGGAACAACAGTCATTGTATCACAGCTGACAGACAGCTGGGAACAACAGTCATTGTATCACAGCTGACAGACAGCTGGGAACAACAGTCATTGTATCACAGCTGACAGACAGCTGGGAACAACAGTCATTGTATCACAGCTGACAGACAGCTGGGAACAACAGTCATTGTATCACAGCTGACAGACAGCTGGGAACAACAGTCATTGTATCACAGCTGACAGACAGCTGGGAACAACAGTCATTGTATCACAGCTGACAGACAGCTGGGAACAACAGTCATTGTATCACAGCTGACAGACAGCTGGGAACAACAGTCATTGTATCACAGCTGACAGACAGCTGGGAACAACAGTCATTGTATCACAGCTGACAGACAGCTGGGAACAACAGTCATTGTATCACAGCTGACAGACAGCTGGGAACAACAGTCATTGTATCACAGCTGACAGACAGCTGGGAACAACAGTCATTGTATCACAGCTGACAGACAGCTGGGAACAACAGTCATTGTATCACAGCTGACAGACAGCTGGGAACAACAGTCATTGTATCACAGCTGACAGACAGCTGGGAACAACAGTCATTGTATCACAGCTGACAGACAGCTGGGAACAACAGTCATTGTATCACAGCTGACAGACAGCTGGGAACAACAGTCATTGTATCACAGCTGACAGACAGCTGGGAACAACAGTCATTGTATCACAGCTGACAGACAGCTGGGAACAACAGTCATTGTATCACAGCTGACAGACAGCTGGGAACAACAGTCATTGTATCACAGCTGACAGACAGCTGGGAACAACAGTCATTGTATCACAGCTGACAGACAGCTGGGAACAACAATCATTGTATCACAGCTGACAGACTGCTGGGAACAACAGTCATTGTATCACAGCTGACAGACAGCTGGGAACAACAGTCATTGTATCACAGCTGACAGACAGCTGGGAACAACAGTCATTATATCACAGCTGACTGACAGCTGGGAACAACAGTCATTATATCACAGCTGACAGACAGCTGGGAGCAACAGGTCATTGTATCACAGATGACAGACAGACAGCTGGGAAAACAGTCAGTGTATCACAGCTGACAGACAGATGGGCACATCAGTCCTTGTATCACAGCTGACAGAAAGCTGGGAATAACATTCATTGTATCACAGCTGACAGACACCTGGGAACAACAGTCATTGAATCACAGCTGACCGATGGTTGGGAACAACAGTCATTGTATCATGGCTGGCAGACAGCGGGGAACAACAGTCATTGTGTCATCACTGACAGACAGCTGGGAACAGCAGTCATTGTATTACAGCTGTCAGACGGCTGGGAACAACAGTCATTGAATCACAGCTGACAGAGAGCTGGGAACAAGAGTCATTGTATCACAGCTGACAGACTGACAGCTGGGAACAACATTCATTGTATCACAGCTGACAGACGGCTGAGAACAACAGTCACTGTATCACAGCTGATAGACAGCTGGGGACAACAGTCATTGTATCACAGCTGACAGACAGCTGGGAACAACAGTCATTGTATCAAAGCTGATAAACAGCTTGGAACAACAGTCATTGTATCACAGCTGACAGACAGCTGGGAACAACATTCATTGTATCACATCTGACAGATATCTGGGAACAACAGTCACTGTATCAAAGCTGACAGACAGGTTGGTACAACAGTCATTGTATCACAGCTGAAAAACAGTGGGGAACAACAGTCATTGTATCACAGCTGACAGACGGAACACCAGTCATTGTATCAAAGCTGACAGACAGACAGCTGGGAACAACAGGCATTGTATCACAGCTGTCAGACTGCTGGGAACAACAGTCATTGTATCACATCTGAGAGACAGCTGGGAACAACAGTCATTGTATCACAGCTGACAGACAGCTAGGGCCAACAGTCATTGTATCACAGCTGAGAGACAGCTGGGAACAACAGTCATTGTATCACAGCTGACAGACAGCTGGGAACAACAGTCATTGTATCACAGCTGACAGAGAGCTGGGAACAACAGTCATTGTATCACAGCTGACAGACAGCTGGGAACAACAGTCATTGTATCACAGCTGACAGACAGCTGGGAACAACAGTCATTGTATCACAGCTGACAGACAGCTGGGAACAACAGTCATTGTATCACAGCTGACAGACAGCTGGGAACAACAGTCATTGTATCACAGCTGACAGACAGCTGGGAACAACAGTCATTGTATCACAGCTGACAGACAGCTGGGAACAACAGTCATTGTATCACAGCTGACAGACAGCTGGGAACAACAGTCATTGTATCACAGCTGACAGACAGCTGGGAACAACAGTCATTGTATCACAGCTGACAGACAGCTGGGAACAACAGTCATTGTATCACAGCTGACAGACAGCTGGGAACAACAGTCATTGTATCACAGCTGACAGACAGCTGGGAACAACAGTCATTGTATCACAGCTGACAGACAGCTGGGAACAACAGTCATTGTATCACAGCTGACAGACAGCTGGGAACAACAGTCATTGTATCACAGCTGACAGACAGCTGGGAACAACAGTCATTGTATCACAGCTGACAGACAGCTGGGAACAACAGTCATTGTATCACAGCTGACAGACAGCTGGGAACAACAGTCATTGTATCACAGCTGACAGACAGCTGGGAACAACAGTCATTGTATCACAGCTGACAGACAGCTGGGAACAACAGTCATTGTATCACAGCTGACAGACAGCTGGGAACAACAGTCATTGTATCACAGCTGACAGACAGCTGGGAACAACAGTCATTGTATCACAGCTGACAGACAGCTGGGAACAACAGTCATTGTATCACAGCTGACAGACAGCTGGGAACAACAGTCATTGTATCACAGCTGACAGACAGCTGGGAACAACAGTCATTGTATCACAGCTGACAGACAGCTGGGAACAACAGTCATTGTATCACAGCTGACAGACAGCTGGGAACAACAGTCATTGTATCACAGCTGACAGACAGCTGGGAACAACAGTCATTGTATCACAGCTGACAGATGGCTGGGAACAACAGTCATTGTATCACAGCTGACAGACAGCTGGGAACCACAGTCATTGTATCACAGCTGACAGACAGACAGCTGGGATCAACAGTCATTGTATCACAGCTGACAGACAGCTGGGACAACAGTCATTGTATTACAGCTGACAGACAGCTGGGAACAACAGTCATTGTATCACAGCTGACAAACAGCTGGGAACAACAGTCATTGTATCACCGCTGACAGACAGACAGCTGGGAACAACAGTCATTGTATCACAGCTGACAGACAGCTGGGAACAACAGTCATTGTATCACCGCTGACAGACAGACAGCTGGGAACATCAGTCATTGTATTACAGCTGACAGATGGCTGGGAACAACAGTCAATGTATCACAGCTGACAGACGGCTGCGAACAACAGTCATTGTATCACAACTGAGAGCAGGGGAACAACAGTCATTGTATCACGGCTGACAGACAGCTGCTAACAACACTCATTGTATCACAGCTGAAAGACAGCTGGGAACAACAGTCATTGAATCATAGCTGACATACAGCTGGGAACAACAGTACTTGTATCACAGCTGACAGCTGGGAACAACAGTCATTGTATCACAGATGACAGACAGAAAGCTAGGAACAACGGTCACTGTATCACAGCTGACAGATTCTGAGAACAACAGTCATTGTATCACAGCTTACAGCTTGGGAACAACAGTCATTGTATCACAGCTTACAGCTGGGGAACAACAGTCAATGTATCACAGCTGACAGACAGCTTGTAACAACAGTCATTGTATCACAGCTGACAGACAGCTGGGAACAACAGTCATTGCATCACCACTGACAGACAGACAGCTGGGAACAGCAGTCATTTTATTACAGCATACAGACGGCTGGGAACAACAGTCAATGTATCACAGCTGACAGACTTCTGGGAACAACAGTTATTGTATCACAGCTGACAGACAGACAGCTGGGAACAACAGTCATTGTATCACAGCTGAAAGACGGCTGGGAAGAAGAGTCATTGTATCACAGCTGACAGCTGGGGAACAACAGTCATTTTATCACAGCTGACAGACGGCTGGGAACAACAGTCATTGTATCACCACTGACAGACAGCTGGGAACAACAGTCATTGTATCACAGCTGAAAGATGGCTGGGAACAACAGTCGTTGTATCACAGGTGACAGACAGACAGCTGGGAACAACAGGTCATTGTACCACAGCTGACAGACAGCTGGGAAAAACAGTCACTGTATCACAGCTGACAGACAGCGGGGAACAGCACTCATTGTATCGCACCTGACAGACATCTGGGAACAACAGTCATTGTATCGCAGCTGACAGACAGCTGGGAACAACAGTCTTTGTATCACAGCTGACAGACAGCTGGGAAAAACAGTCATTGTATCACAGCTGACAGACAGTCTGCTGTGAACAAGAGTCATTGTATCACAGCGGACAGACAGCTGGGAACAACAGTTATTGTATCACAGCTGACAGACAGCAGGGAACAACAGTCATTGTATCACAGCTGACAGATGGCTGGGAACAAGAGTCATTGTATCACAGCTGACAGCTGGGGAACAACAGTCATTGTATCACAGCTGACAGACAGACAGCTGGGAACATCGGTCATTGTATCACAGCTGAGAGACTCTGGGAACAACAGTCATTGTATCCCAGGTTACAGCTGGGTCACAACAGTCATTGTATCACAGCTGACAGACAGCTGGGAACAACAGTCATTGTATCACAGCTGACAGACAGCTGGGAAAAACAGTCATTGCATCACCACTGACAGACAGACAGCTGGGAACAGCAGTCATTGCATTACAGCTTACAAATGGCTGGGAACAACAGTCAATGTATCACAGCTGACAGACTGCTGGGAACAACAGTCATTGTGTCACAGCTGACAGACAGACAGCTGGGAACAACAGTCTTTGTATCACAGCTGACAGGCAGACACCTGGGATCAACAGTCATTGTATAACAGCTGACAGTCAGCTGGGACAACAGTCAATGTATTACAGCTGACAGACAGCTGGGAACAACAGTCATTGTATCATAGCTGACAAACAGCTGGGAACAACAGTCATTGTATCACCGCTGACAGACAGACAGCTGTGAACAGCAGTCATTTTATTACAGCTGACAGACAGCTGGGAACAACAGTCATTATATCACAGCTGACAGAGAGCTGGGAACAACAGTCATTGTATCGCTGCTGACAGACAGAGAGCTGGGAACATCAGTCATTTTATTACAGCTGACAGATGGCTGGGAACAACAGTCAATGTATCACAGCTGACAGATGGCTGCGAACAACAGTCGTATCACAACTGACATCTGGGGAACAACAGTCATTGTATCACAGCTGAAAGACGGCTGGGAACAAGAGTCATTGTATCACAGTTGACAGCTGGGGAACAACAGTCATTTTATCACAGCTGACAGACAGCTGGGAAGAACAGTCATTGTACACCACTGACAGACAGCTGGGAACAACAGTCATTGTATCACAGCTAACGTACAGCTGGAACAAAGTCATTGTATCACAGCTGACAGACAGCAGGGAACAATAGTCATTGTATCTCCACTGACAGACAGACAGCTGGGAACAGCAGTCATTTTATTACAGCTGACAGATGGCTGGGAACAACAGTCATTGTATCACAGCTGACAGACGGCTGGGAACCACAGTCATTGTATCACAGCTGACAGACAGACAGCTGGGAACAACAGTCATTGTATCACAGCTGACAGACGGCTGGGAACCACAGTCATTGTATCACAGCTGACAGACAGACAGCTGGGATCAACAGTCATTGTATCACAGCTGACAGTCAGCTGGGAACCACAGTCATTGTATCACAGCTGACAGACAGACAGCTGGGATCAACAGTCATTGTATCACAGCTGACAGTCAGCTGGGACAACAGTCATTGTATTACAGCTGACAGACAGCTGGGAACAACAGTCATTGTATCACAGCTGACAAACAGCTGGGAACAACAGTCATTGTATCACCGCTGACAGACAGACAGCTGGGAACAGCAGTCATTATATTACAGCTGACAGACAGCTGGGAACAACAGTCATTGTATCACCGCTGACAGACAGACAGCTGGGAACATCAGTCATTGTATTACAGCTGACAGATGGCTGGGAACAACAGTCAATGTATCACAGCTGACAGACGGCTGCGAACAACAGTCATTGTATCACAACTGACAGCTGGGGAACAACAGTCATTGTATCACGGCTGACAGACAGCTGCTAACAACACTCATTGTATCACAGCTGAAAGACAGCTGGGAACAACAGTCATTGAATCATAGCTGACAGACGGCTGGGAACAACAGTCCTTGTATCACAGCTGACAGCTGGGAACAATAGTCATTGTATCACAGCTGACAGACAGACAGCTGGGAACAACGGTCATTGTATCACAGCTGACAGATTCTGGGAACAGCAGTCATTGTATCACAGCTTACAGCTTGGGAACAACAGTCATTGTATCACAGCTCACAGCTGGGGTACAACAGTCATTGTATCACAGTTCACAGACAGCTTGGAACAACAGTCATTGTATCACAGTTGACAGACAGCTGGGAACAACAGTTATTGCATCACCACTGACAGACACACAGCTGGGAACAGCAGTCACTTTATTACAGCTTACAGACAGCTGGGAACAACAGTCAATGTATCACAGCTGACAGACTTCTGGGAACAACAGTTATTGTATCACAGCTGACAGACAGCTGGGAACAACAGTCATTGTATCACAGCTGACAGTCAGCAGGGAACAGCACTCATTGTATCGCAGCTGACAGACAGCTGGGAACAACAGTCATTGTATGACAGCTGAAAGACGGCTGGGAACAAGAGTCATTGTATCACAGCTGACAGCTGGGGAACAACAGTCATTTTATCACAGCTGACAGATGGCTGGGAACAACAGTCATTGTATCACCACTGACAGACAGCTGGGAACAACAGTCATTGTATCACAGCTGACAGATGGCTGGGAACAACAGTCGTTGTATCACAGGTGACAGACAGACAGCTGGGAACAACAGGTCATTGTATCACAGCTGACAGACAGCTGGGAAAAACAGTCACTGTATCACAGCTGACAGACAGCTGGGAACAGCACTCATTGTATTGCAGGTGACAGACAGCTCTGAACAACAGTCCTTGTATTGCAGCTGACAGACAGCTGGGAACAACAGTCATTGTATCACAGCTGACAGACAGCTGGGAACAACAGTCATTGTATCACAGCTGACAGCCAGTCAGCTGTGAACAAGAGTCACTGTATCACAGCGGACAGACAGCTGGGAACAACAGTCATTGTACCACAGCTGACAGACAGCAGGGAATAACAGTCATTGTATCACAGCTGACAGATGGCTGGGAACAACAGTCATTGTATCACAGCTGACAGACAGCTGGGAACAACAGTCATTGTATCACAGCTGACAGATGGCTGGGAACAACAGTCATTGTATCACAGCTGACAGACAGCTGGGAATAACAGTCATTGTATCACAGCTGACAGATAGTCAGCTGGGAACAACAGTCATCGTATCACAGCTGACAGACAGCTGGGAACAACAGTCATTGTATCACTGTTGACAGAGAGCTGGGAACAACAGTCATTGTATCACAGCTGACAGTCAGCTGGGAACAACAGTCATTTTATCACAGCTGACAGACAGCTGGGAACAGCAGGTCATTCTGTGGCAAGTAGCTCAAGACTAACTACGGTGTGAAGAGGAGCAGAGGATGAAAAGGAGCAGGAGGGGGAGGAAGAGGAGGAGCAATATGATGAGGGGGAGGAAGAGGAGGAGGAAGAAGAGGATGAGGAGGAGAAGTAGGAGAAGGGAGAGGAGGAGGAAGAGGATGAGGAAGAGGAGGAAGAATAACAGGAGGAGGAGGTGGAGAAAGAGGAGGAAGAAAAGAATGAGGAGGAGAAAGAGGAGAATAGGAGGGAGAGGAGGAAGAATAGCAGGAAGAGGAGAAAGAGGAGGAGGAGGAAGAGGAGGAAGAGGACGAGGAAGAGAAAGAGAAGAGGAAGAAGAACAGGAGGAGGAGGAAGAAGAGGATGAGGAAGAGAAAGACGAGGAGGAAGAAGAGGGGGAGGAAGAGAAAGAGGAAGAGGAAGAGGAAAATGAGGAGGAAGAGGAAGAAGAGGAGCAGCTAGAAGAAAGGGAGGAAAGAAAAGGGAAATGGAGGAGAGGAGAAGACAGGGAATGGGAAGGAGAGAGGTACAGACGGAGTAGGAATAGAAAAAGGTAGAGGAGGTCAAAAGGGGAAGGAGGAAGGGGAGAAGATAAAAGGGGAAGAAAAGGGGGGCAGGAGGCTTTACCACTGTTGTCCACATGACCCTGGAGAACAACTTACCTTCTCCGAGGGATGATTTGCTCATATGTTTGTAGTTAACTAAATGAGGATAAAGGTACAATATATATTTAGGGGCTTAGTTCATTAAGCACTATTAACTATTCAGTAAATGGAAGCTAATGACGATGCTATTGATAGAGCAATGAGGTAATAGTGACATGTGGATATGGCAGCTATAGACCGGTGGGACTATGGGCCTATGTTAAAAATCAATTGTAGCCGGGCGTGGTAGCACACGCCTTTAATCCTAGCACTCGGGAGGCAAAGGCAGGCGGATCTTTGTGAGTTCAAGGCCAGCCTGGTCTACAGAGCGAGTTCCAGGCCAGCTGGGGCTACAGGGAGTCCCTGTCTCGAAAAGACCAAAAAAAAAAAAAAATCAATTGTAAAAGAACAGGATGAAAAGTTCCTCTCCACACGAGTTCAGGATCTGCCTAGGACATAGCAATGAGAGGAGTCTGACTTCAATTCTGTTTCTTTGGTCCAAGCAAGCAGAGTAATATTCTTTTTCTATTGCATTAGAAATATGCTGTAGGATAGTTGTTTATATAAGGGAAAATACTGTGAACGTATCCATGAATTGGTGTGTGCAGAAGCGGTAGCTAAAATGCTGAAACATTGTCATTCAGTAAGTCACTGGAACAGAAGATGGGTCCTAGAGCTGGGAAGGGATGGCAAAGAGTTGGAAAGCAACTGGTCAGCTGCTTACAGTGAATCCTGTACACCACATTAAAGAAGGAATAGGTTCTCTGTGTCTGATATTGAAGGATTTCTCAAAATGAAGTTGGCTGGAGGTGTGACCCAGGGGCAGGGCATTTGCCTAGTGTGTGTGCAGCCCTGCCTTCAGTACACAGGAAAAGAAAAAAAAAAAAAAAAAAAAAAAAAAAAAAAAAAAAGCAAGTTGCATAATAGTAAAATGTGCTGTACTTTATGGAGAAAGAATAAGCTTTGTTTGCTTAGAGATGCATGGAATGAAAACTTGGGAAGAAACTAAACAGGGGGAAGGTGAGACTGGGGCCGGGGAGTGGGATTTCACTTCATCTTGACCTGGGTCCCCGGTAGCAAGGATTTAAATGCAAACCGTTCATTTAGGAGACAATACAGGAAGCAAGGCAGGATCAGAAGCTAGAGATACTGTATTACGAAGCTGGGTACCACTGTGCAGCACTGTTCCACGGATACCCTCCCTCAGATGAAGTCAGGTACACTCACAGCCAGCCCCCCAGTGAGTGTCATGAAGCTGGGGATCCTCGCAGAGAGCTTCAGCTACTCTCCATCAGGGGCATGGAAAAGCAAACCCAGCATGTTAAAAAAAAATGTCTTCTGACTCTTTCTGACTGTTGAGCCATGTGAAGGTATTTGGTTCAAAGAAAACAATTAAGTGAAGTTGTAAAGGAAACAAAATAACCATCTGTCATACAATCTAAGCAACACTCCTCTAGGAAGGATTAGATCTATTTTTACTGAGTTCTTACAAGTGGAAACCATGTAACTTATTATCCCTAGTAACTATCAAATAAAGTAAGAACTTTCCAATAATTAGATCTGCAGTCTTGTGAGGTCTTGATAATGATCTATTATTGGCTTCAGACAGAGAATAGAACCCACTCTAGGATCTGTTTTACACAAACATTTATTGGGTCTTAAGTAGACCGTAATAAACAGGGTAGTTAATCTCCTAAAGTGGCCGCCAGAAGATGAAGTAGTTTGTTATGCAGCAATAAAAAGCTAAACAGCCCTTTACATGATTTTTTTCATTTAATTCTCTCACTGTAACATTCTCATAAAGCGATTAGGGTGTACTAGGAAACTAGGTACAGGGGGGTAGCTATGTGGATGTCACAGCCACCCTCTTTCTACCAGGGGCCACTGTGTTGCTCCCTAGGGGCCTTATACAAAATGCAGTCTCAGGTCCCACCCAGGTCTGTTGCCTCAAAATCTGCACTTGAACAGAGATTTTGTATGCAGAGTAAAGTTTAAGAAGCAAGTTTTACAGCGGTTACTCTTTACCACAAATATACAAGATAACCTACTGGCTTGGAGGTGGTCTAGCTTCCTTCCTTTCTGTTGCCATAATAATACACTAGGGCGAGAAGCAACTCAAGGGAGGGAAAGATTTCTTTGGCTTATACTTCCAGGTCACATCCATCATTAGCAGAAGCCCAGGCAGGAATCCAAGGTGGGAACCCAAAGCAGAAAAACATGGCAGAGTGCTTGCCTGCTGGGGTCTTCTCAAGCCCATGCTTAGCTGGCTTTCCTATATAGTCCAGGACCACAGGCCCAAGGAATGGCACTTCCCCCAGTGGACCTCACCAATTAGCAGTCTAGACAGCCCCCCCACGGACATGCCCATAGGCCAATCCGAACTGGCGCTCCATTCCCAGTGACTCAAAGTTGTTTCAAGTTGGTAGTTGAAGCTAAGCAGGACCGGAAACAAGGTTGATCTGGGCTCACAGTTTGGGAAACTTCAGTTCACAATGTATTGGTCCCGATGCTTTTGGTGCATGTGGCAAGGCAGTACATTATGACACAAACGCATAGCAGATCAGATCAAAACAGCAAGCCTCATGGCCAGGGAGAAACTAACAAAGAGAAAGACAAAGGTGCTAGGATCCCACTGTCCCCAGCGCGCAGCAGGCCTCCTTCCAATGGGCTCGGGTCCTCACTAGTTTTGATCTCTTCAAGGTTCTCAATAACAAGTTCTGCCAGATTTGCAGGCAAGTCTTCAATAGATGAGCCTCTGGGAGAGATTTAAGGCCTAAGCTCTAAATTTTGATTCTGCACCTAGAAAGTATGAATCACGATAAAAAAAAATTTCCCACTAGGGATATAAACGTAGTGGAAAAAATGCCCCACGTCTAACCAATATTTAATCATACCTGGTTGAGCATTTCAATCCATAAAGCAATAAGAAACTGAGTTATTATCACCCTTAAACATAACAATTGTTGGTCGTCTGCATCTTTGGAAATACTGTGTGAACTATTTATGATTACGAGAAGGGAGAAGATCTTTTAGAATTGAAAACTTTTATTTTCTAAAATTTGGGCACACTGTCCAACTCGCACAGAGTTCCTTGATAACCTCGGTAACCTATTAAAATACTTTAGTCAGGTCGTTGTCTTTGGTTCATTTTCAGACCCACTCACGGTTGTGAGGCACTCTATTATGAACTGAAACAAGGGTATCTGAAAACATGAATAATACATCACACTAACAATGCTTTTGGAACCATTATGGCACAGAATATTGTATCAATCCATAATTTGAAGAATGAGACTAAATGGATCTTTCATCTGAAAGAACTCCTAGGACGTGTCAATTTACACCTGATGTTAATAAGAATATACCATCTATCGCCTGAGATCCACATTGAAATATTTTATATAAGATGTACTTGCATTAATAGATATCTGTCATTTGTTACTAAATACAGCTGTTCAAAGAGCCTCTTAAGTGCTTTCAAAATTTGTTTTTAGGACCTTGACATTTGGATTGAATAAAGAGTATTAGTGAGCCAATCTTTCATGGAGAAAATGGACAGAACGGATGAAATACTGTATGTTGCTTACTTCATTTTTGCCAGGTCAAACTGAAATTCCCATCATTATCTGACACCCCTTACATGACCACATAATGAATGAGGGAAAGCCGAAAGATGGACATTAAATATTTCATTTCTACTAGACATTATTACCATTTACTGTAGTTCAACTTTTGAGACTTCACATTTCTTCCCTGAACATTCTGGTTGTCCATTGACAACCTTTCCGGTAATAGGGGAGTAAAATAAGGTGCTTCACTCAATTATGAATCATCCTAGATTATAAATTCATGGATCATTAGCCATGAATTCAACAAGTACACAGTTATCTGTTTGGTCTAAAATTGCATCAGAGTGTGAAGTAGTACTTTAGGAGGATTAAATTAATAAAATGAATTGAGTAACTGTTCCATATAAGTGAAATATGTCCCCCTCACCTAAGGGTAAATAAATAAATCCACTGTTTACATTGTTCCCCTTTGACTTCATTTTCTCCATCATCTTCTTGCTGACACTAACTGTTACTGCATTTGATAGAATCAATATTTTAAATATGAATCAAAATGCAAGGTAGGGGGGCTTAGGCACCCATAAGTTTGCAGTAATTTTTTTCTAATGGCTTAGAGTAATTTATCTTAGTCTAAAAGGGTTTTGACTCATGGAGAGGTCATCTTGGTACTCCTTTTTATTACATTGCATTTCAGGTTCAAAAATACTGTCTCCCAGTGTTTAAACAAAAGATGCTAAGAGAAAAGCAAATGGGAAAATGGCGGCTCTCGTCATCATCATTGTTATTTTGTAGAACAAATTCAGACCATGGTTTCCATGCTGTTGGGGTATTATAATTATTAAAAAAAAATTCTAGCCAGGCTTGGTGGTGTACTCCTTTAATCCCAGCACTCAAGAGGCAGAGTCAGGATGATCTCTGTGAGTTCAAGGACAGCCTGGTCTGCATAGGGAGTTCCAGGACAGCTGGGGCTGCAGGAAGATCCTGTCTCAAAAAGTCCCCCCCCCAAAAAAAAATTCTATTCTAAAGTGTTTGCATTATTATATCTCTGTCATGCTTGGACTTCTGGGATTTCTTAGTCAGAATCACACTATATAGGGTGGCCAGTCTTAAGAAGGGAACTTTTTAAGACATTATTTTAAATGACTAGCCAGCATGCTGAAGCACAAATCAGACTAAGAAGTGTGAACTTTGCAATTATATTCCTTAGGGTATTTTTATTTATTAACTTGCATCTATTTCCATGTATTGTTTGTAATATGTTTCATAAAATGTGCTCAGAAAAATAGTATTGTTTTGGCCTGCTTCACAGTCTTGAAGCTCTGAGATAATGCCAGACTCAAAACTCTTTAGAACCTGAGCTGCTACTTAGAAACCTGGGTCAAAAACTTCTCTAACAAAAATTACATTACTGTCTATCATCTTTGAGTTTCAAGTTTTAAGTAACTTTGACGCCAACCCTGCTGGTTCCCACCAACAGACTCGGTTGGTAATTGGACTAAATGTAATTTCCCTTGCTGACCACTGTTTCAGAGCTCTGGTAGTTTATGCTAGGCAATATTACCTTTACCTATAAAACACCTTGTTTGAAGGAGATTTGGAGTAGGAGCTGGGGCAATAGCTGAGTTGGTAGAATACTTACTTAGCAGGCACAGAAACTTAGGTTCAGGTCCCAGAACCATAAAAAACCAGGAGCGGTGGCAATATAATCCCATCATTCAAGACTCCAGAAGATCAGGAGTTTGAGACTGCACAATGCGTTAGAGGTAAGCCTGGGCTACACTGAGCCCTGGTCTCAAAGAAAAAAGTTTTAGAGGTAAAATTTTATGTACTCAGGGAGAAAAACTTAGAATCACAAAATTAATCATTGCTCAATAAACTTGAAAATCTTCAAGAAAAATATGATACCACACAGGGTTCATTCAGTCTTGTCTGACCATTTGGTGACTTTCTGTCTTGAATTTTCTGTCCCAGTATCAGCATCATCTGCCTCCCTTTCCCTTTCAGCTGTCACTCGTGCCACCTTTAAACATATTGCTGTTTTGTCATTCCGCAGGCAAACTCCCCGCTTTGTATCCCCCTCGCCCCTCCCTTCAGTCCATCACTGACACATTCCGCCATTACTTCCGGGCCCTGCAATGTCTCCTCTTCACGCTTTCTTTGCACTCTCCCAGCTGATGCCCCACATCCTTCATCCCTCCGCATCTGAGCAGAACCACCAGATGACAACTTTAGAATCATAATGCATATTAGTTATGCTCTAACCATTTCCCATTCTCATTAAATCATTGTCAGGACCGTGGATTCATGGGGTACCATTTCCTATTCTCATTACAATTTTTGTCACAAGAATGAGGTATCAGAATTTCAGTGCTTGGAATAGCCTTTGAGAAATCATAGCCAATGCTGTTACTTTGACCTATTTTTTTTTTTTTCCTGTTCTGCCTTTGACTGGTCTTTGCCCTTCTCTCTTAGTCTGTTTATGACTTTGCCAATTAGAAAATGAAAATTTAAGTCATGTATATGGTAAAAGTCAAGAAATTACACAACATGATTGTGTCAAAACACCACTTTTCTCTTTTGGGCAACAAAATTAAATGTTTGGACACGCTTCCCATAAAATTTAGATAATCTTTATGTGGTCTTTTTTAGGTAAATGATGTATTTACCATTTCTGTTTTCGTTTTAATGTTTTCTTCAATTTAAAGCATAAATACTCAATTTGTCCTTGAAATAAAGCAAAGAAATCATTGTTCACATTTGGTGGGCTTTTTTTTTTTTTAAAGTGATTCCAAATTTCTGTTACTTTGGGGGGGGGGAAGCACATTGTTACTATTCAAATGCACAATTTGAATAAATTACTTTACTTCCCCTCCCTGCTGATCCTAGCTGCCTTTATCGGGTTTGTTTTACAATTGATGGCTTTGTTCTTTTAAGACAGTTCCACGTTCTGTTTGGGTTCAGGTAGAAGTCTTACAAACACCAACGCTGCTCCTGCAGCTGTCTGTCAGCCCTCCCTGTGGCATAATAGCAATTTCTCCTGCCTACAGTCGCTTCAGGGTATTATAATTAGAGGCAAACTTTGTCAAACACCAAAGGTATACGGGCATGGGAGAAATGCCGAAGAAACCTTCCTTGCCCCTTTAGTAACCAGCTATTGTATTTTTTTGTTGTTGCTCAATGAGAATAAAAATGTTGAGAAAGATCATAATCATTTCATGGATAACACATCTAAGATCCTATCTATAGAAAATCTTTTATCCCAAAGCCCAGGGAACAAACTTCGGAAGAGGAGCCGTGGTAGATTGTAAGGGCTGCAGAGAGATAGGGGTGAATCATGAGACTACAGGAATATAGCTGACTCCTGATTGATCAACATGCTTGTGATACAAGCTTCTCCAACTGGACTATGGGAACCTTGGGTTGTTCAAAATTTGGACATAGATACTTGCAAAATGCACCAATTACCTAATTGTATGACATACTGAGTAACATCAATGTTATCTGCAAACAACTGTGTCATTATATTGTAGAATCCCTTAAAAATAAACCAAAAAAATAAAAATTAAAAAAAAATTAACAATATAAAAAAAAGAAAAAGAAAACATACACATTAAAAAAAAGAAAATGTTTTAACCTTTAACTGATTAGTGCTAAATTTAGTGTCCCCCAAATTCAGCATACTGACTTCAGTTGGTCTGCATTTTTAAAAAATTTATTCCCAGAATATTTTCCCCTTTTCTACATTGTTTCCACTTACTCCTTTGTATTTGTTTTGTGTTTCCTTTCAAGTTATATCTCTTTTTTTTTAATTGACACAGGGTTACATGTAGCCAAGGCTGACCTTGAACTTACTCTGTAACTAGTAGCTAAAGATGCCCTCATCCCGTGCCTCCACTTCCCAAGCCCAGGATTATAAACTTGTATCACACACCTGGTTTACACCTTGCACTCAGCTGAGTCCCTTTTTCTCAATGGTTTTCGAAAAACCTGGTTACCATGTCTACCTTATAGGACACTGAGGTGTGAGACCCAGATTATGCTTAGCTCGTCCAGTGTCTACTTGCATTTATAAAGTTTTTCTTTTACTGAGTGAAGAATGCTTATCAGATGAAAATGTAGATAAGAAAATATAGAAATGTATATGTCATATTCTTTTTAGATTCATTCATACATCATATAATTATCATTTTTTTATTTTTGTTAAAATCTAGTAAATAAATAAACATGGTTCAGACACTGCCTGGGATTTCTCTCTTTGTATAATTACAGATCCAGGTTTTCTCCCTCTTAAATTTATGCTACTGCAATATCCCCAGTCACTTTGTTGGTCCAGAATTAAGTCCAGAATTTGAATTCTCCTTAATTTCTCTATGTTAGGACCTTAAATTTCAGTACAGCAATTGCGTTTTCAAAAGAAAAGGAGTTCTCAGGAGAATACTCTTAGCATGTGTGCAGAAACAGGATAACAAAATATTATGGAGCTTTCTGCTTCTATGAGCACTTAATAAAAACCTGTAGACACATAATGTATGTATCAAGCCTATATTTGTGTACAATTCTTATGCTGGTTTATTCGGAAAGTGAGGCAATAAGTAGACTCTATCCTATTTCTTCTTATCTACTTTTCTCTATTACTGTGATAAGCCTTGGATTTAGGAACAAAAAGCGATTTCTAAAAAGAATGGATTGCTAGGCTTCATTAAGCATGTTACTGTATAGTAGATGAACACTTCTTAGGCACAGCAAGATAGAAAGCTTCCAAATACTGTTTACTTCTAACCCAGTTTTGTAATTTTATTGAGTCTTTTTCTAGGCTAAGCATTCTAACAGATGCGCAGAAAAATATCCCATGAATCTCTTTTCTTCTCCTCAATGAAACATGTTTTCTGCCTTTAATTTCCTATCTTCTACCTTTGACTCATGAATAATTTTTCTCCTGTTTTCTAGTGAGCATCTTTCTTTTGAGCCAAGTTTGTCCACACAGCATTTCTTTCCGTATCTAGTGTCAGTTCCCCAAACCATCCTAGATCAATGGGGACAACATAGCTCAGCTCCCCACACTGCCATTGAGGCTTCCTCTAGTCATTTATTTAAATAAATGAGTTCATAAGGAAAAATTCAGTGTTAATTTCAAAGCTGAAGCAATTATGCAAGATTTACCAATGTCTTTTAAATTAAAGATTTCCATACTTGTTCTTGCTAAAATAAAACTATGATTTTCATTTTTCAAAGATAAATACAGCCCGAGAGAGGACGAGAGTAATATTTGTAAGTGGTTATATTAGATCCACATTTCTACTTTTGGATATCAATATATTGTTAGAGCACCCTGTATTTCTACTGACATTCAAATAAGCTGCTGAAATTACTAATATTATGGTAAAGGAATCTTTCTGCTGAAAGCATGTGCCCATGAGAGTTCTAAATTCAGTGTAGAAGGATGGCTTGGCAGGGCAGAGCTGTTACTTGAAATATAATAATGAGGAAGAAAACCAAGAGAAAGATGCCACCATTAAAATTTCCATCTAGCCCATATGTTCCCACTATTAAAATGGACTCAATATTTTCATCTGTTTTTCTCACACAAACCTTGTGACTAACCACCTCAGCTAAGTTGAAATAACTTGAATCCCAACATTAAAATCAAATGCATGTCATTTCCCTTTCAAATCTATCTAGCCTCACAACTTGATCTTGAAAGCTGTTTAAGTCTTTCATAGCTTTTACATCTGATTTCAGAATTTGATGTACAATTCAAATCTTAGGACTTGAAAGTTTTAGGGAATGGAAAAGATCGGAAGTCCTTGGAAATTATTTCAAAAGTTCGTTCTCTTTTATGTCCAAAGACAAAGTTAACATCTGAAGAATAAAATTAAATTCATAATAAGCCCATTTCTCTCATTTGGGCTCCAGGTGGGGCAGAAAAAGTTCTGTGAAAATTCTCTAAAATGGAGATATCTCTCATAAAGCGATCAGAATTCTCGCATATCTGAGGAAGGTTTGAGCGAATGTCACAGAAAAAGCAGACCAAGGAAATGATTTTATAAAAATTAGAGACCCTGAAATAGGGGTTAGAGCATGGGTTTGCAAGTCAGCAACATCTGTTTCCAAATCTGGACCCCAGCCATCTGATGCGTAACCAAACCGCCTGTGTCATAGGTTGAATAGTTACTGCTTCAAAGAGCCTTGAGAATAAAATGATGAAATCCATACTCTGGGTTTATCAGAGTGCCTACTATACAAAAAAAAATCATAGCCATCATAATTACTGCTATTATTACAAATAAACAGAAGTCTTCATATGTGGCATGATCAGAAGAGAGTTTCATATTTGCCAATGCAAATGTGAGATAGCTATTGACAAGCATAATTAAATAATTCTCTCCATCTTCTTTTAATTGAATTTCTGTAAGACTTAAAATTCTAGACTTGGCTTTCAAATGGCTGCATTTTCCCAGACCATAATAAACTGTTGGTCCTGCTATATTCTCATTTATTAAGTGGAGGTTTTCTGGGTATAGGGAAAGTGTAGGGAGAGAGGAGTTGGGCTGATGTATGGTGGTGTGTGATATCCAGTCTTTCTAAGAATCCTCACTACTCTACAGAATTCATATATGCTGTATCTCTTTGTTCGTCTATTTGCCTCCTGTTATGACAAAGAAATTTTGGCTTAGAATATTTTTAAGATAAGGTAAATTCGGGGCCTGACCACCTGTCATTACCCCAAATGCATAATTTAGAGGAGGGAGAGAAAATAAAATAAACAAAATGATTCTTGAAAATTACATCAAAATGGTAACCTACCTATCTACACTAACTTCCTATCACTCATGTCTGAGTGGTTATAGTTCCTTCTCATTTTTGAAGTATTTATTTATATTTATAGTGTCCATCTGCATGGTTCACTCACTGCATGCTGCTGTAGGCTACCTGTTAACTGTTACCATCCTGTGCTGCTGGTGAGGAGATTCAGTCCCAAAATGGTCAAAGAAATATCTCGGGGTTCCACAACCCTGGGCAGGTGTTGAGGCACTTTGGCTCTGGTCTTTGCTCTCCTAACCAACACTACACTACATATTTTGTGGGGGCCTCTAGGATTATACTTATGAAAAAGTGAATAATAAGTAGGGAAATTTAATCCATTTACAGGTTGTAATCGATAGCTATGTTCCTTCCTTTTGATTTATAAAAATGAGAAAGAAAAAAATGACTTGTCTTTTATGATATCATTTGAAATCTGGCAGTACTTTTAATTGGTGACTTTGCTCATGGAAGTGCTCTGGAGAAAAGTGAACCTTCTGTTACTCTGTAATTGCTATTTTCCCAGCCATGAGATAAGGACAAAAAGGGTTTGAAAAAGAAAATGCTGATTTGGAAAAATGAGTGTGCTGTGTTTTCCTTCCATTGACCTGTTCTCTAAGAAAGGTCTCTATTCTAAAGTTTCTTTTTTATATTATTCCATAAATAGGAGTTGATTCTTCTGAAAACATAAAAAGGAAGGAAAAATTATTTTCTCAGATTTCTATGATGCTAGGTAAATTGCCTCTTATCCGGTGCCTGAAAATGTTTTGAAACCCGATGACGGTAAAGAAGAATTCATTTAGATTCAATTGGGTATTAAATGATAAATTTTCTATTTGCATAAGTTTGGCTTCTTTAACTTTATACTTAACATGTCAGTTTTTAATGTAATTAATCCATCTGTTTGTGCTTGTGGAGTCCTTTTAAAAAGAGAGCATTTCATAATAGAATGTACTTATCTGAATTCAGAATATAAAATAAGGCTCACGGGAATGAGCATTTAAAGTTTCACTTAAGGTTATATATGGTAATATGTGACTTTTCTGTCACATTAAACAGACCGCAGGATAATATTCTCAGATAAAAACAGAATTTGTGTTAATCAGTATAACACAGTGCAAATTAAATTCTATTCTTTCCTCCATAGTTTATAAAAACATAGTGAATGGTATTTGAGAAAACAAAGGGTATTTTAAATGGCTCAAAGAGTTCTGTATCTCACCTCCGTAGTGAAATTTTTACACTTTTCTTTGGGGCACAGGCTTGTTTGTTGGGGGGAAATTCTGTTTAGAGTACAGGGATATTGTCCATCAGGGAGGATGCAATATGGAGTCTCAGTTAACACAGTGCTATGCAATGCAAACCAGGGCCTGTTTGCAAATATTTGTGTTGAGTTTCTGTGTTATCTACCTCAGTTCTGAAAAATAAATTTTGTGCACATTTTGGACATATGAGATAAAATAATTGGTAGTTCTTTCCTTAAGTAATGAATCAGGTGTCATCGGTTTTGCCCAAACCTTTGTCATATCATGAAGAATATTTCCATATTTTAATGTGATGCTAAAACTGATCTGTGTTCAACAAATTATCTTTGTGTGTGTTTATGCTATGTATGTGCATGTGTGCAGTTTACTACAGGCATGCATACGGAGGTCAGAGGACAACTCCAAAGAATCAGTTCTCCCCTTCCACCATGGATAGCATGGATCAAACTCAGGTTATCAGGTTTGCACAGCAAGCACTCTTACCCACTGACCCATCTTACTGACCCCTGGCTATCTTTTTTCACTCTTACCCAGTTCCCATTGGGAATGGTTAGATAACAGGATACTACTTATGAGACTGAGCTCCTGAATACTCACTCAGCAGTCTGGAGTGGAGTCTAAGGGTGGCTGAAGCTTCTATTTTTCTGTTGTTGTTCATGTGATTTGACATTAACTGGAAGAAGTTACAGATTATGTTTTAAAAGAATTCTTAAACGTTAGGCCAGTAAAACATCTCTAGACATTTGTCATCATGTTAAAACATCCCAAATTGTTACTATTTGTGTGCCAAAGCTTATTCCCATGTTTTCATATCCGTGCTTATATTTCCAAAGAAAGCTGTAGCAGCTACCTGAAGTCCCAGATTTTAATATTTCACAGCTGCTCTGGGCCCTAGATAATGAATGTTAGTCCCAACTCTTTCCATAGATCTTAGCATTGACAGAACAGAATATAAAAACAGTGTTTGTTCTGCAGCACAATAGAATCCAGAAAAGTATTTGGGAAACTGAAAAACCATAAACCAATGGTTTTATGCAAGAGCAATATTAAATTTGTTCAGGAATGGGAAATAAAATCTTTAGATCCAGGAGTAACATTATTTGGGAAAAGAACATATATAGACTTTCAGAGAATTAAAAGTAATACATTCTCTAAGCAGAGACCGTCACAGATTTGATGTCAGTTTTTGGTATTTAAAACTTCAAGCATTGTCATTAAAATATCCCACTTTTTTTCCTGATTTACTTTTACAACTATATTATAGTCTCATTCATTATTTTCATTCAACTCACTTTATAAGCTTTAAGGTTTCTTTCAAATTTTTGGACATTTGTCTTGGTCCTTTCAGTATCTGATTCCTTGGAACTGGCACTGTACATTGGTTAAAGTGACAAATTTTCATGCCATACATATTGTATTATCAAAATGAAACAAAACAAAAACAGCTGCAAGTCTGAAGACTTGTGGGCAGTGAGGCACAGGGGGGCTCTCCAGTCGTGATCACTGGGTGTTGAATGTCCCTACAAGGAGGTCTTGTGACTGGAATTTCTTGAAAGTGTCTCATGTTCCTGCTGTGCTCAGCACCAAGGAAAGTTCGCAGGAGGCCCTGGAATTTGGGGCAGACAGGGCAAGTCTTCCTTCAATTTTCCCTGGAGAATGAAGCCCTGTCAGGCCCCACTGGTGTAGACAGAGCCTGTCTTCCTAGATTTCCCACCCCACTAAAGCAGGACTTTGAATTCTAAAAATGATGTTCAGGTTCCCTGAGCCAGGCAAGCCCTCCCCAGGTACCCACCCCTTTCTCTCTGGGCTTTCCACTTTGGGGTAATTCATTGCCGCTTATTCAATTAGTCCATGGATTCAAGTTTTAAAAAATGTTTTCCAATATTATTAGTTGCTGTCTGCAGAAGGATGGGTCTTCCTGTCTCACAATAAATAGCTGGAACCTTAGATGTTTAGTAACTCTGCAGTGGGTTCCTCCACACATGCAATGGGCAGCCTTCCATGCATGCAGTAGGCAGCCTTCCATGCATGCAGTATGCAGACTTCCATGCATTCAGTAGATAGCCTTCCATACGTGCAATGGGCAGCCTTCCATGCATGCACTAGGCAGCCTTCCATGCATGCAATGGGCAGCCTTCCATGCATGCAGCTGAACACCCCCACTTTCTCCTCTCTAGTACAAGTTCCCCCTGAGCAGAATCAGACTGTCCCTGTTTATCATTCACCTAGGCTGTGATATGTCCACTGGCCACCCAGAACCTGAACACAAATGAGAACAGATTGGGGCCATACTGGGAAGCAGAGTTGTGTGTACTGTTGGGGCGCTAGGGGAGGGAAGTATGGGGCTTGGGTGAGTCATCCTATTTCCGAAGTCCTTCTGTTTGCTTTCATTGATTTACTTGATAGAGATGGTGAAGGTGTTTCCCCAACTCTGGAACTGGAATCAAATCATCTTTGTTAGGAGCAGCTGAATGAATTGTCCAGTTTTACAATCGATTGGAAATAAACAGGTCTGAAGCCTACTGGGCCTGCTCCTCAGGGCCCTTACTTAGTCTTGCCCTTGGTTATGGCATGCGTGTTATTTGATAGCACTCTAAAGGAATGAGTCAAATTTGAACCAGCGAGGGGAGAAGGGGAGCAGCGTCCATCTGGAGACCCTGGAAAGTTTGTGTGCATGACCTCGTGAGTGTTCCGATTGTGTGAGGAGTAAGAGAAAGCCGAGCAAAGAAAGAGTTAGCAAATTTTCAAATTCCCTGAATTCCTTTATACAGTTGATGAAAGTGTTGTAAGTTACATAATGGACTTATATAATATATAAGGATGTAGGTTAATAATGGGCTTATATAACTTGTAATGAGTTATGTATATAACTCTTCTGCAAACTTAAGGTTTTGCCTAGGAATTCTCTAATTGATTGTGTAGTCTAATGTTTGGATGTGCATATATGTAAATATATTTTCTATAATATATTGTTTCATTCAAATCCAAATCTTGATAAATATCTTCTAGTGTCATATATTTATTATGTACAGACTCCTTCCAAAACACTATTTGTTCCTTTCGTGCATGTTAGGTAAAGACAAAGGCTTCCTCAGAGGACCCCATGAATGATGCGGGTATGAATAGCAGCTGGGTGACTTCAGTATAACTACTACCTTTTCATTGATTCTGGGACATTAGCACTAGATGTCCATGGCTTAGGTGAAAGCCAGGTGGCTGGATACCAATTCCACTGGTGAATGACTGGCCGGTCTGCCATTCTGCCCTCCCCGACTCCTGTCTTCCCATCACCCACCTTCCCTCGCCCTATCCCTTTCACCCAAGGAAACTTTCTTCCTGTGGAAGGCCTAACGATAGGAGAAAATATCTTTAAAAAAGAATAACAGTATTCTAGACTTATTCAGACTGCTAACCAGGAAGGAGATGCAGTAAGTCAATCTTATAATCAGTTCTTATCTACTCTGGAATAAATAAAGATATTTCTACAAGTACATGGCTTTTATACATATACTTCTACTTTATGTCAGTCTTTCATAAATACAAAAATGGTCAGTAACACCCTGTGTGCTAACACAAACAGCAGTCGTGTTCTCCCACATTGAAACTAACAGATTATTTCTGATGATAAATGTATAAAAAGGATCCAGTGTCAGGAACTTGCTGAATGGTCTTCCTGCAAAGGTCGTATTGACTTATGCACATGGTCAGCAAGACTTTGTCCAAAACTGATAACAAATGTAAGTAAGTGGAAGCCAACAGTCATGGTGCATGTCTTTAATCCCAGCAACCAGGAGGCAGAGGTAGGTGGATCTCTGTGAGATGCAGGGCAGCCTGCTCTACATAGTGAGTTCTAGGACAGGTAGGGCTACAGAGACACTGTTCCCTCCCCCCCAAAAAAAACCTTGGGTAGGGAAGAAAGTTCATTTCTGTTTCACATAGGACTCACCCAGCTAACAAGCCTTCCTGCTTGATCTTCACACTCACCTTCAAAACAGATTCATGAGGAATCTATTCCAGGACCATTCTTCACAGAGATGAAGTTGGAGTTCTTCCCCAGTGGAAATGAAAGAGGATGTTTAAGGACATGAAGTAGGAAAGGATTCCTCTTTTGAGACACTTAAAGCATTGTATTCCCTTTAGTGTGTATGCAGAAAGATAGAAACGGGGCAGAGAACTATCCAAACAGGTTCCCAGGACAGTCCTTCAAACTTCTGAATGAATATCTAAAACTGTCTCTAAGAGAACAGAGGTGCATAACTGGGTGAAGGGGTGTGAGACTTAGGAAAAGACATCTAAAAATAAGATGGCCACTAACATATATAGTAATATATGTTCAATAAATGAGAGCTGTTATTTCATTAGAAATTTGAGTGAAAAAAAGTCTTACTCTATTTCTGGAGAAAAACCTAAAATAAAAGATTTGATGATTTCACTCTTTTTAATTTCAATATTTACAGCTGATATTTGATATTTTCAGATTCAAAACATACAAGTGTTGTAGCATGTTTTATTAGATGTCTTTTTAGTATCTAATTATATTTCATATATAATTTCTGTGTTTATCTCCTTCGTTCCACACAACCTTCATTTTTCAGTTTTGTTGTTTACAACTCCTAAAGCTGTTTCTGTGTTCTTTCTCTTCTTCCCATAAATGAGAGAGTCCTTTCTCTCTAATAATACATGGTCCTTCTTTTTTCTGTCTTTCTAATTCTTTATTCCAGGCAGGAATATGGAGACTGTGATGGTTAATCCCTTCCTCATTTATTTATTTTTTATTCAAAAAAATGTTTCCAGTGTTTCAAGCTATAAAGTAAGCTTTGATTTCTAAAGTGGAAATACTCTCCCAGAATTACTACAGTTTATGTTCTGTAGAGGGAGAAGACAATCCTACAATGACATGGGTAAATAATGACAAGTAGTGGTGCTTACTAAAAAGGAAATGGAAAGGGAACAAAAAAGGCTGACGAGATGGCTCAGCAGTTAAGAGCACTGGCTGCTCTTGTAGAGGATCCGGATTCAGTTCTCAGCACCCACATGGTGGCTAACAACCAACAGTAAGTCCAGTTCCAGGAGATCCAATGACCCCTTCTGACCTCCTTGGGCATTTCACATGGTACACTTGCGTACATGAAGGCAATATACTCATACACATAAAATAGAAGTAATAAATAAAATATTTTAAAGGAGCAAAAATTGGGGAGGGGGGCTTAGTAGGTTTTCCTGAGGAAGTTCTAGGTGAACCCTGAACGAAATGATTTTCAGAGTCCTCCAGGTTCTATCAAGAGGATGATGGCTGCAGACCACATCTTGTTCCTAAATTCTCTCTCTCTCTCTCTCTCTCTCTCTCTCTCTCTCTCTCTCTCTCTCTCCATGTGTGTGTCTATGTGTGTGTCTGTGTGTGTTTGTTAGATATATATATATATATATATATATATATATATATGTTTGAGAATGTGCTTGAAGTCAGAGGACAACATTGGGAGCACTGCTCTAGAACCTCCCAGTATTTGGTTTGAGACATCTCTCGTTGGCCTGGGTCCTCACCAAGTCACCTAGGCTAGCTGGCCAGCGACCAGGAATCTGCCTCCCACTCACCATGGCTGGGATTACAAGTAGGCATGGTGTCCCTAGGTTTTTCAGTGGGGTCCAGAACTAAGAGTTGGGTTCTTCTACTTGGGAGGCATGTGATTTCCTGACTGAGCCATCTCTCCAAGTTTATTCTTGTAGTTTTGACACTGCGATTTTCTGATGATCTTCCTTGAAGTTTATAAAGTCCCTGAATTCATCCATGCATCTGTCATTCTGTATCTATAAATTACCTGAGTTCATAATTGGTTTATTTTTATAACTTTCTGACTTTTTCGTGGCATCTATTTTTCTTTTCCCCTATTTAAGGTGAGTACTCTGCAAATACTTCTCAATATTCTATAAACTGTTACCTTTTTTTTTGTTTAGATGTGATCACAAGTCCTATTTTCCATTCACCTCAATTCTCTGTATATTTATGATTGTTATGTGTCTGAGTGTATTGCCTGCATACATATAAGTACACCCCTGTCATGCAAAGCCTGCAGAGGTAAGAAGAGGGTGTTTGATTCCACCTGAAACTGGAATTATGGATGGTTGTTACCCATCATGTGGGTGTTGGGAATTGAACCCAGGTCCTCTGCATGAGCATGGCCAGTGCCCTTAACCACTGAGCCATCTCTCCAGTCCCATTCTCTGTATTATTCTTTTCTTTTTTTTAATTCTATTTATTTTTGTATGTGTATGAATGTACTGTCTGCATGTAGGTCTGTGCACCCGTGTCGTGCAATGCCAACCACTGAGCCATCTCTCCAGTCCCATTCTCTGTATTATTCTTTTCTTTTTTTTAATTCTATTTATTTTTGTATGTGTATGAATGTACTGTCTGCATGTAGGTCTGTGCACCCGTGTCGTGCAATGCCTCGGAGGTCAGAAGAGGGTCTCGGATTCCCCTGGAACTGGAGTTCTCCTGGAATTGGAGTTTCAGACGGTTCTCAGCTGCCATGTGGGTACTGGGAATTGAACCCGGGTCCTCTGCAAGAGCATTCGGTGCTCTTAACCACTAGGCTATCTCTCCAGCCCTGTATTATTCTTTTCTAACTTAGCGCACACATCTGCCCAATGTTTCCCACTGGATTTTTCTGCCCCTTTGGCTTCCTTTGTATCTTTCCCCACTCATCAACTAGTACCTTACAATCCTATTGCAGTAATGTGTCAGATCATGAACAGAAGTTAGTTCCTCCATTGCCATAAAGGGGAGGCTTTAAAAAGATTATTTATGATGTCTTCATATTTGTCTTTGTGAAATTAAATCATTTCACCTTGCTAAACTGGACAATAATGATTATGACAAACATCAAATCATGAGATATAATGAACTTGCCTTTTCCCTGCAAATCAAAGTTCACACAGTTGGTACGGACTGAGGAGTGGCATTGACGCTGATTGAGAAACGAAAGTTTTCAGCCATGGCAAAGAGAGCACTGGTATTGGTTTTCAAGGCAGAGCTTTATGAATCTGTACGTTTACAACAACACTTCTCAACTGGAATAAATCTCATGGCTGATTATCACAGCAGTTGTCTTGGTGTCAGAAGCAATTCTAGGAACAGCTTCCTATCAACGCGTGAACTAGTGAAATGCCAGGAACTTTGGAAGCGCAAGAAGGGTGATTAGTTATTGAAGAATAAACAATAGTAAAGTGCAGAGCATTCTCTCAAACAGTGCAGAAAAGAATTTTCCATGACTTAATGTGAGTATATACCTAGTTATATTTTAGGATGTGGGTTCCACCAAGTGATTTATGTTTTGTTATGTTGTTGGAGAACATTTGACTACTATAAAATATGTCATTTAGGGTTTAAAAGAAATAAACACTTATATTATTCAAAGGAATATGTTTATACTACATAAACATATATTTTCATTTATAATTTAATAAGAAACTTGATATAGAAAAATAAGAACAGTAATAAATCGATGAAAGTAAAACCACAGGAGCCCAAAACCTAGAATTAGATAGAGCATTAAGCTGAGCATAATGTCAACACGCCGTATGTATCTTTAATAGAAGAACTCCTAGTATAGTAGCATAATGGGAATTGTAATGTTCAAAGTTCCAGAATGTATCTCACTTCGATTTTGGAATATTTTATAATTAGTATACAACTCTTATTGGATAAAAGGTCACTATATGATAGCAGGTGTTCCTGTTGTTCTGAAACAGGCTAGGAAATGGAGATACCTACAGTGGAAAGGGGAGGGGCTCTTGTCCAAGCAGCTATTGGGCTAAATCAGTTGTACATTCAAAATCAACCTGCTCGCTGCTGTGCATGGTGGCAGTGGCCTGAAACCCCAGCACCTGGGAGTCTGGGGCAGGATGATGACAAGTTCCAGGAGGGAGATGATGCACAGCATAATAAAACAACACTGACTATTCTTTCCTGAAAAGTCCTAAAGTGAAACTATAGTTGCAAATGTAATTTTAAAAATACTAAATAATGATAAACCACCTTTAATTAGTGGTAGACAGCCAGAGCTATACAATGAGGTCTTGTCTCAAAACCAAACAAAGCAAACGAAACAATTGGCCCAGCACAGTAAAAGTAAGCTTGCATGTCTTTCATTAATTAAAATACATTATCATTATTATTATTATTTGATATTTTGAAAATTACTTTTGAATGCCTAGCTTTTCATCAGGATTTTCAGGAGAGACTTGCTATTTTTATGTTATATCTCTTTACTGCTGCTCTACTGATGAAACACATGTGAAATGAGCCAGGCCCAAATCCACTTCTTTGTGATGTTTAAAATGTGTGTGAGAGCTATCCTGTAATGAGTTTTGTTTATGACAAATGACTGAAATGCACCAATTATCCACTTTTCTTTTATATTTATTTGGAGCTAATTTCTCGTTAGGAGTATGTACAGAACACATCACATTTACATACCAACATGCACAAAGATGAAACACACAGAACATGATACTTGAAGCAAATGTTTTATCTTTTTTGTTACTTAAGGGTTCACATAGCAAAACAAGGTGTGCGTCTCCTTTTGAAATCAAAGCCTGAGTCTAAAAATCCTGAGGCCAACGTGACAACAGTCGGGCGGAGACGTTCAAAAGTGCGTTCAAATGATCCTCCTCGATGTCCATCCCGCTGAGACGTACACACATATACAAAACTCTGGATGACATGCAAGCAGTATTTACAGATTGCAGTATTTGGGGAACCAGAAATTAACTCAAAATCCCAAAACAGAATCCACTAACAATGTAAAGGTGCAGAATGCCTTTTCTGGCTTTCCAGGATTTGAATCTTTGGGTATTGTCCTATTACATGAATTTGTTAATTTGCAAAAGTTCATGTCACTTGTCAGTTTTTCTTGAATCTAATTACACATGTCAGGTGGATGTCAGGTGTTGGGGTAGGGAATTAAATCAGCACATGCTCACTCATTGACACATACACAAAAAAGAACATTTGCAGATGTTTTCATAACGGAAGGGTTCAAATCATTTGGCCTTAGGCAGTGTTTGTAGCAATACTTTGATCAGTTTCACAGTGGTTAGACTATTTTCCCTACAGAAATTACCACATGAACCCAAAGGACAAGAGAAATATTATGTGAGAAAATTGGAAAACATTCGATTGGCATGTTTCAGCAAGTGGACCAAAATGAATTGGATTCTATCTGATTTCAACTACTTAATGTAATATGTTTAATACTGCTACAAGCTAAGGAATGCCAAGAGCTAAAACCCACAGAAATTACCAAATGGCCTTGCTGACAATATCCCGGACTTTAATTGTGGGTTTTTTTTTTTTTACTTTTAAAATCTTCAGGTATCTTCCTCGCAATTATTTATGATTTCATGATATTTTCTGTATAGCAGACATGAACTTATGTAATCCACTTACAACCTAGAGGCAGATATTTTTAACCTCCTTCTGACAGTAGGCACCAAGCATTCATTTAGCAATCAGAATATTTTTAAGATTAAGAAGGTGGTAAGTCATCAACCTGAAAAACAGGTTAAAATCGTTTTTGTATTCTTTGTTGTTTTCCATATTAAAAATAACCTGTGAGTTGTTCTTAGGAGAATATATTAATTAGAATTTTAGAGTTAATAATTTCAGTAACAGTACTAATACAGCACGGAACTGCATGGATTGGGTATTTTTCATGAACCATCATTTATAGATTATGTCTCTGTTTTTATAGAGCTAGAACTGGGTCTGGGGACAGGGGATGATTTTCCTGAGAATATTAACCTTTAGTGAGAAGGAAAGTCAACATTAACAGCTAGGACTTTAAAAATCAGTCTGAAATTTGGAGAAAGCAAATATTAAAACTAAATAACAGGTCCAAATAAACAATGGAAGACTTTGGGGTGAATTTTTTTTGAAGACTTTAACTTACAAATCTGTTTTTATTCCATTTGGTGTTAAATTTTCCTATATTTGAAAAGTATTTGTCTATATTTTTACCTGAATATGTTAGTGTGTACTGGGAACTCTATGATCACATTCCTTGCATATATGTTCTGACAGTTTCCATGCTACTAATTTGTGGAAAATATAATGATATGTTCAGTCTTCTTAGAATGTGAAAACTTTTTAATCATAAGCTTTTTCATGTTTAAAATTTAAATTCATTATCAGCAACAACATATCTTACAATTTCAAAAATTTCCAAGAAACTTGGGGCAATTCAAAATATTGAAGTCCGCTGCTTCCTATTGACCCTCAGCCACTGGTTCAGTAAGAAGCAATTTTAAACATGCTTACTCTGACATATTTTCCCCTCATCTTTACTAAAGGCAGGCCTCTCAGCCTCCGACACCAAGATCTACCTGTGTATGTTCGTGTTTATTGTCCTGGAACAGTTCTGAAGAAAGAACATTGCTGCATTTATAATTATGCACCATTAGAAAACAAGAATTACAGACTTAGGCTTGCTCCAGTCCAGAGCTCTTTTCTATTTTAAAATACTTGGCTCCTGGTATGTTGCAAGGAGTGTCTCAAACATTTATTTCTAATCGGGAATGGAACTCTGATTTATGAATGAAGTCAAAAGCCATGTGAGAAAGTGAATTGAGGGACACTGGGCAGGGGTGACAGGAAGTGAACCCACAGTTCGATTTCATTTCAGTTAGTCACTTTGAATCCCATGGAATGCAGTCCTAGGTGACTCTTGTTAGAACACTGCAAAGCCCACTTTTTCCCAAGCTACACAGCTTAAAAAGTATCTGAACCAGGGCTTCTTTGTTGATGTTAATATTCTCAGCCAGTTGGCTCCATAGGCATCTAGTCTGAAGCCTTTATTTGGTTGTAAACACCTGTCACTGATGCTTGAATGCTATACAATCTAGCATGACCTTGGTCCTTGTGAGCCTACACAACCACGAGATTTCAGCCATTTCAAAGAAGGATACTATGTTGACTATTATTTACAGGCCAGATCCTTTTTTAATTGAAGATCCTTTTATTAAAATCACATTACTATCAGTATTTTTGCAATCTTCTGTTGAAACTCCAATTTTCTTGGATGGTATTCATTATTTTGTGTGTTTTATCAGTGTGCTATGATCAGTATTGTGTTGTCTAATCATGTTTAAAAAATGATTTGCATTATGACTCAGCCTACCCCCCAGGGGGAATGCTGCATTACGACTCAACCTACACCCCAGGGGGAATGCCGCATCTAAATGTGTGGATCTGGTTATTTCGTGTAAATCTCTGAAATCCTAGTAATTCTTTATGCATTCCTCTAATTAAAGGCATTGATGAGATATACTATAGAAAGTGAAAATGAAATCTTCATTCAATAACTTTTTGGGACTGCCTTAAATGTCGGTATTTGGAAAACAATATTTAAATATCTGAGGTTCAAAGGAAATCCAACAAACAATACGTTAAGTAGTTTTGCCTAAATGCCAGGGTAAAACCCTTTGAGGGGATGTGTGTTGCGTGTACTCACATTCACGACTGTGGGTGTAGGGATGTGTAGGGAGACCAAAAGTCATCACAGGTGTCTTCCTTGATGGCAGTCCACTTTAATTTTTAAGACAGCGTCTCTCACTAAACCTCAAGCTTTTTGATTCAGATTAGTGACTCAGTTTGCCCCAGACAGATGCAGTCTCTGTCTCCAGGTACTGGGGTTACATGTGGCCACCTTGCCTGCCTAGCTTTTGTGTCGGTTCTGAGCATCCAAATTCTGGTCCTCGGGTATGCTTGGCAAGCACTTTATCTGCAGGCTCATCTCTCCAGTCCAAAGTTTAAAACTCAGTCTGTGAATATTGACAGGTCTTTTTACATCTCGGATATGAAATTATTTCATATCACTGGGATGGTGTGTGTGTGTGTGTGTGTGTGTGTGTGTGTGTGTGTGTGATATTCGAATACTACATGTAATAGGAATGTGTGTTGTGACATCATTTTCTGAGTAACAGAAAGAAAGGCTGATACTTGACCCTGAATGACATGGCAGAATTCTACTTTGGTGACATGTAGCCCATGCCTGCTGAAGGAAGGCATGACCACAGAAGTTATAAGTGGCATTGTTTAAGTCCACTACAATAGCTCTTATGCAGACTGGCTTTGTTTTGCACATAGAACCTGCTCAGTTACATTGTATGGCACTACTTATGAAAATACATACCAGGGTTAGAAACTGTTCAAGTTCCTTATTCAAGTCTAGAGAACAGAGTGCATGGCCTTGGAAACTACACCCCCCCCGGGGGGGGGGGGAGCATGAGGTAGGACAGATGGTAAAGATAGTTTTGATACATTTGGTGGAGCTAGGAAGCCGGCAACCCTGGCTCTGGATCATTCAAGCTTCTTCACACACAATTCTCCAATCATCCAAACAAAAGTTGCTCTTGCCCCAAGAAACAACCTTGTTCTCTCAATCCAGGTAAATGCCTCTCTACTTATTATGTTGCTCTGGCTAAAAGGAAAAAAAAAAAGGAAAGGAACAGTGTTTCTTCTCCAGAGAACATCAATTATTTATCCTGATGCAAACCTAATTACCTGGCAGTTCATGGAAATAAAAAATCAGGGCAGGAAAAAAAAAATGAAATAATTAAAATATATTGATAATGAGCGGGCACTGTGATATTGACCCAACGATGGTTAAGGTATCAAAGATGCACTCTTCAAAAGCATATTATTTTGTTAATTAAAAAGAATGGCAGAAAAAAGAAACTGAAGACATGATAATTATACAGTGCTTTCAGTAAATGCCATTTAAGGAAAATAATACCGTGTAAAAAGAAGTTAACGTGAAAAAAAAAAAAAAACCCTGAAAAGGAACTTAACTGTTGATACAAGTAGGATCAATTATACACGTCAGAAAGGCAATAGTTATTTGTGATAGACTTTTAAATACCAGACACTGGAAATATTAGTTTCAACGTCTAATTGTTAGTGGAGGTAGAAGGTTTGTCATTTGCTGTGGCCCTTCCATCATCAGGAGCTATTCTATGGAATCAGAGCCATCCCATCGCATCCCAGACCGTATCTGTTACTTCATAAATTCACTCTATTTAAGAGCATCTGATCTGTGCTCATTCACAATAGATCTGTCTTTGATCCTGCCACACTGAGGGACAATACTGTTATGTTTCTAAGGGCCCAAATGGTTGATCTGGTGAATCCAGTGGAGAAAAATATTCATTTTATGTTCCAAGCCTTTATTGGAATTGAACAAAGCAAAAATTTTTTCACTCTTCAACTGTCTTACAGCTGGGTGGGCATCCTCTTCATAGAAAGTCATTGCTTATAAATTCAGAAAGAATGAGTTGGTTTGGACCAATTTATGTCTAGTCTTTTCTGATTATTCTGAGATTAAGCCAAAATAGTTTTACTGGGGAAAAACAGGAAGAGTCACAAGCAGCTAGCCACACACAGCCCTGACTGATCATGTAGCATTGCTTTAATGGGATGAGCAATTTAATTGGCACAGTGACAGGAATTAGGTAGGAATATTGTGGAGCCTGATTTATATTTATCACTGACTTTACAATAAGACACTTCATTTAGATTGAGCATGCATTTTACCCTGCACCATGTCTCCATGGTCAGTGTTTGGGAGCAGTGAGTCAGGGTTCCTGTAGTCCTGAGACAGACCTCCTAGAAGGCAGACCATTCTCAGAGTCCAGATAAGGTGACTGGTAAGATTGAACTCAGTCAGCCAACACTCTATTGTTCTGAAGATTTAAATGATGCATATTGTAAATCCAGCCCTCTGTCAACATGAGTGTCACCTCTCACCAATTTTCGAGGCACCATTGAGATTTAGAAAGGGTCTAGAATAGAATGGAGAGTAAAACACACCGTGAGGAGAAGCATGTGCCCTCTATTTCACCCCTTTCTTGGACAACTAGTTGCTTCCCACTTATATTTTCAAGTCCCAACACAAATGTCACTGCCAATTAGAGGACTTCCCTCTACAAAGGACAGGGCACCTGCCCCTAGCTTTTCATGGCCACCTTTCAGGTCCTTGAGTGCACAGGTCACAATTGTTACACCACTATTTGCAGATCCATTGGCTTGTTCTTTGTCCGCCTTCTTTTCTAGGGTACTAATTCTACCAGGACACTTCTGTTTCAGTCCTCGCTCTGAGCATAGCATTACCAATCAATGAATATTTATCAGAAGAAAGGAGAGGAAGGAAGCAGGAGAAGGAATCACAGATTAAGAAAGTCACAGAGCTCACCTTTGGAACTATTTCAGTCTCCTGCCAGCAAATTATGATGTCTCCAAAGTTACCCCAGGGAGAAAAGGGGAAAATTCTCCTAATGCTCTTTTGTAGATGTTTTTTCTATTTTTTAATTTTGCAAATTGAATTTTTGTGCATTTCATACAATATATCTTGATTATATTTAGATGCCTCCCCCCACTGGATTTCATCCTTCAGTCATGTATGTTAAGGGCCATTGTGCCAAGGTTGTGTCAACAAATGTCCTTTGATGTGAGTCCATCCACTATCTTTTGTAACTATGATAAAATCCCATAAAACATATATCTCAATAGACATATCAACTTGTATTCTTGCTCAAAGATACCAAAACTGTTATTCAACTAACACATGCTTGTGTGTATTGTGTCTGTGTGTGTATCTGTAAAATGAATTTGTATGTGATATATCTATGTGTGTGGTGTGTATGCACACAGATGCACAGCATATATATATATATATATATATATATATATATGCAGAGACCAAAGGTTGATATCAGGTGTCTTCATTGACTGCTCTCTATCTTAATTTTTGAGGCAGGGTCTCTCACTAAATCTGCAATTCACTGATTCAGCCAGGCGAGCTGAGCTCCGGTGACCTGCCTCTCTCACCACCCCTTGGTTTCCCTCCTCTTCACCCACTCACTCGTTTCTGGAGTTAGAGACACACACCTCAGCTCCCGATTCTTACATTGGCGCTAGAGAGACAAACTCAGCTCTTCATGTATACAAATCAGGCATTTCACCAACCAAATCATCACCCCAAGCTTCTAAAAAAAAAACTTTTTAAAAATTTTTATTTATTTATTTATTTATTTTATGTGTATGAATGTACTGTCTGCATGTAGGGCTGTGCACCCTTGTCGTGCAATGCCGCGGAGGTCAGAAGAGGGCATCGGATTCCCCTGGAACTGGAGTTCTCCTGGAATTGGAGTTACGGATGGTTCTTAGCCGCCATGTGGGTGCTGGGGATTGAACCCAGGTCCTCTGCAAGAGCAGTCAGTGCTCTTAACTGCCTGGCTATCTCTCCAGCCCTAAAAAAAAAAAACTTTTTAAAGAAGAAATTGCCTTTTGTGATTTTTGTTCCAGTTTTCTGATTATTAAAATAATAGCTATTCAGAATAAAGCATTTGAAAAATATAAATTATGAACATAATTTATATAATAAGTTCTAAAGCAAACTTTTTGAAATTATTATGCTTGATACATTAGCCTATCTATTTTATTTTCCCAGGTCTGTTCTCTCTGCTTGCCTGTATCATATATCTAGTTGAGCCTGTGTGGGATACATACAATTTGTGACTTCAATTTTTTTCTCGCCTAACATAGTGACATAATTTTCTCATGCCAAGAGTTAATCAGTTCTCTATTTTTAGATATTTATATTATTTCCATTTCTCACTATTATAAATATTTCCATAATGTCAAGTATGATAAAAATCATTGCAACAAATTTAGGCTTCTACTTGTTACTTTTGTGTGTGCGTACTCAGGAAGAGGGAGTCAAACATTTCTGCTTTGAATTTTACAACAAAAAATAAGCAACTTTGAAGTGTCAAGAAAAAATATAAAGAAGCTGGGCTATCACTCTATGGGAGGATGATTGCCTAGAACATGCACACCCTTGGGTTCTATTCCTAGCACTGCAAAAAGCAAAACAAATAGAGAATAGAAAAAATAAGGAAGAAAAGGAAGCAAGAAGAAGAAGAGAAGGAAGAATAGCCAAACCAGAAACTTGTATCTGTTGTAACAGGTGTGATAACAGATGAAGGTAGGATTCAAACTGCTTCCTCTGTTACACCTAACCAGGACAGTGCATCTGAATAACACTATGATTTAATATTTACTGAAACAGAAGTTGGTATGTGATTTGAAGATTCAACTTTGTTTTCATTTTGAGTACTTTTTCTGTGTGTGAATGAGGTTTATTATTTGGATTATAGAACACTTAAAAAGTGCCAACCTACCTGAATTTTCCCAAACTGGATAAACAGACTCCTGCAACTAACTCTCTTCTAGAACATTCCTCCAGAGGTTCTTAGCTTGCTCTGCCTCGCCTATTAGCCATACCACCTGCATATCATGTTCACTGATGACTAATTTCTTTCTCTGGTACATCTTTGCTAAAGGTGATTCCATAGCCTCAATGCACTATGACAATTCAAGAACATGAGGCAGGCTCATGACTGCTGGAAACTGTCTTTGAAACAAGCAAGCCAGGAAGCTCTGTGAGATGGAGATTAAACAGAGAGTGGAGAACCTCTGAGACTTGAGTAATATCTTACCCCAGTTGGTCAAAGGCACCATGGGTTTGCTTGCAGGACTCCCTGAAGTTAAATGTGACTTGTATTACATTAGTGTTCTACAGATGCGTTTGTCCAATCATAGGCTTCATATGCATTTCAGTTTGTAAAACAGACAGGACAAAATGAACTGGGATATGTGTGTGTGTGTGACAGTGTCCTTGGTCTGTTTGTTTGGGTCATCTTCAGGGCCCCTAATCCTTAGGAAACTCCAGCAACCATGTTCTGACTTAAAGATGTCATTTGTTCAGGGTGTGAGAAACAAGTCTGGCAGCTTCAGAATCTGTCTAATGCCTTTTTAAAATATTTGGTTTATTGTTTTTATTTTATGTGTGTGAGTACATTGGTTGCAAGTATGCAGGTGCACCTGTGTCATGCAATGCCCACATAGATCCGAAGAAGCTATCAGATTCCCCTGGAACTGGAGTTACAAACCTTTGTTAGCTGCCATGTGGGTGCTGGGAACTAAACTCAAGTCCTCTGCAAGAACAGCCAATGCTCTTAACCACTGAAGCATCTCTCCAGCCCCAAAACTTGTCTACTTTCTAAGACACAATGACTTCAGTGAATGGCAGAAGACTGGCATTTTGGAGATTGACAAGAGAACCAGTAAATGTTCACCAGGGCTTGAAAATGCTCAGTTTAAACTTCATCCTCACAGACCATTATTACTTCATTTTATGTGTCATAAGAGAAACAAAAATGTGTGGAAAGTAAGTTTTTGAATGATAAGGATGCTTCCCTTCCTATGGACATTCTTAAAACATAGAACATTAATTATTTAAACACTTTACCCTAAATTTCTTGCTCTTAGTTACAATAATTCCAGTTAAGCATTGCACATATAACAAAGACACAGCAAAAAAATTTAAAAAGGCAACTGAATGATCAGTCACATATTTAGTTTCCCAAATACTTCAGTAACCTAATTAGTTTTTCATTAATATGTTCTGTGGAATCTTTGAATAGACTGGCAACATCCTTATCTCTGTAGAATTCTGTGTTGATTGCCCAGGGTGATTTTTTTTTTTCCAGAGGATCCCACACATTGGTGGGAAACAATTTGTCTTTGTGTCAGAGAAAGGTCCTTGAACGAGTTGGAGTATGGCTGGAGCCGCGGCTGTGCTCGCCTGAAGTCTTACCTGGAGATCCGGCTGGCTTCTGTGGTTCAGGCTTCAGCTGTACAAATACATCGTGCCATCTGCACATGGCGGGGGAATTGAGCCCGGAGAAGCTCAGGACCTGTGTCGGTGTTTTCACAGAAGGACTGTTTATGAACAGATGTTCCGTGGTGTTTTTCACAGAAAAAGGACTCTGGAGAGCGAAAATGTCTATCAATTACGGAGGTATTATGTATAACAGCAATTTTTAACCTTGAGAATGAGCCTCCGAAAGTTCTCTGCGAAATATTGTCAAGTGTGACCACTTTCTTTGTGTCAAGTCAGATGCAAGCTGAGGTCGTATGCAAAGTACCCACTGTCAGGTTATGGGCTGATTGCTCAGCTGGAGAGACCGAGTTAAAAAAAAAAAAAAAAAAAAAAAGCAGGCAGCCTGGAAAGACATAACTGTTTATAAAACTGCTGTTGCCTTGTCTTTTTTTCTAAGAGAAAAATAAACTTTAAAATAAAACTGTAGGATAGAATGGCCATCCAGATTTTTTTTTTTTTATTGTTCTCAGTGTGTTTCATTGCTTTGGTACAAAGGTAAGAAGTATTTCAATGTGTTAATTATGCCCAGAAAATTAAACACTTAGAGTTTTACAAATGAACTTATTTACTCTGGCCCACTCCCTGGGTTAAACCTGAGATACATACCAGAAGATTGAGTCCATAGGGCCTCAGAGACAATGCTCCAAAGATGGAATTATCTCCTGTAGCAATACCAGAAGCATAGAAGCCCTGTGACCTGTTGACAGACTCCATGTTTTGCATAATATATATATTTTCATTTTCCCTTAGCTTTCTTATTATTTATTCAATAAATCCTTTTTTCTTGCTGACAGCAGTTGTATTTATAAAGCTAAATCCAACACAGCAAAATGTTCATCACTTTATAAACTAAATGCTAATGTTTTATTTATGTGCAATGAAGAGGGAGAGAAAAAAAAAAGAACTGAATTGATGTTTACCTACCAAGCAGCACAAAAGTGCACTACCATAATGGTGGAGTTCATAAGCATTCTGGCTTGTAATTTTGGGTGTCAACATTTGAATTGCAGAAAGAGTTTATGCAGACATAGCACGTACACAAGTGCAGTTTAGATCCACATCTATAAAAATAACATCTGTTTAAGCATACATTACATTTAAAAATAACTGTACAGTGATCAGCTGGTTAAGTACAGTTAACCAGATGTCGTTTTAAAGGGCCAGATGGAACTATGAAACGAAGATTGAAAAATTAAAAAATACTGTGAAAGGTCAAACCAATTAAGCAACCTGTTTTGTTGGCATGTAACGGTTAAAAAGTAAGTTAAACTATTTAAGAAAGGAATGATTTGAATATGTCACCATTAAGGCCAGGTCTTGCTCCTTGAAAGACAATGAGAAAAGATAGAGGCAAGAGTTCCTCACTCCTTGGAATTCAGAAGAGCCCAGGCAAGGGTGGGGAATGTGGGTTTTCCGGAACTTATCAGCATGCAGCAGGGCAGGTAAGGAGATGGGATGATTCTAGGACAAAGGATGGAAAATCTCAGAGAAACATCACAAATGAGTTCAAGGGGAGCTACTGTACATCACAGTGTCCACAATTAATGAAATGCATTATACTCTTGAACATTCCTAAGGAGTAAATATTAAGTGTTCAGTGTTCTTACCCCCAACACACACACACACACACACACACACACACACACACACACAGAAATATGTACATGTGAAACAGCTTTATTTAGCCATTTCATGATATATACATATATCAAAACATGCTGTGCCCCATGAATATATAAAATTATTCATTTTTAATGAAAAAAGATGAAAAGAAATATAGTTTCCTCGATATGATTCATAAGCTTCTTGGCTGCCTTT
This sequence comes from Rhizomys pruinosus, assembly GCA_009823505.1. Classification (NCBI taxonomy): domain Eukaryota; kingdom Metazoa; phylum Chordata; class Mammalia; order Rodentia; family Spalacidae; genus Rhizomys; species Rhizomys pruinosus. The sequence continues at coordinate 2,194,732 of VZQC01010158.1, forward strand.
TTTGGTGTGTGTCTTCAAACAAAATTTTAAACATGTGCTATAAAGTTAGCGGACTCAATTAAGTTTTCCAGAGAACAATCTCCACCCAAGTTAAGCATTTTACCATGACAGCAAAAAACACTTAAACATCTTAATCTATGGCTTAAGTCACACATCAGATTCTTAAAAGTAAGGAATCAGGTAACTTTCTGAAAAAGCTCAAACCAGTTATTTTTCTTTCCTCCTGTTGGATGTGACAAGGAAAAGATGAGGCGAATATTTATGGAATATCTATAATGAGGCAGGTTCTGTTACAAACGTGCTCACATACATTAGAGGTCACCTCGGGAAGCTCCTGAGGCTGTGTAGCCAGCAGATGTGTTTTCTTTGGCTTTCTCTAAGCTTTAAGTTTGAATTAATTGCCAGAGATTGGGAGGTTTCAATAAAAGTCCGGATTTCCAGCTTCCCGGAAAATCTGGCAACTCAGGGTCTGAGGTTTTGTTTTTTTTTTTTTTTTTTTCATTGGGGAAAAAAAAAAATCTGGTTGGAACTGCTGTTTAGAGCAGCTGCCTTTGGAGAGGAGCAGAAAGCCCCCCTTTGTCACAGGCAAATTGACATGAGCTCCACTTTCCTCATCTGTTGTTGTACCTGCCCAGTTCCTAGATCCCGGGCCCTGGATGCCCAGTCCCTGGATGGCTTCTTACCTTCAACTCTTATGTTCATCAGCTTCCTTGAGACCAGTCATTCTCAGGGATGGAGTATATTTTCTTATGCATATTTTATTGGAAAGTGGACGGAAGGGAATCCTAGTGTCTCCCTTGAGTCATATATTTGGTAAATGACATAAATGAGATGAAAATCTGACTCTTACAGTTTGAGGTACTCAAAGCACTGGCACTTTCACCCTGGTCTTCCACATGGCAATGAGTAGCACTGTGCCCTAGAAAAGATAGATAGGTCCATTCGGAAGGGCTGTTGAAGCTGTGAAGTTGCTCAGCCTAGGTCTCCATCCATAGACCACTGGCAGGTTCACCAATGAAGAAACCCAAACTCATACCAAGGAGCACAAGGATTCTAAGGGGATTTCCTTTTTAGTTTCTGGTCCAGGCCCACAGCTCTGAGATATCTTTGCCTGCCCAGGGTGTTGGGGCTGAGAGGACCCCAAGGCTGCATTTAGGCTGAGCAGAATGAGACGACAGTGAAGGAGGGAATGAATTGTAGGGGCTTTATTTTTATTTATGTGTATTTTTGTGAATTGATTAGGGCACAGAGGTTTTTTTGGGGGGGTGGGAGGAAGGGTTGTTTTTTGTTTATTTACTTGTTTTACCTTTACAATAATAATACACAGCTCTTTGAAGAGTTTCCACTAGTATTTCTTTTTTCCAGCATAATAAAATATTGTCCCATAGAACAGGAATATTATAGTAGCAAATACCCACTAAGCAAGTTTTATTTTCTATCAAAATATACATTTAATTCAAATAGCAAGCCTCTTTCTTTGTAGTCTTCACTAGTTAGATTTAAAGGGAAAATTGCCAATTAAAAAAAAATGTTAAAGGACAAGAGGAGACAGAGATCAAGATACAATTGTGTGATTAACCTGGAAAAGGGTGAGGTCTATCTTTCTGTAGGGATCCAGCTACACAGTTGGAAAGTCCGACAGTATTCAGAGAAGTCATGTGATCCCAATTCAATAGTCCTGGAAGAGAGGCTGACTTTCATGGGAAACAGAACAATTTTGTGGTTTTTTTTTTTTTTGGTTTGTTTTGCTTTTCATCCTCCAAAGTGAAAACAGACTCTGATTTTTGTTGGCTTACAAAGAAACAAGCTTCCTTGTGGTATTTCTAATACATACTTAGTTGTGGTTGAACTTCTCCTCATCTAGCACCTCTTCCCCAGTCTCTCTGCCCCACACCGGCACTTGAACCCTCCCCCCTTTACCCTCCCTCCCACTTCCACTTCCCCTGTGTTCAGTTGAACCCTCCCCCCCTTACCCTCCCCTTTCCACATTCCCTGTGTTCTCTAAAGCTTTTTTTTTTCCTCTTCCCTGGGCCACTTTCTAGTCCTCCCTGCCTCTATACATACTTCTCCAAGATTATAACTTTAAAGGAAGTGAAAGTGAGGTAGAGAACAAAGAAAGGAAAGTGAAATTTGAAAAATAGAGGACGAGTCTTTAGGGCTAGAGGAATTATGAGAATTGAAGAATGAAAAATGCCCCTCATTCTTCCCTTCTATGCAACAGAACCCATGAAGGAAAATTGTTTAACAAAGCTTAAAAGCCTTAAAAAAAAAAAAAACTGTAAGAAACCTATGTTCACAGGATATTCTTGTGGTGGTGGAGGTTTGGGAAGAACCAGTATTTTTGGACACAGTTCAAATACAACAAGAATATCCCAGGAGACACTGTGTACTGAGCATTTAAAATACTGTGAGTAAGCAGAGGGTGGTGGTAAATATTCTGGAGTTCATGTTGGGAAGAACTGCCTCTGAAACCATCCAGTAAGAGCAATTTCTTGTCAAGAAAGGAAGGGAAACAAAGGCTGGGGTTTTCTTTTTAAGTGTCTTTGAAAACAGAGGGGTATTAAGAGGACAGTTAGAGAAGAGGGAACAGAAAAATGTTGAAGAAAAAAACAACTTCACCAATTCTAGGGGCCTCTTATTCTGAATCCACTCCTTCCTCCTCAGTTAAATGAACTGTTAAAAGACCCAAACCAAAGCTGCAGCTACTGAGCCAAAAATAACTTGCGAGTTAGAGCAGATGGCTCCACCTCTCCATCTGATCCAGGCACATCCATCACCTCCCCTCCACTAGCTCTCCCGGCCACAGAGGAGGGCAGGCTCGGGAACAGCTGACAGACCACGAGGAGGCCAGAGAAGCCAGCGCTCAGGCTGCCTTCCTGGTTCTGTTAATAAGCCTAGGTGGTCACCACTGTTAACTGATTTGCGACCATGTGTGGCTGCAAAGCTGTCTTCCCCGCTAAAATTCCTCCCTTGCCGGTTGATGATGTGGCTCGTGGAAAAGTTCGACTGGGGCTACAGGCATCCATCACACAGTCCGGAGGCTGCAGAGATTAAAATCTAGTGGAGGGGAAAGCAGCTACATTTGGTGAAGGACATGAACCATTGAGCCACTTTTCCAATCACTCGGGGTGTCTTTCCTGTGAAAAGATAAAGAGGAAGCGCTGTCTTCTCAGCACATCATTATGTGAGGCACCAGATCAAAATGCAGTTTCCTTCTGGGCCTTTCGCAGTAGGATCTGCCAGGGCATTGGGGGTGGGGACCGCAGCGGGTTATTGTGGTGAGGCCTGGATGTCTCCTGGAACACGTATGTGCATGTGCGAGCTGTCAGGTTCCAATGATGTATGCAAAGGCATACCAACTTAAAGTACTTGCTCACTCATGGTTAGAGTTAAGAACCATACAGACAGAAGATTGCTGAGGACAGAGAGAATATAAGAAGGCAAAACTCCCCTTAAACTAATCAGCAACATGAATGAAAAAAAAAATCATTGGCTGTTGCTTCCTGTTAGGATATTAAGAATGATAGAAAGACTGTAGCTTAGCAGACAACTGTGGGAAGACCCTTCCTAAACTGGGTGGCCTGTAGGCCTAATGCTATAAGATTCTTTGCTTTCTCAAGGCAAGACAGAATCTAAATTATTATATGAAATCTTCTGAATTTGATGTTGGCAAGCGTTTCAGTATATTTTTCATAATTAAACACTGGGCAGACATAATTTGTATACTAAAGGCAGTTTTCTGGGTACCAACTGGGGACTTCTATTTATATTTAATAATTTCAGCTAAACAGTGTGCAAAGGTTTAGGAGATACACTGGGAGATGGCTCAGTTGGTGATGAGGACCGTAGTTCAATCCCCAAAACCCTTGCAAATAAGCCAGCTTTGGGGATATGTGCTTGTAATTCCAGAGCTTGGGAGAGGGACACGGGTAGAGGATCCCTGGGGCTTGCTCACTGACCAGCCAACCCAGAAGAACCAGGGAGTGTCTGGCAAAAGTGAGAGAGACCCTGTCTCAAAAAACCACCATGGAAAGCAACTGAGAAGAGACCTGGGAAAACAGCTAAGGTGGAGCTCTGACCAACACACACACACACACACACACACACACAACAGCTAAGGTGGAGCTCTGACTACCACACATATACACACATCACACACACACACACACACACACACACACACACACACACACACGCAAAGCAGTAATGCTCTCTCCTAAACAAAACAAATTTTTATTCATTACAAAGGTGAAAATAATAACTTCAGAGTAGAGAGATCCTTAACTAAGTGACCAAGGTCAAAACCACCAGTAGTAAGACAGAGTGACATGATAGGTCCTGGGTCTAATGTACGGAGAGCAGGTCACTTCTGTGGCACCTTCACAGTAAGGTACAACATCGATGTACTTATGAGAAAGTGTCACACAAACGCAAATTGAAGGGCACTGTACAGACGACTGACCTTCCTTGCTGCTGTTTTGCTTGACATAAGATCATCTTAATTAGCCCAGGCAAGCCTCGAACTCTTGCNACACACACACACACACACACACAGATATTGGGAAGGCCCTAGGTTTACCAATTAAAGAAAGGACACAGGGTTGCCTTAGCTTTGCCATTCATGGCTGTGCCCTTGGGGAATCCCATGGTTCGCCAACATGGGAACTACTGCTTGGGTTACAAGGTCCCTAAGACTGAAGCTCCTCAGATGTCCCACCCCCGGCTCTGCAAACACAGATTTTTTTTTTTATTCCATACACTTAAAACAAATGTTCCTAAGAAAATTCATAAGGCAAATTTTATACTACATTGCAACTATCTAACAAGTCTTAGAAGTGGTTTCAGCAGGGAGAATGGTATATGTGGCCACAGAAGGTGAATCCCTCCAAGGAAAGTTTGAAATGTTAGGGGTCCTGAAATCGAACCAAATTTGCATTCATTAAATGTTGTAAGAAATACAAATTCCTTGTGAATTCATGTTCTAGGAGAATGAGTGTTTGAGAGCTAAGTGAATATTATGACGTGGGCTGTTTCAGGGCTTTCACTGAGGCACTGATGTGTGTTCAGAATCTATGAGAGGACACAGGAAGCTAGTGTCTCCTCCTTCCTCAGGCTCCTACATGCTGGGATTCCAGGTCATACGCCACAATCCTGGCTTCTTCCTTTGGTTCTCTTTAGAAATCTAGTGGTCATAACACACTTAGTCAAAAGCATAGGTCTATACAAAGGAGGTTATAATGACTTTACATGCTTTCAGACATTAAACATATTTTCCTTCTGTATTTAAATTTGTCTAGGATTTCTACATTTATTGCATGCCAAACCAAAAGCAAACAAACAAAAACAGAAACAATAACAAGCCATGTATTAAATGTTTCCATTTGTTCTTTCCGAGTAACCTACAATCAACCTTAGTATAAACTTAGAAGAAAGTTTGGAATTTCCTCATTTATTTATGTTTCTAAACCTCCGTTCTAGAAAGAGAAGCCATTATTTTATGAGTTTTTAAAAAAATCCCATTTTACCAAGTGCACACTTGCCGGATTAAAATAAGGTATTAATAATATTTCTAAAAATAATCCATTATGTCTGAGCCCTGTGCTGGGATTTCAAACACATGGCCTTTTCCAGGCACCCACAAATTTAAACTTAATATAAAATTGAATTGCTTCTTAAAGCACATCAGTATTATGTTTCACTCTGGCTTTTATACAAACCAAGTTCCTGGTCTTAAGATAGTATAATAAATATGTTTAAAATCTGGACATCTGACGTGGACATCAATACAGATCTCTGGCTCCATTCTAAGCAAGATCACTGATGAACGTCAGAATGCTCTAGCCAATGTTAAATAGCATCATCATAATTTTGTTTCGAATCTCTAAAAGTACTACCATTAACGTCTGAGTCCTAAAGTTTTCCTTTTACCTGAGAGACAAGCAGTAAACACCAAGCCAACATATGTTTAGTAACTTAGCAGAAGTGTTTAGCTCTAATCCTATAGCTTTTAAGAAACACCCTTCTGTTCGGCTGCTTCTGCGGCTTTTACAGCCATTGTTTAATTTTATGCACATGTACATAATTGCATTATGCATTAATCTAGGAGTACCTGGCAATTGTCCATGCTTCTATTTCCCTTATTTGTTTTGCAAATGTGAGACTCTCTGCTTTTCAGAATAGGCTCTAGGAGGGAGGGTAATTTGAAAGGTATTTCATTAGACACTTGTTTAGTCTTCTGTTTGTTTGATTTTCCCACACCCCTCTCTCTGGTCAAAAGCAGCTGAACAGTCACTGGCTTTTTCATTCGGTCTAGTGTCATCATAGCCCTTTTCTTTCAATCATCATTTTTTTCCACAGACATGAAAGATTTCAGCGAAACATGCTGAACAGGGCTCACTATGAAACACGGGAGCTTTTCACAACCCGAAACAGTCAGGGTACCCTGAGAATAGAACAAAAGAAATTAAAGAGCCAGATATGCCACAGTTGTCTCATGCCGCGGTTAGAAATTTAATTATTTTATCTCATAGAATAATGTGCCCTTCAGAAATCATTTTGGACTAGATGTTTCAAACCAATGATCTGTAGTTAATTATCTTTAATAACTGTTGCACATTACGGTTAGATCTATGTTTTTGCTAAACCAATTAATAATATCTTCATTAGTATAAAGACAAGGTAGCAGGATCCTTTCATTTTTCACATTGAAAGAGTAGATATTTTAAACACTGTAATTTACTTTAGCCATACATTCCCAATGATACGACTAATTAATGAAACTTCAAAGACATAACTTCCAAAAAGCTACTTATTTCAGCGTCACTTGAACACTTAATGACATTAGGCTGGGGCACTGCCCACACCCTAACTACCCATGTCCTGGAATTGGCAAAAGCCTTTTAAGCCACCAGAATGTTTAATGTTAAGGAAGGAAGGAAGGAAGGAAGGAAGGAAGGAAGGAAGGAAGGAAGGAAGGAAGGAAGGAAGGAAAGAAGAGAAAGAAAGAAAGAAAGAAAGAAAGAAAGAAAGAAAGAAAGAAAGAAAGAAAGAAAGAAAGAAAGAAAGAAAGGAAAGAAAGAAAATTAATTGAATATTATTTCAAAAGACCTGTTGATTCCAGAAGAAAAATTAAGAAAATGAATGGATGGCCCTTCTCTCTCCCCCTTCTGCTCGAGGCTTCTATGTAATGACCATAGGACAAAACTATTCCCTCCGTAGTTAAAAACTAGGGGGCTCAGGGACTTTCTGCTGGCTGTAAGGGAAGGAGTGACCCCTAGTAAAAAGAAAGCTTTTCTTGTTTCTTCTTGTCCTTGGCTTTGAAGTTGTGCCTAAACTAGGGCAGAGGCATCTGAAACGGGGGCTTTTTCTCCCTCACGGTGGCAAACATCTGATCGGGTACACACCGTATTTATCAACTGTTGAAAAGCAGGACCATATTTAGTCTTCCTCTTCCCCTTGTTTCCTTAAAGTACAGTCCTTTAGGAAGGAAACCTATTGCCAGTCATTTGCTTGAGGCTTTGGGAACATTTCCATCCCTCAGCTAGGTTACAGTAGCAAACATGACTTTGAAATTCTGTTTAACACTGACTTTCATATACCTAAAACCTTAATAAGGAGCTGTTGTTAAGAGAATTTATTTATATACTCACGTTGTTAAAAATCTTTGGAGTGACATGGAAATACCTTTATTAGAAGTAAAAGAAAATGTGTGCAAAAGAGCAAGTGACAAGCTTACTGCAAGTTCATTTGGGGCATGGAAAGCTATCAAATAGCTGTGCAGCACCACCATTTCTAATGGCAGAGGTAGGCCTGAGCCTGGCCTGGTGAACAAGATGTTGCATATTGAACAGACCCCGCTGGAAAGCTGGGAGCTTCTATTTTCTTTCATCATGGGGTCCAATAAGTTTGCTTTTCTTTTAACAAAGAGCAGAACTTTTGAATTAAGAAGAACGCTTCTCTGCTCCTGGACAGAAATGTGCTGGGGGCATAGAAGATCTCTCATAATTACATATGCTGCCTGGCACAGGCTCCTCAGAGGTGAGAGTAGAAAGTCAGTCATTCAATAATTCCACATGTCATATGACTAAAATCTTATGGGGGTAGAAGATAGGATGGAGGAGCATAATTAAAGGAAGACAATTTAGTGGAACTAATTTTAAAGTCTGGAAATGGGTTTGGTGACCTGTAGGCTTTAGTTCTGTTTGCAAAATAACTCACACAGCTTAATCTCTAATGTTTCTAAATTAGGAAAGAACTGGGCCACTTAGATATCTCTGGGGTTTAAAAAAACACAAAGTATCCAATCTCATAAAAAAAATTATGAAATCGGTTGTCTAAGTAAACCTATTTGTTGATCTGATAACTGAAGGCCATGATTTCTTGAGCATTTGTTCCCATCTTAATGTAAATGAGAAGGAAGCTAGAGCTTACAAAAATGAGTGTTCTTTTTATAATCTGTGCATATACTAAAGTCAGGTCTTCATACAACAGATGGGAAGATCATGTAAATTTGACAAATCATGTCTGTCTGAATCACCCCCTGGATGCATCAGAGTTCTCCAGAAAAACAGAAGCAGTGTGTGTATATGCGTGTAGTTGTGTGTGTTCATGTGTGTGTTTATGTGTGTATGTGCTTATATGTATGAATATGGGCTGTGTAAACATGTACATGTGTAGTTATATGTATATGTTTGTATATATGTGTATATGCATGTCTAAAAACATAGGGAGATTTGTTGAGATGAATTTACAAAGTGATGAAAAAAATCCAATGACCGGGGCTGGAGAGATGGCCTAGCGGTTAAGAGTGCCGACCACTCTTGCAGAAGACCCGGGTTCGATCCCCGGCACCCACATGGAGAACTCCAGTTCCAGGGGAATCCGACACCCTCTTCTGACCTCCGCGGCATTGCACCACCTGGGTGCACAGTACCTACATGCAGACTGTACATTCATACACATTAAATAAATAAATTAATTAATTAATTAATTAAAAAAAAATTCAATGACCTAGGAAAGCTAAATTTATAATTTGGTCTAAATCTCAAAGTTCTACAACAAATTGATCTGCCAGTGTCAGCCCCACTCTAAAAGTAAGAAATGAGAGAAGACAGTCCAATTCAAACAGCGTGGCAGGAAGAAAGGAAAGAACTCCTGTTTCCTTGGTGGTCTCTGTGTGTGTGTGTGTGTGTGTGTGTGTGTGCGCGCGCGCATGTATGTGAGCGCATGTATATGTGTATGAGTATGTGTGGAGGTCAGAGGTCAGCCTCTGTGGTTATTCCCAGGAATACCATCATCCACCTTTTCTTTTGAGTCAAGGTCTATCATTGAATTAGAATTAATCCATTCAACTAGGCTGGCCAGCCAGCCCAGGTATCCACCTGCCTCTGCCTCCCCCAAGCTGGGACTATAACTTCCTACCACCAAACCAGGCTTTTTATTTTTTAACATGGATTCTAGGGGATTGAACAGATCTTCATAATTGTAAAACAAACACTTTACCCACTAAGCCATCCCTCACAGCCCTCCAATGGCTTTTTGTTTGTTTTCTTCATGCCTTCATCTGATTGGCTGAGGTCCACTACATGGGAAGGTCACGTGCTTTATGGAATCTACTTGCTCAGATACTAATGTCATCTAGAAACATCCTGTCAGACACCCCTGAGACAGTGCTTAAACTGTGCACCCACTACCATCAAGTCAGCACAAGATAAAATTCCATACCCGCCCAGTTGAAACTTAAGGGCCTTGCTCTTGTCTGTGTGCTAAGATGCTAATTCTTGGCTTTAGTTTAAAGGTCCACAAGGAACTCTCTTCCACCACTCTGGGGTCATGGTCCTCTGGCCATGAAGGCACTTGCATTCGACCCTTGTTCCAAATACCAGTCTGGGAATCCTGCTCTCTGCACTCTGGACTTTACAGCACTGTCCTCTCAACTTGCTTGACCCAGACCACCTCTGTTTATTTGTAGAATATTAACTTAGACCCTCTTTTCTTGGGAAAAGCTTGTATATCCACTCACCCCCACATGCAAATTTTTATCTACTTTTCTTATGTTCTCATAAACATTTTGCTCATTTTCTGTTTTTCTTCTTTATTGAATTTTTGTGTATTTCATCCAGAATGCCTCAATCAATATGAATCCCCTTTATACCTCTTTCCTTGCTGACACCCTTCCAAAGCACCTCTCTTCCACTGGAATTCATACACTCTGTCATTTGCGTCAAGCTCCATTGTGTCATTCATTACAGTAGTCGCTAGATGTTGCTCAGGGCAGCTCATCCACTGAGGTCTGGACAGCCCATCCAGAGTCTCTTCCTCAGACTTGGGATTAATGTGAGTCCTTGCCCTTCTTCAGACAGAGTAAAGGTACTGGATACTGATTTCCACATCTGTGAGATCTTCAATAATGCTTGATGCACAACACAGGCTTTAATAAGTGTTCAAGAATGAGAATGAATGAATGAATGAATGAATGAATGAATGAATGAATGAATATCCCAACTTAAGTGTCACAAACTTAGGAGCTCTTTCTAGTAAGATACAATAAAACACCATTGAGCAGAGTTGTGGTGTTGCCGCCGAGATTTGTGGCAGGGCCCACTTAATCCTGGGACGACCCATGTGGAAAATACGCACAGGAAAGCACACCACACGTACGCAGGTTGAGGTTCAAATGCAGAGAGAGATTTTATTCCAACATGTCTGCTTAAAAATCCATCATGACTCAATTCTCAGGGCCGAATGCTAAATCTTTTCGTCACTATACCCCACCCCATGGGTGTGGCCAGGGAGGTACCATCGGCTTGGAATCCAACCCATCTTAACTAAGTTTTCCCACACAGAGTCATATAATGAAGTTCTATTTCAGCGGACTTAATTTATGTACTTCAGATAGGATGACATGCATGTTACTCTATTAGGAATGAAAACAGACTGTGACAAGCCTTTCTTTCAGCACATTACTATAATCCCAACTAATCAAGGTAGATCATCAATTTCAAAGTCTTTTCCAGGAGCTAAGAGCTCCAAATGGAAAAATGCTCTTCATTACTAAACGAAAAGCACAAATCACAACTTCCTTTAGTCTTCTTGCCACTCAGTAGTTATTTGGGGCAGAAAAAAAAAAATAAAGGACTTGCTCAAGTCCTTAGTATTCTTCATTTCCCCCACTCTGGACCGCAACTGCTTATGAGAAATTACACGCAGAAAACGTCACTCCGCATTTGCAAATAGCTTTTAAAACCAGAGTGCTGTCCTGGGAATAGGCCCCTAATAGGATAGAGATGAAGCTAAGTTGCTGAATGCTGCTGGTCATTATTCTTTTGTTTCAACTCCAGAAAAACATGCACAAATCTCATAACTAGGCTGCTGGGCATGTGTTTTTGCTTACTGCCTAATGTGCTTCTAATAATCCAAACATTCCAGTTCAGCAATGACGATGCATCCAGAGCTACAGATATTAGATGTGTATTTGGAGAAAGACAAGGAGAAAAAGACAATAAATGTTTCATTGAAATTTTCTAGTTACCGTCGTATTAGAACCTATTCTGCCCTATGTTAACAGGGAGACAAAAAAGCAAGAGACCCTCGGGACTGGAGAGACAGCTCAGTGGTTAGGAGTGCTGACTAATCTTGCAGAGGACCCAGGTTCAATTCCCAGCACCCACATGGCAGCTAAGAACCGTCTTTAACTCCAGTTCCAGGGGAATCCGACACCCTCTTCTGACCTCCGTGGCATTGCACCAACCTCCATGCAGACAGTACATTCGCACACATAAAAAATAAATTAAAATATTTTTTTTTTTACAAAAGCAAGAGACTCTGAGAAAAAATGAAGTAGAAGAACTCTAGAACTGCACGTTTCAGAATTAGCACTGAAGTGTCCTCAGCTCAGAGGAAGTCTCAGCTTTGAGGACACACACTTATGAATTAGAGGAAATTTTATAGAATTCTCTTTCACTGTTTCATTCATTGCTGAGTCTCAGATGTCAGTAATGTATTCCCTGGGGAAAAGAGAGCCCTAGACTTACTACAATCTACTTTGTGTTAGAATTTAATTATACTTAAGGAAGTTGGGGACCAGCCCATCTAGGGATCAACTCTAACCCATTGGAAACCCTTAGACTTGTTGGAATATCAGATGTGGATGGGCTGTATTTCTACCTTTATTTAAATGCTGCCTGGACCACTTGCCGCCATGAGGCTGGGGTGGAAGAGCCTGCACTATCAGAAAGCCCTCAGGGTGCTCAGCGCTTCTCTTCCCTTGTACTCCAGGTATCTATCATGATGGGACGGGAAATGGAGCCGTTGGCCCTCAGAGGCTTTCTGTCACTGTCTATACACGTTTTTGCTAACAAGACTAGGCGCTTCCCCTGGAGGTAGCATTTCCCGTGGAACTCAGTGAATCAGTAGAGACCTTGATGGCAGCTGCTCAAGCCATGTTGACAGCAACTCTGATCTTATGATTCTCATTTCCAGAACTCAACCTCTGTTGCCTTCACAATAACTTTGTAGCTAAGACTTCCTAAATGGCATAAGAGGAGTCTATCACAAAACTCAGTGGCAGTCCTCCAACTTTGAGGCTTGTTCTTTTTTTTTTATTTTTTATTTATTTATTTATTTATTTATTTATTTATTTATTTATTTATTTTTTGGTCTTTTCGAGACAGGGTCTCCCTGTAGTCCCAGCTGTCCTGGAACTCACTCCGTAGACCAGGCTGGCCTTGAACTCACAAAGATCTGCCTGCCTCTGCCTTCCGAGCGCTAGGACTAAAGGCGTGCGCCACCACACCCGGCAAGTCTTGTTCTTTTGAAGGATGGCTGTCTTCTTCCAATCCCACATGGCCTCTTAGCTTTCTGTTCTCTATGGAATACCCACGTTTGTCTTTGTATGAATGTCTCTTGCTCAGAGATTGCTTATCCTTGAAGATGCAGATGAGACAGCACTCCCCAGTTAAGTCTCTATTGGAACTCCTTGGTAGGGCACTCCTCCCCACCCCACAGACTTGAAGACCCAAGATCCTTGGATGGTTCTTGTCTTTCTTCCCCTAACCTATTATAATGGTAATTACTATTTATAAAACCATAAAACACTTATATTGGGCCAGGAACATCACTTGCCTTATGCTAAGCTTCTTAATACACCTATTTGCCCCAAGGAAACTAAGGTAATAGACACATGGTTTTGAATATTCCCAGAACAGAAGAGATTAGAGCCATTTGAACTTCTTCAGATTGCAAAGCTATCCCTTCATAAATGAGTGGGTCTTACTTATCTTTATATTTCCTTTTTTTTTTTTTTTTTGTCTTTTTGAGACAGAGTATCCCTGGAGCCCCAGCTGGCCTTGCACTCACTATGTAGACCAAGCTGGCCTTGAACTGACAGAAATCCACCTGCCTCTGCCTCCAAGATTCTGGGATTAAAGGTGTGCCATGTGCCACCCTGCCAGCCTACCTTAATATTTCTGAAAACTCAATATCTAACGTTAGACTGGAGATCCAAAGTCCCATTAATGTTCTGGGTGTGGCCCTATTGTGCCAGTGTCCTCACCTCTAGATATCACAGAAAAGACATGTGATGCATATACATTAACTAAGATAGTATAAACAGGCTTCTCATTTATTCAGTATTTCCTTGAATAGTTCTGAGTGGTATTTGGCCCAGCATTCCTGACCATAGAAAAACAATGAGTGATGTGTCAGGTCCCCAGAAGCAGAGCTGCACATAAAGACATTGAAAAGCTTTGTGATCACACCTGTTTCACTTAACTTCCCTGAGCCTTTTTTTTTTCCTCATGTGTGTGGAAGAGGACAGGACAATGCAACTTAGTTATATGCTGTGATGATAAAAACAAGCAGAGAACATAGCATGGAATGAGTGATGCATGACGACCCTGGGAAAAGAAGTGTTCAAGACGCCCCGAGGCCACACAAGATGCCCCAAGGCCCACCCACACAAGCATCCGTGTGCTATGCTTACAACTGAACATTCATAAGAGGACAGAGAACTAATCCATACAAATGGGGCTGAAGTTTTGAAAATGATACTTGCACTTTGTCTTGTTCAAAATGAAGAGAGAAAGAAATCAGGCCCAAGTGGAACACCTACTATAGCTTGTCAAGAATGTGAGTTTATTTCTGTTCCATTTAAGTAATTATCGCATATATGCTTTCTTTCCCTCAAACCCAAATAAGTGAATAAAAGATGCATAATTAAAATTTGAGACTCATAGCAAAATTTAGAATACTGTTGTGTCTGATTTTCATATAGTTCAACGGAAAATGTTTCTCCTGCCAGGAAAAAAAAAGACTTAATAATGAGTCTAAAAATCATTGAAAATTGTATTGTAAATCACAGATTATCTTCTAACTGGATTTAATCAAAACATGTTTCATTAAAACCTTAAATTTTTTTTTCATTTTAAAATGGATTTTTAGATCCAAAACCACAAAGGTACCATTTTTTCTAATGGATCATTCAGATTTTTCCATCATTTATCCAGCACATGAACAACAGGAAGTGGAAATCCACACACACGTGTCGATGCCACAACAACTATGATTTGGAACGCAGAGACTTCACGCCTGATTCATTGACACGAGTGGCCAGTTTACATGGAGCACCTACCTGTACAGTTGTTTGTGATTAGAATTACATCCAGTGAAAATATAGTTTTTATGCCAGCATCTAAAAAGGTGGTTTACAGAAGCACATGCAAGCAGGAAGTCAAACTGGCCTCTTTCAATTCAGCCAAAATCAAAAAGCACTATAAATCTCCCTAGAAAACAAGTTTATAAACTCAAGTTATGTTTAAATAAACATTCTGAGTTGAAATGCTGGACGGAACCCCAGAATATGTCCAGTTTTTTTTTTTTCTTATCGCTGTTTTTTTTTTCTTGGTGCTGTATTTAATTCTATGATAATTAACAGATTTTCCAAATTTCCTTGAAACATAGTGGCAAATTTTTATAAATCAGGAGTAGAACTCTCTGGGTGTTTTTTAAAGCAAGATGGTGTTGTTCTGACTAACCTCTATTATCTAATGTTTAATTCTGCAATGCTTCATCTCCATCTCATGCAGCGTGTGCGTGTGTGTGTGTGTGTGTGTGTGTGTGTGTGTGTGTGTTCATGTATCAAGAGTTTCTTGAACTACAGTGCAAAATTACTTGCAGGCTTTTTATAGATCTCCTCTGGTTAAAAAATAAAATTTTCTGACTAAACTCAATTAATATTTAATCTGCCCCACACTCATGTGTGTCTGGTTCTATTATTGACCAGGGTTCATAAATTAGCTGCTGGTTAAAATAAATACTCACTTATTTTCAATTGTCCACTAGGCGGCAGTAAAGCATCTTACTTACCTCCAAAAGCCGTGAATTTCTGAGTTCATTTTCTAAACGCTTAGATATTGGCTGAAAACTACTAAAACCTATTCTTTCTTCAAGTTTCTATTTTTCTATTCAAATTGAGTTTATTAGTAAATATGAGCTAGTCATAATGAAACCCTTAATTATTTTTTTCCTCCTACGATAATAAGTACAAATCATTAAAGTTTCGGGTTCATTCAATTGCCTGTTGAGGCTGATAATCAACATTCCTTTCCTCTGTTTCAGGCTTATAGTGAATCCTTATAAATTTTTTGTTATGATGCTGGTATTTGACCACTAAGCTCTGATATCTTTTTCCTCTCACTTCCTCATGCTATGGTGTAATTCATGTGATTATTTTTTTTACTCAGTTCTCAAATAAAATACAAAACTGGATGCTGCTATTTGGTTAGCAGATGTTCTGCTAGACCACTGATTCATTGGAAACTGTACTTAAATAGGAACACTTCACGGAAATAAGTCCTGAAGGCTCTGTCACAGGGTCCAGTAGACATCCCACCCCACCTCCACCTGCTGGGTCAGTGTACCCTAACACGGTGTATACCTGAATTTGTGCTATGACTTCATGTGTCAAGCAACTGAAGTGGACATCAAAGCACATGCTTGGTGTGGAAAGGAGATGGAAGGCTGTGGGCCAAGTGACCTTGCTCTGCTCGCTCTCTTCCTACTGCAGCACAGTGGTAGCTTTGAGGACAAGAGGCCCCAGAAACACCTCTGGCATAATATGCCATCCTAGTAAATGCGTACTATTCCTGGAGTGGGCAGATGGAGAGTGGATACACAGTACAAAGAGGGAGGCAGAGAGGGAGAGAAAGAAAGCTTGACCGAAGAAATTCTAAGTGCACTTCTATATAGGAGGTCTGAGCTGCAGTCTGTGCTGACTGCATTCCTGGGAAAGCTGTAGGGAACTCAGCTGGACCAAGATTGCAAGATTGAGCCCAGTGTTTCACCAATGGAAACACGGCCTGTTCACTCTCACATGCTCGTGAGTGTTCATGAGTATGTGTGTGTGTCTGCAAGATCAAAGCGAATTGTTTAGGAAGTGCATTCATGTGGCAGAACGCAAGAGCCAGTGGTAGGGCGTCGACAGATACATGCATGCACAGGCACAGACTTTCCATTGTTTTGGTGAAAATACGGACAGCCTCACACCTTTAGAATCGAACATTGTTTTGCCAGGAAAAAAAGACGTTGAAAGTTCTCAGCAATTTTAGCTTTCAGAAGACTAGTTTCCTGCTCAAAATATCCTAAATTAAAATGTATACCATTCCTATATCTATTCCTATATCATTTAATTTTTGAAGAAGAATATTCTTTGATAGGGAGCTAGTCTCAGAAATGGACTGAAAGATTTTATTTCATCTCACAGTGCAAATGCGATGTTAGAATCACGTTGAGACACAGGTGTTCTGTGGCTGACAGCAAAGCTTTCTGAAAGATTTTTACCACCAGATTCAAAACTAGTGATTGCAACATTGGCGAGCACTGACAAGATTCTTTTCCTTTAAGAAAAGCACATTGATTTTAGACATATTGAAACTCCGAAGTTTCAGAAGTGTGTTTGGGTTAAGGTTATGTCGTCCTTGACAGCATTAAAAGAAAGGTTTGAATTGTTGAATAACCACCTTTCACCCATCCCTAATTGTAATTTAAATGACAATATGCTCTCAATCAATAGCTCTTTGTCACACTTTGAAGATCAAGGGATGAGATTTCACCCCTTGAGTTTACAAGGCAGAAAGCTCCGGTTCATATCCTAAAGACACTGCCATTTCAATACCTGCTTTCCATCAGATTATAGAGATGTAAGTCTAGGAAAAAGGCCCCAAATCTTTATTTTTCTAATTTGCTTCCAGCTAGACATCATAATAAAAATATTGCTAATTAAAAAGCCTGAATTATCTTTGTGCTAATTTCACCAGGTTAACTTCAGTCATTTGGATCTAATAGCCAATCTTCTAAGCATTTACTGTGTATGGGGCAATATGCTGAACTCATTCATGTTTGGTTTCTTTATTTCTCCCAGTTAGTCTTTGAGTTGCAAGCTTAAAAGTCTGACATAAACTTTACTGTCTGACCAAATGGTTGTCATGTAAATTGGAGAGATTCATTGGATTGCTTTTCTGCAAGTAGCCAAGACTAATGATGGCTATGCTATGTGGATTGTATATGATCTACAAAGCTAATCTTCATCCGCACTGAATAGACAAAGCTCAGAGTGGTGGAGTCTTGTCCTCTCTTGCCACACTGCTGGGCAAAAGCTTTAATCAAATACATCCTGAAAGCCAGTTCTCAGAATTGAGGGCGCCTCAACTCCTCCTGTGATGGGATGTACTTTATTATATTTTTTCTTTTTGAGACAGGGTCTCCCTGTATCCCTAGCTGTCCTGGAGCTCACTATGTAAACTAGGCTGGCCTTGAACTCACAGAGATCTGCCTGTCTCTGCCTCCAGAGTGCTGGTATTAAAGGCATGCCCCACCAAGCACAGCAATGATGTATATTTACTGCGACCAGACAAGACTACTTCCTTTTCCTCCAGTCCCAATGCAAAAGTCTATAGTTAACATTATCATGCCTTTGCTGGTACTCTATGGTAATATAAAACTGCATTTATCATACAAAGAACATGTTTCACATATATAAACAGACGCTTAGGCCTTTTCCATCTGCTTCCCAGAAGAATGCATTCTTCTGTTAACTGTATTCATAGGGTGATAATGAATTGCTCTGGCTGAGCCCAGTTAAGTTCAGATAAGGTAGAGTCCACCTGTGCAGGTACTGACTGTGAAGTTCATAGCTCTGAGCACACAGGATTCCAGACCATGAGCTAAGCTTCAGGATTCTGACGTCAACTTTGCTCTGCAACCAGACAGCTGTACACAAGAGAGGAGATCTTCAGTTTGACTGATTTTTGCCTTAGCCAAAGCTCATAACTATGGAATCTAGCATATATTATTTATTGTTTGTGACTTTCTGACTTGAAAAGAGTTGGCCAAGGAGGTCTCAGATGTGTTTTCTCCAGTTCACCTTGTGTGCCTGACATTGTTTCTAAAGTTTGGGTTATTGGGAAATTTTACATGAAAATCTATACATTTTGCTAACCTTTCAAAAACAAAACAAAACCCTCCAGAGAATTAGAGAATATGGAAACACTGCTTCCCAAACTTGGCTAATTTGTGTTCCATATATGTTCTTTGTTTTTATTTTTGTTTTTGTTTTTGAGACAGGATCTCCCTGTAGCCCCAGCTGCCCTGGAACTTTCCGTGTAGACCAGGCTGGCCTTGAACTCACAGAGATTCTCCTGCATCTTCCTCCTGAATGCTGGGTTTAAAGGCATGTACCACCATGGCCAGCTCAGATGCACTCATCTGAGGCCGATGTTTAACTCCATTTCACTAAAGTAACCCATCCTTGGGCCATGTGACTGAAGGGCCCATAAGGCACTTCTCTTTGGATCTCAAGCACGAACAACAATAAAAAAAAATGTGCACCTGTGCTATAAAGCCCACGCACTATCTCCAAGATAGATATGTTTTAATATTTCATGTGTGCAGCTGCACACGTGTGTGAAGGTACACCAGCAAATGTGTGCACAGGCTTGCTGAAGCCAAAGGACAAACTCAGCTAATATTCTTCAAGCCCTGTCCAGGTCATTCTTTGAGACAGTCTCTCACTGAGCTGGAGCTCAGAGTAGACTAGACTGGCCAGTGAGCCCTGGAGATCCACCTCACCCTACCTCCCCAGTGCTGCCCTGAGTAGTGCATGCCATCACACTTGGCTTTTTTATATGGATTCTTACAATTGAACTCAGGTCCTCAGGCAAGGCAAGCCTTGTACTTACTGAGCTAGCTCCCCAACTAAGTAGCTGTATACCCGCTGTATAAACAGGAAAAGAACCCAGAGAATTGAAATCCCCACCCTCGGACACAGATGCTACTCATGTCTGTGCCACTGCAAAGACCGTGCTTTGACTCCTATGATGCCCGTTATTCCTTCATGGTGCAGCCTCCCACCTAGTCAGCATTTCTATGAAGTTCCTCAGGGATTTGGGTTGTGGCGGGAACATCCTCTCCCTGGTACCTGCATCCTAACCTGTTGTAAGGAGCTTCTGGGTTGCCCTCAAGGGATGACCACAACAATAGCTGCAGTAGCCCATCTTCACAATAAGAATGCCCGAACTTGAAAGACTTCAACTTTGCGCGATTGGCAGCAACAACTCTCCCAAAAGGCATCTCAGCAGTGCCAGTCAGTCCACCTGCAGTGGCATACTGGCATCCTGGAGAGGTGGGAGCCCGCAATCTGCTGTTCCCTCAGCCAGTCTTGGCTGACATGCTTTGTGAGTCTGTTGTTTAAAGATATGTATTTAGCCATCATCATCGTCATTAATATTATCTTGATATAAAACATTTGCAATTTTAATGCCACCACAGAACAAGAAGTGGGAGATATTTTGCAGTTACATAATAACTATTTTCATGAAGTTTCTGTAATGTTTCTACCCCGTGCAAATGCTAAACGACATTTCGCAAATCAGTTGTCTCTAAGAAAGAGAACATCTGGGGCCTCTCATCTTGGCGCACTTGCATGACAAATATACCTCAGGCCACCTTACTAAGGACAGACAAACTCTAATCGAGTGGCAGTTAACACTGCAAGAGGGAGAGAGACTGTGCGAATGGGACCACAGTGTCTGGGAACTGTGATTGCACACAGCCATGACTGTTGAAGACAATTAAACAAGAGGCATCAGCTAACTGTCCTCCAGTCTGCAGGGCCCAGGGGAGACATTGTGAATCCATCTAGCCTGCTAAATATGCAAGGTCAGTTGTCTACCAGTAATCCACCTTGAGAAGTGTTTGTAAGCACATACCTTTCCACAGGAGATTTCAGGGCAGGGCTGTCTGTCTGGCTTCAGTTCCCTGACTGATGAAAAGCTGGGGAACATGCGGCACTGTAAAAAGATCAGAGTTTGTCACTCCTTGAGGGACAATGGCCACGTGTGCTGTGCTGTTAAGGAGCAATTCAAACTGCTTATTTTGTTAGGAACAGGTTGGAACAATAAGAGTTGATATGGGAAATTACTTTAAGCCATTCAAATACATTCACACAGGCAAAAATCCCCACCAAAATCGTCATGGAATTAAACAGCACGCATGCTTGGAATGAAAGTGGTTGCACTAAAATTTTAGCAGAAGAGAACTGCCAAGTCCCTAGTCTTTTGCGTTGAGAAGAGGAGGCAGGAAGGTTTGAAGCACCAAGAGAAAGCATTGGCAGGACACATTATCTCATCCTTGATCATTCCCAGGATGACCCTTTAAAGAACATCAACAGAGAAACTTCAACTCTGGGCTGGAACCACAGATCAGCGTCTCTCCCTTCCTTTCTCCTTTCTTCCTATCTTCCTTTCTGCTTTGCTTCCATCTCTTCACCTCTCTATCCTTTCATCCTTCCCTTCCTCTTGTTTTTTTGCAAGTGAAACCTAGATGCCACTCTGAGCTCTTCCTATTTAAAAAAAAAAAAAAAAAGAAAGAAAGTAAGATGATCCCAAACCTTACACCAGATCTCTCCTGTTTTCTGCTTTAGAATAATCTTTTAAAGAAAAAAAAAAAACCTGGCAATTCTACAGTTAGAAAGAGAAAGGTTTAAATGCAAATGAGAGCTCAGGGTAACACTCGAGAGTGAATGAGTTTCATTCAGAGCTTGCCAATCACTCAGCCTTCACACATGATTGACAAGAATTCAGGGGGCTCCAGGCTCCTGAGGAGTGCCTGTGAGAGGTGGGGAGAGAGGGCAGGGAAAGGCGAGAGGTGAAGAAGGCACCTTGCCTCTGAGTGTCCAAATGTCAACCTTTGACCTTCATTGCCAATTGACTATCAAAGCCATTGCTGCTTTTAGGATATGTGAAGAGCTTTTCTTCAATATTTAATTGTAGCAGAATTTTGTTCTCAGAGGGCATATTAGACTCTCATGACTTCCCAAATAAACTCCCCTTCCATGTTGCCCCTTGAGGGCTCTGTGTCCAGGGACAGATTGTAGATGGACTCCCGAGGAATGCAGGGAAAGTCATATGGGGTAATTGTGTTCACCTAAAGAGCTGTGCATCGCTAAGCTAAAAATGAGGTGCCCATCCCCCTTCACATTGTCAGCCATCAAACTGCTGTCTGTCAAACTGTCTTCTCGAAGCCTGGCTCCTCAAGAGCTCTTCAGTTCTGCTTTCTAAGTGCCAGTGATATTGAGGATCACATGTAGATTATTTGTGGGGGTGTCAGTCCCTGTGCATCACCTGCTCTGGTTGGTCATGCTCTTTATGAGTTGCTATGGGCTAGAGATATACAAGAATCTTTCATAATACATCATAATCAGAAAGGTAAGTCCAATAAATGTATTGAAATAAATTTTTTAGGAAAACAAAATTTCAGAATGTTTACTGTTTGAGATCTAAATTCTGCCTGTTTCTTCTTAGTGTCAGTTATCTAAATATTCACTGAACATCTCCTACTTACAAAGATATTAAGGAGCCTCAAACTGGACAATCAACCTATTTATCAACTATCTATGTATATCTATATATCTATATCCATAGATAGATAGATAGATGATACAGGCATGGGAATGGTACCGTTTAATGGAATGCCCTAGGAGCTGAATTATAAGCAGGAGTTTATCTTTTCCCCCAAATAAGTTACCTTCCTACTGCAGAGGACAGGGTGGCTGAGAAGAGGTTAGACTTCCTAGAGAGTGATGGTGGTCCAACAATAAAAGACTGTTCTGCTCCTGTTGTACAGATAGGGGAGAGTCACACCAGAAGGGTAGATATGTCTTGCCCAAAATAATATTGCGAATGACTCACAAAGCCAGAACATCACCCATGCATGGTAGGATCTGGTTTAGCCTATCAGTATGCATAGGACCGTCTGAGGAGTTTACCAAAACACTTTTGTCTGGCCTCTATGTTCAAGGATTTTGGTTTGGTGATTCAAATCTACATAGGTAAGACTATATATTATGAAAGAACTACAGAGAGGTCCAGCGATTACATAGACTGAGTTTATGCTTTACTATAAAGAAACAACCATGTCAGGATGGCCGAGTGATCTAAGGCACTAGACTCAAGCTTCTGTTTTCTGTGTTTGGGGTTTCTGGTTTCTGCATGTGGGCTGGGTTCAAATCCCATTTTTGACATGTCATTCTTTAGGGGCTGGAAAGATGACTCAGCATTCAAGAGTACTGGCTGCTCTTGCAGAGGACCTGGGTTCAGGTCACAGCACCCACATGGCATTAACAACCATCTATAACAATGGGAATCGGACCCCTTTTCCTGGCCTCCACAGGTGTTGCACACACAAAACACTCATACACATAAAACTAAAACAAATCAATCCAAAAGCATTTTTTTAAAAAAAGAAATCAAATCTTCTGAAGAAATAATTTTGCTTGAATGTTCAGAACATTATTTAGAACTAAACTGTTTCCTTGAGGCAAGGGGATAATCAGGATAGAAATTTCCACTAGAGGCCTTAATAAGAGAGAGATAAAATGATTGTATGGACCACACACACACACACACACACACACACACACACACACACAGTTTTGTCTGCAGAAGGACTACTGCTTCCTTCCAGGCTCTCCAACAACCATGAACCCAAGGTAAACTGGGGAGCATCTCTGGGGAACGCTTCTGAGGACACACCAGATTCAGAGCAGTCACCTGGCCTTCCTTAGCCTTTGATGTGCATATTCTGGGACCATAAATTATATAACACTTTCTTTATCAATTGGGGCTTTCAGTTTTTCTGCCATCCACACATAGAAGAAAAGTTTGCCAAAGCGTCATTTTATAATGTCTGTTAGTGTGACCCCTGCTGAGCTATGAGGCAAGCTTCCAGTGGTCTCCCAGCTATGCTAAATGTAACAGGGTACTCCAAGTGATCAGAATCTTCATAGCAAGGAAAAACATTTTAAGCCACCAAAAATTTGGATTTGAGATGGCGTTTAATGAGAATAATTAGATGGTATTGACCAGATTGTCAACAAAATAATAGAGGAAAATTTCCCCAAATTAAATAAAGACAAACCTATGCAAATACAATAATTAGAATACGATCTTCTCCTATATATTTGTACTGGACTAGTCATCACTCTTATGAGCAAGCCTGAAAAAGAGTTGCTGAGAAAATACGTTTGCTGAGGACAAATTTGGAGCACTGACTTTGAGCATGATTCAAATCCACACAGGTTCTGCTTTTTATGATCAGTTAATCAGCTTTTCTTGCCCATGTTTTACCAAAAAAGGTCCACAAGTCTCCCCAAGATATTTAGATTTGCCATTTCGATTCAATTCTCAGGAGGATAGCCATTCATTACAGAGTACATATTGACAATAATATTTGAAAACTATACTTGTTCAAATAAATGTAAGCGATGGGAGCCACTGACCAACTTCTTTTGTTGCCTAGAAAACTCAAAAATTTCTCTTTGTTGACTTTAGAAAGGGCCTTCTAGAAAGTTCTATCCTATCCTATACAATTTTATCCAACGATGGACGTGTTCTCACACTTTGCTTCCACAGACAACAACTTCATGCAGCTATTGAGCACTTAGAACATGGTTAGTCCAACTGGGAAACTGAATTTTTTAATTTTGTTAACTAATTTCAATAAGCAAATGAATGCCTAATATATGGGATAGCATAGCTCCACCCTGCCCAGGCTGCACACAGGGCAAAGATATGGCACTGTTATGACAGCAAATGAGTTAACAATACTTGCTGTCATTAACAGATTTGTGTTAAGGCCGAGAATTTCTATTACATATGTATAATATGTAGGCTTTCCTGCTGGAAAACCACTCAGTGTTTATAAGGTAAGTTGAAAAGCTAGGAGAGATGGCTTAGCAGTTAAGATCCTATACTACTCTTGAAAAGGACCTGAATTTGATTCCCAGGCCCACGTTGGATGGCCTACAACCACCTGTCATTGGAGCTGCAGAGGAGCCATGCCCTCCTCTGGCCTCCGCAGGCATGTACACCCATGTATACAGCCCCCCGCGCAGATGCACACATACACCTCATTTAAGATTAAATAAATATTTACAAAATAAAATCAATTGAGACATGAGAACAATCCCTACTTTGTTATTAAAAGCACAGAATCTGCTAGAGAATCCATATGTGGATCAAATTCAAGAGACTTACACTAACGTGTAGAGATACCCACTGTTTGTACAATATTAGTAGCAAACAGAACTTTGACTCCCAGGGTTCATTAATAAAGCAAGACATATTGGGTTAGGGTATAGTGCTGTGGTAGAGCATTTGTCTAGCCTGTGCTAAATTAAATCTACAGAACTGCAAATAATGATGATGATGATAATGATGATGATGATGATGATAGTGGTGGTGCTGATGATGACGATAATGTATATACTTAACCTTTTCTTTGAAAAACGCTTTTGAGGGCTTATTTCTTACATCAACATTAGCCTTTTTCTTCACCTATATATGGACTATCAATATTTTTACAGTGAGTATGATTCTCTAGTTAATATTTTACATTATGCAAATTCCATTACTTACAGCATGCATACGAAAGGTGCATACATCATACTTCATATGTGTCTCTATAACAACTATTTTATTCTGAGTTTAAGCAAGGTAAGCTATTTATAAGAACATTTGAATGTAAACATCTTTCACTCCTTAGAAGAACCTCCCGGGCCATGGTGGTAGAGGAGCCAGAAGTCTGTCCCTAGCTCGTATCACTTCTTTCTTCCACATCCACCCTTCACTCCCACCCACCTCTGTATCTTTGCATTGCAGAGAAGTGTTGCTGTCATCCCACTTCTCCAGAATAGAGGCTGAAGACACCCGGGCAGTTGTCCATCTGCTCTGGAACCATCACAGTCTATTTTCATACAACTCTCTTTGGTCCTGAGTATGCAACTCTTAGAAAACTGGGTCTTTAGAAGAATGCATTCAGCCAACTGTGCATCTGCATTCTCCTCTGGTTGTAGGGGGCTGATGCTCTCTTGCTTGCATTCTCTCCTTCTCAAAGGTTTCAAAGGCTGTAATAATTTCAATTCCTCAATATATTTCATTCTAATTTTTTAAATGCTCTTCTAATTTGAATTTAGGCCTCCATACAGATTTTGTCATCTGGGCTGTTTTTGAAATATATGATTTTAAATGCATGAAACTCATCCTTTAAAAATGATTTGCGAGTGTACATTTGAAGATGGTTAATGCTTATTTATTACAAATGGAATAATTACAGCTAATGGAACAGTGTCATTTAACATCAGGGTAGTGGTGGGGAGCTGGATAATTAACAGCACTGTAAGTGCCTTTTTTTAGATTATGAAAATGACAGCCACAGAACACCTTCCTGTGAAATGTCTCCACGTACTAAATTCTCTCTTGTTTGTTCTCATTGGCTGTCGACAGTGGTGGAGGGGGTGGATTTAGATTCAATTAATTTAATCAGTGCCCCGGTCCTTCTCTGACTTGGGTAATAGCCATTAAAAAAAATAATAAGCAGGACAGACATTGCTTAGGCTAAGGAACAGGATTTTTCTATACAAAAATTGAATTTCCAAAAGTTTGGAACTTTCAAGCGTTCAAAAGAAGCTGCTGTTTGAGATGAGGGGATATTAATTCATGCTTTAATCGACCGTGTTTATAGTTGTGACCTCATCTATCTAGAAAAGATATTTTAACCTTGCCATTTACCATGCTCTGCAAATCTTTTAAAGCAACATTTCCTTAAAAGGGAATTCCATGACAGAGCCACCAAAGACTCATTTAAAGTAGTATTTCTTGGATAAATAGAATTCGAATTTTGGATTTTCAGCAGAAATCCAGGCTACCTTAGGAACATTCAATTTGCCCTCTTGAGCCTGAAGTGTGAGGTGAGACTCCCTGTCCTTCACTCTCCTTTGAGACATCAGTATTGACGACCATGATAAAAGAAAAAAAAAAAAAGACATCAAAATCTTCATCAAAGAATCAGCTCTCTGTTTTCATTTTCTTCCAACTTCTAAGTTTAACCAAAATGATAACTTTCAGGAGGACTAGACTGAGGAGCAGCATTGAAAATTAAACTTCTCAAACATAGAAAGTTTATGTATTAAGGCTTATGTAATATATTATACATTCTTTCCCTTTGAACACTAAGAAATTGTGATACTGGACCTAATATCACCCTTAGAACCTCCGCTGACATCAATAAGAAACGAAATAACTGGCAATTTATTCTGAGCCAGGAAGACATTTTCTAAAATGCAGTGCAGCCCTAATTTAGAATAGAGGGGAAAGGGTTTAAATTAGGTTTTTTATAGTGGTAAGTATTTGCAGACAATGTAGAGATTTATGGATTAATTTGTTTTAAATTAACTTTTATAGGGTGACTAATAGTCCACAGGGATAAACTAGGCTTTCAATTGCCCATGATTTTTAGTAGGATCTTAGAAAGGCGATCATTTCTCTTAGGAAACCCTGACATGCTTTTTAAAATATGCCATACAAATTTTTTGTCAGTGTCCAGAAAAGATAAATAATTTCTGAGTCTTGAGTAAAGTTATTCAGAACTGCCCCAACATTTGACGTCACGATTCCCTTAGAAAGAGAGAAGGATCCTGGCCTTCACCTAAGAAGATATCTTTTATCTGCTGATCCCTGGACACTTCTTAGTGGCACCCAGAGTGTGCTTGTGGACAGATGCCCTGTCTACACCCTTAAGGAGTATTCTGTTATTCCAGAAAACACTAATCAGACCTAAGAAGTAAAAATTCAAAATATTACATTTCTTCTTCAAAGGTGTTCAGCCTGTATTGGGGATAGCACATTTAGTCATATATGTATATTATCTATTCAACCATCCGTCTATCTATCCATTTATCCATTCTTCTAGTCAAAAATTT
Organism: Rhizomys pruinosus; assembly: GCA_009823505.1. Lineage (NCBI taxonomy): Eukaryota > Metazoa > Chordata > Mammalia > Rodentia > Spalacidae > Rhizomys > Rhizomys pruinosus. Next base: position 2,222,042 of record VZQC01010158.1, read on the forward strand.
TCTGGGAATCTTTTAAATTTTCATTTGTGTTTGTGTATGTGCCTGTGCAGGTGTGCATGTACATATATGTGCATGTAAATATGTGTGCCTGCACATGGGGAGGCCAGCATGGATGTAAGGTGTCTTCATAATTGCTGTCCACCTTATTTTTTATTATTAATTTGTTTTATTTTGGTCGTTTTGACAGAGGGTCCCCCTGTAACCCCAGCAGGCCTGGAACTCTCTATGTAGACCAGGCTGGCCTTGAACACAGGGATCCTCCTGCCTCTGCCTCCTGAGATCTGGGATTAAAGACATGTGCCACCATGCCCAGCTTGAATGTCCTTTTTATTTATTTTTTTAATTTTTATTTATTTATTTTTAAAGGGATTCACAATATAAGAGCACAGTTGTTTTCAGATCACATTAACGTTGCTCAGTTTGCCATACAATTAGGTAATTGGCGCTAACATCCACAGATGAGGGATACCATTCGTCGTTTGTTTTTCTGGGACTGTGTTACTTCACTCAGCATGATATCTTCTAGTTCCATCCATTTACTTGCAAAGGTCATGATGTCTGTCATCTTTCTTTACTGCTGCATAGAACTCCATTGTGTAGATGTACCACATTTTCTCTATCCACCCGTCAGTTGAGGGGCACTTGGGTTGGTTCCAGCTCTTCACTGTTGTGAAGAGAGCTGCAATAAACATGGCTGTGCATGTATCTCTGTGGTAAGATGAGTCTTGTGGGGTCCACCTTATTTTTTGAGACAAGTTATCTCACCCAACCTGGAGTGTTCTGTTCAGCTAGAGTAGCTAGTCAGAAAGTCCCAGGGGACTTCCCAGTCCATATCGCCTCAGCACTGGGATTACAAGCACCCAGAGTTGGTTTTATTTATTTATTTATTTATTTATTTATTTATTTATTTATTTATTTATTTATTTACTTACTTACTTACTTACTTATTTATTCTATCTATCTATCTATCTATCTATCTATCTATCTATCTATCTATCTGGTGTGGAGCAAAAGGAAGCCTGCTAATAAAGGCATCATTTCCCCTGTCCCTTGGCCACTATCCAAGGATTGGTCTCCTCTATCCCTGACTCTCACAGCTATGATTTTCTGCCCCAGAACAGTCCTACAGCATGTACTGATACTTCAGAAACCAGGCGCCAAGATAAATCTGTCTTACCTGAAGTTGTTTTGCTCAGGTATTTTTTTTCACAACTTCTAAACTCTAATACATGAGTCCACTGTGCTCTTTTCTACACTGGGTCATGGTGGGAAACAGCCCTCTTATCTCATCTCTTCAGATACCCTGCATAGCCCCATGTTTAGATTCTACTGAAGTCTCTTCCAACTTAGGCCATAGTTACATTCATAGTTTTTTTTCTCCCAGGACTTTTGAACACACCCTGCCATGATCTTCTGGCTTGTGTTGTTGCTGACAGTTTAAACATTTTGGGTTTTGTATTAACTCTACCCTTTTACCTCTTGCCTCTTTTAAGACCCCCCTTGGCCCTCACTTTCTCTTCACCACACTTTAACCACCCTCTAATTTTTCTCTATGTTCTGTCTGCGTTTTCTGTATCTAGCAGTCTTTGGAAACTATTTTCTTCCTGACTCTAAGGATGGATGCTTCGGGTCAGTTCTGGTAATTTTTCAGTTGCTAACTTCAGATGTTACCCCCCCACCCCCCCACCTACCTCCCCTGCCCCTCCCACCCATCCACCCACCTCCCCTGCCTTCTTTATTGGTGTGGCTGGGATAGACTGGTGTGTCAATGTCCTCCATGCTGCTCGGCTTCATTTTCCCATACCCTATATCTCTTGGTCTCTTTCCAACATCTTTTCGTGGTTTCATTATTTTTCTTTTATTGTTAACTAATTTTTCCCTTTAAAGGCATCTAATCTATTCTTTGGCTCATTTGTTGACTTTTTTCTGTTTTGCCCAATAAATCTATTTAAGAGTTGCCTCTGCTGTGATTTATCAGGCTTATCTTTTTCTTTAAATCTTAAGAAACTTTTATGCACAAAGGATATGTGTGTGTAAATTTCTATTGAAGTACAACGTACATAAAAATGCAGAAATCCTAAATTTATAGCTAGATGAATTTTCATAAAATGAACACATATTTATAACCATTATAAATAGTGCCGCTATAAATTTTCTTGCACATTTATTTTGGTGAGCATATGTTGAGCATTTTTATTGAGTTTTTATCTAAAGGGATGCTTTGTCATGGGGTACATGTGGCTGAGCTTTAGTAAGCACTGCCAAGCAGTTTTCCAAAGTGGTCTCACCAATTTACACTCTGATCTGAGTATGTGAGAATTCCAAACAACGCATGATCATAAATACTATTTTATCTCAAATATTATAATTTCTTCATGTGCTATTTGATTGCCTGATTTAGAAGTTCTATTTTCTTCTTTTTTTTAGAGCTGACTGGTCCTTTGACATCCTTTCAAATCTTTTATTTTTATGAGCATGTTAAACATTTTTATTTCATACTTTTTTTAAGTTCTAGTATTTGCTCATTTACTCCACAGTTTTATTTTCCTTATTTATTTCCCAAGTTTTCCCAAACTATGAGTATATTTTAATGACCCAAGCAGGGAATTCCTTGAAGTCTGGGTTAAAGGTTTACTCCTCCAGGTAAAATTTGCATTTGTAATTCACCAGATGCCTGGAAGCATCTCCAGCCCTGCAGAGGAAGCATCACTAACCTGGGCTAACTTCATAGTAAGCATAAGCTTTTAAAAGCCCTTAAGAGGCCAAACTGGTGGTTATGACTTCTCCAGGGAAACATTTTCCCTCTTCTGTCCAAAACCATTATTGAAAGAAAATTTCCTCCTGTCCTCGCCTGGAGATCAGGTATTTTTCTTACACTCTTTTTCACTGAGCTATAGTCTCTCTGTCCTTTGGGAACTTAGACTAGAGCTGAGGACATGGCTGTATCAAATTAACCCCTTTAGCCTAACTCTGATCCCTCTGATCCTTTCCTGATGCATATACCCTATTCCATGGGTCACTAAAGATGGACAGCTGTCCTCCAGCTTCCGCTTTGTCTCGGCTCTCTGGGTTTGAACTTTGACATCAGTAAATTTTATACATTCCCTGAAGGTTTAGCAATGGGTTTAAAAAATGTTAACACCATCACCCTAGCACACAACAAAATGTATGCTTTTGTGTTTTGATGACTGAAAGAAACTCTTTTCAAAATTTCCAACACACTATATATAATTTGTTTCGTAAAAACTCTTCAGGGTTCTCAATACTTTTTTTTTATCTTTTTGAAACAGGGTCTTCCTGTAGTCCCAGCTGTCCTGGAACTCACTCTGTAGACCAGGCTAGCCTTGAACTCACAAAGATCCGCCTGCCTCTGCCTCCCAAGTGCTAGTATTTTAAGAATATAAAGGGGCGGGAGTGGTGGCGCACACCCTTAATCCTAGCACTTGGGAGGCAGAGGCGGGTGATCTTTGTGAGGTCAAGGCCAGCCTGGTCTACAGAGTGAATTCCAGGACAGCTGGGGCTACAGGGAGGCCCTGTCAAAAAAAGACAAAAAAAAAAAAAAAAAAACAATATAAAAGGATGGTGAGAAGCTGCCAAACTGCTGTTTGGGGGTATTTTTTGTTTTATGTGGCAAGAAATGCAACTGCTCAAGCAAAATCACCCCCCAACACCCAACTTTGCTACAAGCAATCAGGAAGTGAAGATGTTTTATGCATATGGGCTTCCCACAGACTATAAGTTCTTCCAGATCAGGAACCTTCTAGAAAGAGAAGCTGGGCTTTATCACATTTCCTGTGTTGCTGAGCAAGTAGTTCAATGCCCCTTCTTCCCAGAGCTTGCTCTATACAACATGAAGGACACAGAGTATGATCAAATGAGGTCTTTTGAATCTTTTTAGTTGCTGAAAATAAAACACTAGCAAAGCTGGGCCGGGCAGGTGCTTCAGTCGGGAAAGCGCTTGGCTGGCAAGTACAGCAATATGAGGATGACTCCCAGAACCCACGTGGGGGAAATAAGCCGAGCATGGTAGCATATTCTCAGAATCCCAGTATTACCATGGGAGATGTCTGGGACTTGATGGCCAGCCAGCCTAGGCTATCTGGGGAGCTCTTCCAGATCAATCGGAGATCTCCCTCTGAGAAACTCAGGTCTGCCTCATGAATGATGTGTGACCACGTGATAAGAAGGCCACAGAGGGGCTGGAGAGATGGCTCAGCAGTTAAGAGCACTGACTGCTCTTGCAGAGGACCAGGGTTCAATTCCCAGCACCCACACAGTGGCTAAGAACCACCTTTAAGCCAGGCATGGTGGTGCACGCCTTTTAATCCTAGCACTTGAGAAGCAGAGGCAGGAAGATCTCTGTGAGTTCAAGGCCAGCCTGGTCTAAGAGTGAGTTCCAGGCCAGCTGGTGCTACAGGGAGACCCTGTCAAAAAATAAAAAAATAAAAAAGAAGGCCACAGCGATGAGAGGTTATCCTATCCAGTGAAGCTCCCAGCTGAGGATTTTTGTGAACTTAGAGCCTACCAGAGGATGCAACAGCTCCATCTACATGAATGCATGCAACTCATAGAATTGTGGGAAATAATAAGTCAATGTTGTTCTAAATCACCATGTGATAGGGTAGTCTGTTATACAGCTATGAATATTGCATCAACCATACCACACCTCTCTTCACTTCTCCAGTTTATAATGGAATGGAGACATTTACTAGACCAACCTCTGAGAGCTGGTCCTAATGTAAGTTAGTCAGTGTAAGGTATTGTAGTACGTTTCCAATGAGCTAGTCATGAGTAAATTCTGTGCTGTGTCACTACACACAAACCGGTTTGACTTAACTGACTTGACCATTCATATCAATGTCTTTGTGGAGGGGAGAGATCTTATAATTCGATTTTTAACTGAGTGACTCAATTATTATTTTGAACTCACTGACTTTTGGGGGTCAATTTCAACTTTTTTTAATTGAATGATTTGACAGACATATTAGTAAGTCAAAATAATCAAATCAGTCTGTGTGTGATGTTTTTCTCTTATTTAATTTTAGTGGGAAATTATGTGACAGAGGCCTACATATGCATAGCAAATATGGGTATGAACTTCTAGTTATAACTACCCAGTTTCAAATTACTGTATAGATTATAGCAGCATTTGTTTGGTAACAGGAAAAAAATATAGTTAGTTTTTATTTCCCAATGGCATGCTACATTATAAGTCCATTAGCAATTGCATATGTTATTGCTGTAATTCTAATAACTGCCATTTATTATTATGGCAATAACAATGTAACTCTTGTTGTATGCAATATGTAATTTATTGAACATTGGTGGAATTTATTTTTCAACTGTAAATTTGGCTGGTTCTCCCTGCCCTACTTGGGAACTTCAGACATATTCCTTTTGTTTGAATAAGCTATCAGAACTGCAGGATTGAAAGAGTGCATGCAGGAGAAGACAGACAGGAGACAGTCATTAGGTCCTGGGTTAGGAGTGTTGGTTGTGAGTGGTTGGCACTTGGAACGTGGCTGGAGTGGTCCACTCATGAGTGTCATATGTGTGCTACCCAAAGTTGCTGCCTGGGGGATTCAGATCTAAGCCACTGTCTTTGCGACATCCTGAGATGCTCTATGCAGTGATGCAGTTCTCCTTAGGAACTGTGCATAGCATCACAGACAACCTTGCTTACTTCTATTTCTGTCACCAGCAGCTTGCTCGCTCTCCTTCTTCTTCTCCTGCCCTCTGACCACCGTCCTTCACATCCTCCAGTACAAAAGCCACGCAGAACGCTCTTGTGTTTGTTTTGCTCAGCAACTGCAAATGATTCTGGACAGTTCCAGGAAGAGAGGTGTCTGTGTGTTCCTTTTAGAAATGAAGTGAAAATAAAGTGCACAGTCATTTCATTGTCTTTACCGCATTTGACCAAGCTTCCTTTTTATCAGCTAACAAATTCTAGTGTAATTTAAACTAGTTTCTTTGCTAGGTACAATTGAAATCCTTCAAATGCTAGAACAAATATATACCCTTTGCTTTTTAGAACATAGGACTGTTCCTTAAGCTTCAGCCATTACCTCACTGCTGGTGGAGGAAGTCCATCGCAAGGTTGGAGGACCCTAAAATCCCTCTGTGAAGGTGCCAAACTCCAAGCCCTCCCTAACCTTTCACCCTGCTGTCTTTCTATAACTAGATACATAGACAACTGGACTGTCATACAATTCCCTGCATTGTATAGATTTTCATACAAAAACAATAAAGAGAGAGAAGCCAATTTATTTAGATTTGCCTAACAACCGTTGCATTGTCTTTCCTGGGAAAACATAAAGAAACAGTAATTCACCTCAGATGGGGTACCAGTAGGCCAAAGAAATGATTCTATCCAGGTCGTTTCATAAGCCTATGAGTTTAACTGGGTACAGGAACATAAGTGAGTAACTTATGGGAAGTGTGTAAATGCCACCCAAACATGAGTGATACTCAGGAACCCTGCATCACTAAAGTTCACCTTCCGCTTCCTATACACTCTAGCACTGCTTAGAATCACAGCAGCTAGGAGGCAAGACCAAGAGCAGTGGGTGGAATCTCAGGCGCGAGTCTAGTGACCTTTCAACATTCCTTTACTAGGAAATGTTAGCAGCTCCATTAGCGATACCACAGACTAGCTAGCATGGTATTTCCTGCTTATTCTGTTGTCATGACTACAAGCCGAAGTACTATGTAAGTCATCAGAGCATCTCTGCTCTATCATGGAGATGCTCATGTTATGGTCAGAAGAAATAGCTATATCACCACAGCAACTTCTATTCATGGAGTTATCTCTTCTAGATAATTTCTAAAATTTCAATCCCTTCTCTAGTTGAAGGCTATGAAGTTTAATCTTTCACTAGGTCAGAGCTTTATGCATGGTAAACAAGTATCCTGCTCTAGAGTTACAGACACAGCTGAAAGTTGAATCTGAATAGAATCTCTCTCCCATGTTCATCACAGGCCTGTTGCCTGAAACCTCTTCCATTCCACACTCGATCAAACCAGTGCTTCTTGTTCATTCTTTTTTTATTTGAACTGGTTTTACTTTTCTTTTATTTACTCAACATTCTTCTCTTTAGTCAACTAATATTTGTTAAGTGCCCATGGATCTGATTTTCAACTTCAGACATGTTTTATCTCAAATGAGTCAGAATGCAAACTGAGTATCCACTAGGCCCTTTATGGTATTGGTAGAAAACAGACTAAGTCATAAGAAGGGCCCAAAGGTCCGGATGTAGATGTGAAAGCTTCTGCTGAAGACTCAAGTTTGGGGGTAAATATATTCTGAAGTATTCATTTGATTGAAATGCATTAAAAAGAGGAGAAATAATAAGTGAAGAGTCTTTGATGGATTCTGATTTTTTTTTTTTTTGTCTTTTTGAGACAGGGTCCCCCTGTAGCCCCAGCTGTCCTGGAACTCACTCTGTAGACCAGGCTGGCCTTGAACTCACAAAGATCCACCTGCCTCTGCCTCCAGAGTGCTAGGATTAAAGGCGTGTGCCACCACGCCCGGCTGGATTCTGATTTTTAAAAGAAGCTACATTCCCTCATTTACAACTCTTAACTTGGACTCCAACTTTTAGATTCAGAATTTTTCAGATCATAGAAGGGCGGGACTGGGACAAGACCACACCTTCTGAATAGCATAAAGATCTACAGAAAAATGGTGGTCAAACATCACCATATTCCTTCAGATCAATTCAAACTAAATACTGTCCATGTTATTCATAAAATCATTCACATCAGTTCATGTCATTGGTTATGGTAAGAAGCAAAGCTATAAAATATCAGAACTTTAGGACTTTCAAAGCTTCAAAGGAGTCTCTGGATATCAGGTTGGTACACAAGGAATGTGTCCCTGAACTTGTAATGTTTAGTGGCAGATGATATAAGAATCATTACAAGGGTAGGATTGATAGTGATCCTGGTGGTATCAGAGTTTGAGGGTTGTCATTGTTGGCTTCGATTGTCAACTTCACATATCTGGGAAGAGGAACTCTCAACTGAGGAATTTCTTCTATCAGACTGGCCTATGGGTGGGTCTGAGGGACATTTTCTTGTTTGTTGAATGATTGGGGAGGACCCAGCTCACTGTGGGCAGTGCCATCCCTGGGAAGATGGTTCTGGGTTGTATAAGAAAGCAGGTTAAGGGCTGGAGAGATGACCTAGCGGTTAAGAGTGCTGACTGCTCTTGCAGAGGAACTGGGTTTGATCCCCAGCACCCACATGGCGGCTGAGAACCATCTTTGACTCCAGTTCCAGGGGAATCTGACACCCTCTTCTGACCTCCGAGGCACTGCACAACACGGGTGCACAAACCTACATGCAGACTGTACACTCATACACATAAAAAAAAAAAAAAAGAAAGCAGGTTAAGTGGAGGTCAGAGGAGCAAGACAGTAAGCAGTGCTCCTTCATCATGGTCTCTGCTTCAGTTCCTGCTTCCAGGTTCCTGCATTGAGTCCCTACCTGAATTTCATTCAAAACAGACTGCCACTTGGAAGTGTAAGATGCAATATGACTTTTCTATCCTCGATTGGTCTTGGTCAGAATATTCTATCACAGTGAGAGAAAGCAAACAAAAACAGGGCTGAACTCCTAAAGGGCTCCAAGGGTTCTTGTGTTCTGGAACAAAGAAGACACACAGTTGTACAGAAATGGCAATAATTTATTAAGAGGGAGCACAAGGCCAAGGGATGAAAGTGGGTCAAAACAGGAAAACGTAGTAGCTCAGCAGTGTTACCCAAATACTAAGGAGGGGGTTTTATATCACCTTAGGCAGAGACTTGGGCTTCATTTGCACAACATGAGCTTTCCCCTACATGCAGCATCTGTCACATGTAGTTCTACATACAATTTCATATGTCTCATAAGTATCTTAAATCGCTACCCGGGGATGTCTGTGTGGTTTAGAAGGATAACGGGTCACAGGGAGGCCTCAGGTACTCTAGGTTACTGCCATGGGTCCACGAGTGGCCAGTTTAGTGGGCCTTGCCCTGCTTGATCTTCTAGCCTTCCTCTTTCCAGCTTCCTCTTTCCATAGGCTTTTGCGCAGGGCCTTCTGGATCGAATTCTCCAGCATTAGTGGTTGCCTCTCATTTGGTTAAATATTAAGCAGGAAATGAAATGTGACAGCAATGACTGTGAGATTTTGAGGGTGGATGGGAGGGCAGTGGTGGCATATTCACAGAGCAGAAAGGACCTAGGAGGAGGGGAGGCTGGGTAAGAACTGGGGGTAGGGAAGAGACGAACATTAATTCAACTCGAAATATCTGAATCTACAGGACATCGTGAACCTGCTTGAAATTAGCATGATTAAAGGTGTCTCTCACAGTGTTTGGGTAAGTCTCTGATGGGGAACTAAATTAAAACTCAGTAGCCTTTCTACATATAACACATTCCATTAATCAAATTCAAGAGTTGAATCCATCCAACCTAAAAAGTCATCCTAAGCACAAGGAAATAGCACAAATGTTGATGGCATTCAAAATGAACAAATTTTAAGGAGACTACATGATTCAAAATTCTACACCAGTCAAAATGGAGCTATTTGTAATCAATTTTTGAAAAGTTTCTTGAGGCTTTAAATAAAGTTAGGTCCTAATGGTCGGAAACTCTGTAGCACTTCAGGTAATATATTGGTTGCTCTTCTCATTGCTGTATCAAAATGCCTGAAAAAAAATCAACTCGAGAAAGGAAGGGTTTCCTTGGGGTCACAGCCCATCATCACGAATGGCACGGCCACAGGAGTGTGGTAGCCAGTCACACTGCCCTTGCAGTCAGGAAGCAGAGAGGGGAACTCCAATTTCTAGTTTCTTCCTTTTATTCAATCTAAGATTATACCACCCACATTTAGGGTGCATTCAGGGCGCTTTATCCTACTTCAGCAAACCTTTCTGGAAATACCATCCCTCACACACCCAGAGGTGTGTTTCTGTGGTAACTCTAAATCTAGTCATGTTGATAATGAAGATGAACTATCACAAGTAAGAGTAGCAATCTATGATTTAGACATTGACAGTTGTGTCAACTGCCACGTGGCTGAAGCTACAAATCTATTTTTACACAGAAAGGAAACATTGCTTAAAGTTATCAACCAATGGTTTTAAACTCTGATATATAATTCTAAGGCTATAGTAACAAGTTTATTTGTATCTGCAAAGAGATAGTAATAAAACATTTGACTTACACAAGATTGCACTACTTGCTGTCGGTTGGTCCATTGGCTGGCTGGTTACTTTGTGCCAGCCAGCATGCTCGGATATGTTGCTTCTTTCTCCCCTATCAGAAAGGACTGATGTAACTTAGGTCTGCAGGAACCACTTTTCTCACATTATGCCCCCAGTTTCTCACTTTAACAGCCCTGGGCAGTTCGTAGGATTCTTGTCACCAAGCTTCATGAATAATGGGACGGAGGCCATGGACTGTCTATCTATGGGAGGTTCTGATACACTATGTTAGTTACATGAGTGTGGGTGAGGAGCTAATGAGGAATGAGAGATAAATTGTTAAAGAATCATTGGAAAGAAGAGTCTTGAACATAGTAGGTGGTTTCATACCCTCCATAAAAGAATTCTCTTAGATACCATGAGGTCTGGACACCACCAGGTAGTTGTACATGAGAACCCACATTTGTGACAGCATGCACAAGACTTCCACAAGCTGAAGCCAGACACAAATGAAGCATGGACAGAAAGGTGGCAAGGAAGCCCCAGCCTACCTGAGGAGCTGCTGGTAGTTGACAACTGCTGGCAGAGGGAGAGTCACTGTTCTTGACTGGTATGAGGCCTGGTAGGTTGAACGGGCTCCAAAGGAGAGACCCACACCCAAGAGCATTTAAAGAAGCTGGATTAGACTCGATAGGTCTTTAAAAAAGAAAAAAATAATAATAGAGGTCATAAAGTTGGGGGGGAGTAAGGTGGCAGAGAAGTGGGGGAGTCTGAACGTGAGCAAAATATATTGAATGAAATTCTCAGATCAATAAAAGTATTTTTGTAAACCTCTTCATCAGAAGATAGAGAAAATCGGTATTAAGAGTATCATCATTTGCCTTATCTTGTTTTTAACAATATTAAACCCATCTTGTTTGTTCTAGGTGCTTTTGCAAATGAAGTATGTTTGACTTTAATTTTGTCTAGACTGATGCTCTCAGGAGAAAACTCTTTTTAAATTTTATTTATTTATTTTTATGTGTATGAACATACTGTCTGCATGTAGGTCTGTGCACCCGTGTCGTGCAATGCCACGGAGGTCAGAAGAGGGTGTTGGATTCCCCTGGAACTGGAGTTAAAGACGGTTTTCAGCCACCATGTGGGTGCTGGCGATCGAACCCGGTTCCTTTGCAAAAGCAGTCAGTGCTCTTAACTGCTAGGCCATCTCTCCAGCCCCGGGAGCAAACTCTTAAATGACTTTCCCTCACTCCATATCTATTGATCTTGACATTTTACATCCCTGACATACTGGAGTTTTTCTTGGTCACATAGACATAGGTCCATATTTTAAGCTGCCATTAATAATAGTACTGCTTAAAGCCTGTAACATCCAATTTGCTTGTGCTTTGTTAGTATGTAACTAAAATGGTTATCACTGGATAAGCTGTCAACCCGGAGAAGGAGAACAACCTGAACAGACTGAGTCCAAAATGGACAACTAAAAGAAATTTGACTGTTTCCTTCTCACCCACTTGTGCCCCTTCCCAAAGCCTGGGAACAAATTGGGCAAGAGGAGCATGGTAAATGTAAGGTTGCTGGAGAGATTGGGTGAATCATGAGACCACAGCAATACTAGACTGGACTTCACTAATTGATCAACAATGCCTGTGCCAATACAAGCCATTCCCAACTGGTAGTAGGGAACTTGGGTTGTCAAAATTGGTACAATAGAACTTACAAAATGCACCACTTACCTAATTGACGGCAAACTGAGTAACATCAATTTATCTGAAAACAACTGTTGTTCATTCATATTGTAGAAATCCTTAAAAATAACAATAAAAAAAAAAATACATATAGAGCTGGGGCACAGTGGCCATGCCTTTAATCCTAGCACTGGGAGCAGAGGCAGGAGGATCTTGTGAGTTCAAGGCCATCCTGGTCTACATAGCAAGTTATCCAGGACAGCGCAGAGCTACAGGGAGACCCTGTCTCAAAAACCAACAAGTTTTTAAAAAAAAAAAAATTTCAGCAGTTGTATGACATGCCTTTACCTTTAAGTACTTCAGGGACAAGCAAGCGCTGGATCTCTCTGAGTTCAGAGGCCAGCTTTGTTTGACATCTCAGTGTATGTCCGCAGCACTTGGGTACAGTGAAGACCCGTTTGGATACATCAAAAAAAGACCTAGCACACCTCACACAACACACTAAACCCACCCCAGCAGTATAATAATCATATATACAACATTATGCGATTGCTGGGTTTGTGATAATACATATTACGTGTCGTTCTGTGTGTGCTGTGTGTATATGAGTGTGTGAATGCGTGTGTGTGTTTATAAGGCTTGGGGTAATGCTTCTATGTTTAACAGGTGCTTTGTCAATGTAAGCAGATGACGGAATGCTGAGCTTTGATCCCCATGCCAAGTAAAACAGCTGGCATTAGGCCAGGGCAGGTGGTCCATCCTTTTAATCCATAGCACTTGGAGCAGAGGCAGGTGGACTTTGTCTGAGTTCAAGAGCCAGCCTGGTTTACAGAGTGTGTTCCAGGACAGCTGGGCGCTTATAGTACTTGAATAAAGACCAAAAAAAAAAAAAAAAAAAAAAAGCTTTGGCATTATCGCGTACATCTTGAGTATCCTAGGACTCTGGAAGACATAGAGTCAGAGGGGTCTTGGGGCTGGCTAGCCAGCAGTCTACGCCTAATCAGTGAGCTCCAGCTCCAGTGAGAGAGATACTTTCTCAAAAAATAAAGAGAGGTCCAGGCAATGGTTGGTGCACCACCCTTTATTTCCAGCATCGGAACAGCAGAGGTAAGGCGGGATCTTATGATTTCAAGGCCAGCCTTGTCTTACAGAAGCAAGTTCCAGACAGCTGGGGTTACAGGGAGACCCTGCTTCAAAATAGACCAAAAAAAAAATAATAAAGAAGGAGGATCCCTAAGAACAACATTCAAGGTTGAGTTCAAGCCTCCGCATAGGAGTACACACACACACACACACACACATATCACATCACCTCACACATTTCAAACATGAAAAGGAAACATCACAGATCATCCATAGAAACAGTCATCTCCTGGTGTAGAAAGTGACATTTTTCATAATGGTCTAACAGTGGCACCATTCTTGTTTATAGCTAGGAAGAAGAGCAGCCCAGGTAGACAAGACAGAGAAGCGTGTCCTTTTGTTCCCAAGGCCTTGCTGCTTCGTCTCTTGAGCATGGGCTCCTACAAAGTCGTTTTGACCTTCCTGCTGCTCACAGGGGCCTGGGTTGCAGGAGAGCTCCTTCAAGGCCCTGGTGGTTACACAGCCATAGCTCTCCTTCTTAGGCTGTAAGGAAAGAACCAGGTTCTCTATAATTATGCTGTCATATAGTATGACGTGGTAACACTCTCTTTCACCTATAGATGATTTTAATCTAAAAATAAAGTTTGGTTCCCAAGTTAATCCACATACAGTCACCCAAATACAGCTATGCGTGAATTTGATGAAATCGTTGCCTTGACTCCACCCTATATTATATACAATACAACTGCTTTCTTGAGGCTTATAGGGTCAAAAATAAAAACCTTAAAATAAAAAAGCGGATTATATATAAATATGAAACTTGTCAAAAAACCTGAGCAATCCAAAGCTTAAAAACAACTACGGGGAAAGGATTGTATGTTTTCCAACAGGCCAGAGTATCTCCACCTAAATGGCTGAAAAAGAAAATGCGGCTTTGCAAGTAGTAGGATGTACCAGAAAGTCCAGCAGAAGGATTGACTCCTCTGGCATTGAAGGGAAGAAATGCCTCAGAATGCTGCAGACACCAGGCCCCTCTCTGGATCCTACTTGAATTAAGGAAGAAATATGGAGGATGATGAGGTCGTTCTACAGCTGTAGATTGGAGCCAGCTGTTATAGAGGATGAAAGGTTATGCCTGGGACAAGCTGGCAGCCCATGAAAGAAAAACAGCCAGAATTGACTAGAAAACAAGACAACAGCTCCAGAGAAAGTATACTTTTTGCTTACTCATCCACCAGTGCCCCTTTTTCTAATTCCTAGGGAACAATCTGCGGAACGAGGGGGCGTGGTAGAATGTAAGGGCTACGATTGGGGGTGAATTGTGAAACTACAAAACAATATAGAACGGGACACTCATTTTGATCAACTTGATGAACATACAAGCCCCACCCCCCACTGCTGGATATGGGAACCCATGAGCTGTGTGGTTTGGACAAACTGCTCAGAAATTGATTTTACAGGAAGGATGCTTGAACTCAAAAAAAAAAAAAAAAAAACTGTTTTAAAAAAAAAAAAAGAAAAAAAAAAAAACAGAAGAAAGACGCAGAAAAGTTATGGCAGAATGCATCATCTTGGATGGTAGGGGTGGGTGGGGGAAGGGAAGGGGATATATCGCCGAACTGAATTTGGAAAAATTATGTATGAAATACACAAAATACATCAATAAAAAAAAAAAAAAAAAGGAAAGAACCAGAGTGTTTCAGCGACTTTCAGTAGCACACCCTCAGGTGGGGCAGCTCCAACCTTTGAGAGCAAGATGAAAAGACCTAGCAGCAGGAGGAATTTGGGTTCCACTGAGGGAAAATGCCCCGATAAAAGAATTATGAGACCCTGGTGCATATTACCAAGGGATTCTGTAGAATCCCATTATCTGGTGATTTTAATGAATAAAATGCAACGATTTTTGTAGGATAATTGGTGTGAAATGCTGCCCAGACGCTGAGGGATGAATGAATCCACCTTCACACATCTTTTCAGGTTCCTCAATTCTGTGATGTGTGCATTATATTATTTAGCAGAAATAATAAACTAAATATGCTTTTTTTTAAATGCAGGGCATTAACCACCTTTGTGTGTTAATGTGGTACCTGCCAATTACATGCATTAAGGTAAAAAGCTAAAATATACAAATTAAGTTATGAACACAGTGCTACATTTAACAGATTAACTGAAAACCTGCAAAGATTTCAAGAGTATATTAAATGCATAAAAGCCATTTCCTTGATCTTGAACTTGTAGGTTATTTTTCCCCCCAAACTGTGTGGTCTTCAAGCCCAGAATATGTTCTGAGTACAGCCAAAGACATTTTACTGAAAAAAATGGATGCTCTCTAGGCTGCATACTTTGAGAAGGACAATCACAGGTAACCTTCATGGTAATCTGAGCCATAAGTCAGTGGACTTTACTCGTCCAGGGATAGGGATATGCAGTAAATATTTGGGGTCTCATTGAGCATGATGTATGTGCCTCCATTTATCAACCCCAGAATCGCTGCCTTATAGTTTACAGTAAGTGAACATGGCTATGTTCTAATAAAGCTTTATTTATCAAAACAGGCAACAAATCAAATTTGATTTACTGGTCATGGTTTGCCAACCTTTCATTGCCAACCTTTCCTTGGGCCCCTGTGGTAGATATAACTAAATACACAAATGTTACTTTACTAACTCAAGGTGTTGCAAGTAATGGTTGTTTCACATTAGTTCTGTTTAAATTTATTTGAATATATACTACTGGTAAAAAGGACTATCATGAGACTAGAAGTGATTTAATTCTTTGTTTTCTATTGGGCCACTAAGAATTCCTTTCTACATAGGTTTGCAATGTACCTCGCATACACCCTCATCTGGGAGGCCCTACCCCAGACGTAGCTTCCCAGACTGTAGCCTGATCTTTGCGATCCTGCCCCTTGCAGCAGCTGACTGGACAGAAGACATGAACTTGACATATCTGTATCATTACCAAAACTTTATGAACTGTGTGGTCTAGCATGAACTGAAATGGATTCAATGGAATTCTCTCTTAGAAACTTGATCTTTGCGAAACATGGAGACTTCTTGCTGGAAAGGGTTCCAAGATTTGGATGGTTATGAATGAAAGTGATTCAGGGATATAAAATAAATATCAGCAAAACAATCTGAGGGTGCTGCGGAGATGGCTCTATGGGTAAGAGTGGTCCATGTGCAAGCATGAAGAGTTGAGTTTGTCTCACTAGCACCTGTGTAAAATGTTAAGCATGGCTATGCATGGCTGCAACCCCAGCATGTTGGAGTATGAGGGTTTCAAGATAGGCAGGTGTCAAGAGCTCACCAGCAAGGCAGCAGAGCCAAAGCAATGCACTTCCCATCCATCAGAGGCCTGAGAGGCAGTGGGGTTGAGAATGATCCAGGAAGACAGCCAGTGTCCTCCCCTGGCTTGCTCATGTAGGAACACAGGCATGTGCACACTCACATGTATGCACCATAAACCACACCACACCACACACACACACACACACACACACACACACACACACACACATAAACATACTCAGTGAGACTCTCCCCCTTCAATCAAAAGCATCTTGATTAGCCAAGGAAGTTATAGGGACTTTTTCTTGTCTGTTTATGAGACAAGTTCTCCTGTACCATAGGCTAGCCCCCAGCTCACTATGTAGCCAGTCGATCGTGAACTTACTTATCTTCTAGTACTACTGGCCCCACCTGCCAACTGGTAGAATAACAGGTATTAAAAGATTAAAACCAGCATATCTGGTTTTAATCTTTGGTCGAAGAAAATGCTCACCTTAGCCCCCCATGGAAGGTTGCAAGTTGGATTGTCAAAGCTCAAATTGGGCTCCTTAAGTTTGTTCCTTGAAGATCGATTGGTTCAAGGCTGATCAACATTCACCAAGAATGGGGCTTAGGGTTTTTGTAAGTGGGGTTTATTGTTCTTTCATCTTTCCAAGTTTGTTTTTAATCAGAGGGAAAATGTATGGCTGTGACCTAGATAGAAGGGACATGGGGTAAAACATGGGGTTAGCAATCCCAGAGCATGGTGTTTTATCACAGTAACAGAAAAGTAATTAATATTATCTCCCTCAATCAAGTTCCTACGTCAAAATTCTTGGGCCTTTATTCGTGCTGAGAAGGAACCCAAGGTCTTGCACAGGCAAGACCAGCACTGTGGCACTGAGCTACACCCCAGAGCTTTGATTTCCTCCTACGCGATCCCAACTAAGACCATGAATACTGTACACTCTGTGAATCACACATGGGGACATTGTAAGCTGTTCAGGGGGTACATGGTAGACGATTTGATGAGACAGCACCCTGGCCTCCCCCTCCCACACAGAGATGCTAACCGGATTTTTTTTTTTTTTTGATGTCTGTAGATCTTACTCCTTTAAAAAAATTAGCTAAAGTCTTTCGACAAATTATTCTTTGATTCAATTCTAAATCAACCCGATGGACAGGAAACCACCTCTTCCATGTTTGTCTTGGTAAGCAGTGTTTCTGCCATTGACCCAGTGTTTTGGGGACCAGGCGAATGAATACTATGAGAACAGTATTTCAGATATGATGTCTTGTTTTTCTCTGCTTTGCAAAGATATCATAGAGTATTTAGTGGGACAGCTCTCAGAGTCGGTCTTGCCCACTGCCTTATTTTAAAGTCGAAGAAAATAATAAGACCCAGCATAATGAAGTCATGCTTCCAAATCTGTAATTCCTAACAGAGGTAAAAATTGGAATCAAATCAAATGGTTTTCAGTACAAGGGTCTCAGCTCATAAGCTTTCAAAGCTGAATATAATGTTTGACTTTTTCCTTTCATGTATTTTTTTTCAAATATTATCTGTAAAGCTTCCGTTTCTGATGCTCTTCCGTGCCAACCCCATGTTGGCTTGGAGTCCTATGGCACAGGGGCTATTGTTATGATCCCAAAATAGTCCCTGGTGTTTCCAGGCACAATTGGAACTTTGATCTGTGATGTTCTACCCAACATATTGTATGGGGCGAGAGTCTGAACTCCCATCAGTCCCACCCTGAGATCCTCAGGTGATCTCATACCTACACGATCCCTCTTCATACATGGGAGCTGTACAATTAGGCACATTAATAATGAAGTCTCTCCAAGAACATCTCCACATGAGATCAATTCGACAGCCAAGTGTGTTTTCTTGGCGGCTGCTCCTTGCCTCTCACTTATTTTCTCACCAACTGCTGGCCTCAATTTTCTGCCCTGGGTCCAACCCCATTATCAGAGATGCCAGGGAAGGGTTTACAATTGGATTGTCTGAAAATGAACAACACACAGTGAATGAAGAACAGATATTGTGACACCCTACAGTGCCTGTTAAGTTGCCTCAACCAGAGAGCTGAGGTAAATGGCAGCTATTAGGAGACATAAGAGATTTGATGGGCAGCGCAGCAGAGAGGTTTCTGGAACAGACAGGTGGAGGGGCGATGGCCACGCTTCCTGAAGATGCTGAAGATCTCTCTCTCTCTCTCTCTCTCTCTCTCTCTCTCTCTCTCTCTCTCTCTCTCTCAGTTTGTATGAGCAAACATGTAGAAGCCAGAAGTCCACATCAAGGTCTCTCAGTCACTCTTTGCCTTAAGTTTTTGAGTCACGGTCTCTCACTGAACATGGAGCCTGCCAATAAGTAACCTAGACTGGCTTCCCAGGAAGTCCCAGAATCCTGCTGTCTCTGCCACCCCAACACTGAGGTTCCACACGTGTGCCAGTGTGCCACTGCTCTCAGCTCTACACGTGTGCCTGGGATTGAACTCAGTTCTCATGATCCCACAGCAAGCACTTTCTTAACTGTTCTATATCCTCAGTCCATACAGGCTCCCTTCTTATGTGCCTGAGGAAGAAGTAGGTTCCAGTGAAGGAAGATGACTGAGTGTGGATGCTAACAAACATCGCCTTGCATGGAGCCAGAGACACGGTGCTCCGAGGCCTAGGGAATTCATACACACAGTCTTGACAATGGGAACCTTTTAGGGCCATCCTACTCTTCAATGTTAAATAATCAGTCCTTGCTTTTGCTGAGGCGTGCTTTCTGATGCTGGGGCTTGAGAGTCACATTAGTTTACAGTTGGAACACCCCAAAACAATCTGTCTGTCATCAGCTATCTTACTAGGCTCTTCGTTAATCCTGATTTCTCTGTGTGGCAATTAACCAAGCAGAAGTTAATCCCGTGTAGTTTTGTTCCCATTCAATGACATAGGCAATTTAAAGGCAATTCAAGCACCTTTCAACTGGTGTAATAGCCTGGTTTTCTAATGCCCTCATCTACAAATATTGAAGTTTTATTTGTAAGTTTCTTTTTTGTTGATTTTTTTATTGATGCTTTGTGTATTTCATAAATCATTATCCAATTCAGTTCAGGCATATTTCCCCTTCCCTTCCCCACATCCCACCCCACCCCATCCCAGATCATGCATTCTGCCATGACTGTCCTGCATCTTTCTCTCAGTTTTTTTTTCCATTTTTTAGCAATAGGTGATAATTTATGAGTACAAGCATCCTTCATGTAAAACCAATTTGCAAGCAGTTGTGCCCAAACCCACACAGCCCCTTGGTCCCACCATCCAGCATGGGGGG
>VZQC01010158.1:2242852-2522771 GCA_009823505.1 Rhizomys pruinosus
TTCTCAGCCGTTAAGTTGGTGATGTTTTGACTTGTGGGAACATACATACAAATCTTTTCCCCTAGTTAGTTTTAAGATTTAAATTGAAATTTTTTTGACAAAAAGGTTTAATATATAACTGTATCCCCCCCTTTTTTAGGTTTTTACTTTTTGACACATGAGCCTCAAAAAGGCAGTTGTAGTACACATACCTATAGGCAGGAATCAAGGTGTAAATTTCATTAAATTTACCCAAGCTGTTTTGGGTGACTGTATATTGTTAATTTGGGAGGCAAACTTAATTCCTTAAGTTAAATTATCCTACAGGTAAAAGAGAATGTTACAAGATGATACTGTATAACACAAAAATTATAGATAACATTTGTATATGTCAATGCCAAAGTTGTTCTAATACAAATGTGGACAAAAATTTATATTTCCAATTAACTTACATGTATTACTGTTTTGTTAAAAACCTTTAAACCAATGTTGTTTAATATAGACATTTTTACTTTTACTAAGTCCTAAAATATCATGTAATTTGTAGATAGAGTTTGGGCAAAATTGGAAACTTTTTGAACTCATATGAATTAAATATACATTAATCGAATATAGACTTGTGTCCCTCTCCCAACCCTCCCACCCCTCCATATTCACCATTTCAGTCAGTTTTCTGATGAAGTCTTTCTGTTCTTCTTTCAATATGCATCCCTCTCCACAACAAATAATTACAACTGGGTTATTGACGCTAGCATCTACAGATGAGGGATACCATTCATCGTTTGTTTTTCTGGGACTGTATTACTTCACTTAACATAATACCTTCTAGCTCCATCCATTTACCTGCAAAGTTCATGATGCTGTCTTTCTTTACTGTTGCATAGAACTCCAATGTGTACATGTGCCACATTTTCTCTATCCACTCATCAGTTGAGGGGCATTTGGGTTGGTTCCAGCTTTTTGCTATTGTGAACAGAGCTGCAATAAATATAGTTGTGCATGTATTTCTGCAGTAAGATGAGTCTTGTGGGTACATATCCAGGAGTGGTATGACTGGGTCAAATGGCAAGCTCATTTTGTCTTCCAAGGGTCCTCCGCACTGCTTTCCATAGTGGCTGTACAAGTTTACATTCCCAACAGCAATGGATGTGTGTTACCCTTTCCACACAACCTCTCCAGCACTTGGTATCATTTGTTTTCTTCATCCTGGCCAGTCTTATTGGAGTGAGATATCTTAAAGTGGTCTTAATTTGCATTTCCCTAATTATTAGTGACGTTGAACAGTTTTTAAGATGTTTCTCAGCCATCTCTAATTCCTCCTCTGTGAAGTCTCTACTCAGTTCTTTACTCCATCTTTTGAGTGATTCATTTGTTTGCTTTCTTCTTTGTTTTTTGAATAGTTTGTATACTCTGGAAATCAATCCTTTGTCAGATGCATCTGCCTTGAGGGTTTCCTCCCACTCTGTGGGTTTTCTCTTCACATTCTTTATTGTTTCTTTTGATGTAAGAAGTTTTTGAGTTTTATGAGGTCTCATTTGTCAATTGTCGATCTTATTTCTTGTGCAGCTGCTGTCTGATTTAGGAAGTCCTATCCTATGCCTATGACTTGTAGTCTGCTGCCAAGTTTTTCTTCTATCACCTCCAGAGTTTTGGGCTTCACGTTGAGGTCTTTAATCCACCTGGAATTGACTTTTGAACAAGGCAAGACGTAGGGGTTAAATTTCTTTTTCTACAGGTGGTGATCCGGTTGTGACAAAACCACTTGCTAAAGATGCTGTCTTTCCTCCATTGTGTCTTCCTGGCCCCCTTGTCAAATATGAGGTGGCTGAAATTGTATGTGCTCAGGTTTGGATCTTCAGTTTTATTCCATTGGTCAACTGGTCTGTTTTTGTGCCAGTAACAAGCTGTTTTTATGACTATAGCCCTATAGTTTGAAGTCTGGTATAGAGATATCCCCTGTCTTGCTCTTTTTGCTCAGGGTTACTTTGGCTATTCGGGGTCTTTTGTTTTTTCCAAATGAAATTGAGGATTTTTTTTTCCAAGCCTGTGAAGAAACTCTTGGGGATTTTGATTGGGATTGCATTAAATCTGTACACTAGTTTGGGTAGGATGGACATTTTTACTATATTTATTTTCCCAATCCATGAGCATGGGAAGTTTGTCCATCTTCAGATGTCTTCCTCAATTTCCTTTTTCAGGGGTTTAAAGTTTTTGTTGTAGAGATCCTTGGTGTCTTTGGTTAGGTTTGTTCCTAGGTATTTTATTGTTTTTGAGGCTATTGTGAGTGGGAAGGTTTCCTTGTACTCCTTCTTCAGTTGCTTATTGTTGGTGTAAAGAAAGGCTACTGATTTTTCTAGATTTATTTTGTATCCTGCCACTTTACTGAAGCTCTTAATCATTTCTAGGAGTTTTCTGGTGGAGTTCTTAGCATCCCTTAGGTAGACAATCATATCATCAGCAAAAAGGCATAGCTTGACTTCCTCTTTTCCAATTAGAACTCCTTTAATTTCCTTTTCTTGCCTTATTGCCCTAGCAAGGGTTTCCAGCACTATATTGAAGAGGAGTGGTGACAGGGGGCAGCCTTGCCGAGTTCCTACCTTTAAGGGGAACGCTTCTGTTGTTTCCCCATTTAGGATGATATTGGCTGTGGGTTTCCTGTATATGGCTTTGATTACATTGAGGAATGAACCCTCCAGTCCAATTCCCTCTAGGACTTTAAACATGAAGGGATGCTGGATTTTGTCAAAGGCTTTCTCCGCATCAATTGAGATGATGGTGTGGTTTTTGTCCTTCAGTCCATTTATATGTTTGATGATGTTTATTGATTTTTGTATGTTGAACCATCCCTGCTTTCTGAGGAACAACTCTCCTTCTAGAATTTCTTCCTAGTCTAGAAACTTCTCCAGTTTTCATTTTAATTCTTGTTTTAGTTGAAGCTTTCATAGAAGCCAACTCCGAAATGAGGCTTCTCAACCTTGGCACTGGTGACATGTTGAGTTGGCCAAGTTTTTGAGGCTGGGCATCCTGATCATTGGATGGTGTTGATCAGATACCTGTGCTCTACCCACTAGATCTAATAGCACAACAACCACAGTGTCTCCAGATAGTGTCAGGAGTGACTCAGAGATAGAACCACTGCCCTGAGTCAAAGGTTCAAAGACAAGTACAGAGCTGGCAGCATGGGGCTGGGCCAGCAAACATTGATGCACAAATGTAAAACATACCAGGGTTCTTCAGAGACATATAGCTAAGACATGTGTGCATACATAGATGTGTGTGTGCATGCATGCGTGCATGCGTGCATGTATGTGTGTGTGTGTGTGTGTGTGTGAGAGAGAGAGAGAGAGAGAGAGAGGAAGAGGAGTAGGGGGATGAAGATGAAGAAGAGGAGGAGAAAGAGGAGGAAAGGAGGAGGAAGAATGAAAAGGGGGAGGAGAGGGGAAGGTAAAGGCGAGATGGAAACTGGTTAAAGGATTTCCCCCCCACACACATGGAACCCAGTATCTAAGAGGAAGACCTAGAAGCTAGAGACCCAGGGAGAACCAATGCTTCATTTCTGATTTAAGGGTCAGTCCTCACTCTCATAGGGACTAACATGCTATGTGAGCTGAGCATTAATCTCTTTGTAGGACAGAATCCCACTTTACCGCATGGCCTTCCACTAGCCTGACTTAACAAATTCACTGACCTTCCACATTCGGAATCCCAGCACTGGAGAGGCCAAGAGGGGGCACCCATGGGGCCACTGGCCAGCCATCCTAGCCTAACTGGGAATCCGAGCCCAACCACTGAGAGACTCCGTCTCACAAAACAAGGTGGGCAGCTCTTGAGGAAACATACCAAGGTTGACATCTGTCTTCTCCAAGCATGTGTATTCACATGCATGTACCCATAGGAACACCACACACACACACACACACACACACACACACACACACACACGAGAAGCACTAGGAAAGTCAATGACTTGCCCATCCCCATGAACCAAGCCCACTTGAGCTTCTGTGAGTATCTGATGTCTGCAGACTGCCAATGGTCACCACATCTGTGTTTTCCTCTTCCGCAGCCTTCGGATAAAGAGCTTTGCTTCTGCAGCCCCAGTCTTCCTCTGAACTTCTTGCAGGATCTTAAGTAAGTTGTTGTCAAAGATGAAGGCAAAAACATTTCTTGGCAAAGCCTGTGACTGAAAGCCTCTTTTTTTAGTTACCTGAGCTCTATGCCTTAATTCTCTAGTGCTTTCCATTTTTCTTTGTCTCCTAGAGTTTTGCAGCAAACTGCTGTTTAGCAGAGAGAAGCCAAATTCAGAGTAGGCCAAGCCCTAGCGAGAGTCAGCTTCTTTTTGTTGCTGGTACCTGCATTGCACACCACCTGGCCAGACCTGCCAAGGTTTTTGGATTTCCTAGAGGAGGCTTTTATTCTGTCTGCTTGTCTGCACTTGTATACGAAACCTATAATTATATAATAGGTGAACTTACTGTGTGCTATTGTGCTTTCTTTTCTTTTCCTAAACCAGCTGAATTGGTCCTTTTTCTATTTTGAGTCTATTGTTACTGTTAAACCTGTTACTGTTTCCTTTCCCCTGGCTACTGATGCCTTTGCCTTTATGCCAGCAACTAAATATTTATATTTTATATTTTAAAAATCGGTTAAAAATAATTTGTATTTCGACAAGACTTTTAAAGTTTTATGTTTCTGGTCATAAGCTGAATGTTTTAATGTTCTGACTGCACAGACTATTGATGATATCACTTTTATTCCCAAAATATCTTGTCCAATTTTTAGATAAGAAAGATCACCTATGAAAGCTATCAAAGACTATGTATGCATATTTAATTCTTTTATATGAAGATCCGTGTCTTCTAATTTGTGTCATTCATAATCTCTTCTTCACGAGATAAATGTTTCATGGCTAACACATTACATGGACTTTTAAAATAGCCCCATGAAATATCTCCAAATACATGTTTAATAAAATGGCTATGTGTTGGAAAAGCCACTGTTTAAAGAAAACTCAAGGAATTGTCCATCAAGATTCATTCCATACCAGCGTGCTTCTGCCCTTCACTGTGTTGTTCATCTTCCTTTAATTTCCTTAATTTCATGGATGCTAATATAAAAACTTGGGTTTGGTGATCTCTGTCTTTTTTCCTAAAATCTATGGGATACATTGTTACTGAATGACCCTTCTTTCTCCTTCTACTCTCTTCACCTAAATAGCAAGCATGAGGAGAGCAGACCGATGCCATTTTTTTCTAGCCTTTGATACTCAAGAGATGTTCAAGAAACTGAAGTGCAGAGAACAAGGAGCAGACATCCTGCGAGCCTTTGGAAGTGTTGGCTGTCGATACTGTTATAATTATGGCCAGGGTTATTATTCATCAGACCAAAATATAGTGCTATTATTTCCTAATAATGCTCTTGGTAGCTACTCCTGGAGGCAGCTGCTTCATAAAACAGGGAATGAAATACAGCATTAAGGACTTAGCATTGACATTTTCTCTCTAAGGATAGCCACAACTCTCCATGGGGTCCCATCCCATTCCTTCTACCCAGTGTTGTTTCTGTAACCTGTTCCTATCTTTACTACTGTTGAAGCATTCTCATTGGCAAGGTTGAGGAACATACTTTATTTCCCTATGATGGGGAATAAGGCTGCTTCTATTAAAGAAACTGATCACTGAAAGAAATGGCATTATTTCATTTGCTTCTGTTGAATCATCAGATGTTATCAAAAATATTCAGATGGAAATTTTTAGGTGAGAACAATTAATACAAGTTAGGCCAGTGTTCATATGAACTTGGAGAAGTTTATATAATAAATTCAAAAGAGAAAATAAATACAAATGAGACACTTGGGTTGATACTACAAGCAAGAATAAAAATAAAATCAAGAAAACGATGAGGGGTGATATTGATTGACAAGTTTGCAGGTTCTAGAATCACCTAGGAGACAAACCTCTAGGCACATCTGTAAAGAAGTTTCTAGATTGGATCATTGACATAGGAAGGCTCACCATAAATGTGGGTGGATTGGGATCCCAGAATGAATAAGAAGGACAAGAAAGCTGAGCACCAACTCATTTCTCCCTTTTTGTCTGTGGATGAAATATGACCAGCTGCTTCCTTTATCCCAGGTGGATCTCTGTGAGTTCAAGGCCAGCCTGGTCTACAGAGTGAGTTCTAGGACAGCCAGAGCTACAGGGAGACTCTGTCTCAAAAAGACGCCCCCCAAAAAAAATATGTTTCCAGAATAAACTCTTCCTTCCTTACAATGGTTTTGTCGGGTATTTTGTCCCAGCAACAGTTAAAGGCACTAACACACAAACCATGCTAGAAAACAATAAAATAATAAATGTATACTGACCAGACCAATTTGAAATAATTTATTTCAGGACTTGTTCCTACTCTAAAAAGAAAACTACCATACTGACCAAAGAGCCTGGAGTCCCTAAAAGACCTCTTGATTAAAAAAAAAAAAGATAGAAGCAGCTGTTCACAATGCCCAGACAGAGCACCATCCTGAAACTGACCCCAGAGGATACAACTGTTCATTATATTAATCAACCATGGAGGCGGAACTGCTTCGTATGATTCAGCAAATAATGCAGCAAGCAAACATTGAAAACACAGCACTCCATCACTGCGGGGATGCTGCAGTTGAGTGTACCACATGAACCAGGAGCCGATCACTTGAACCCAGTTTAATTCCCTCCATGCCTCCCAGCAGCTCACCTGCTTATTTGTGGGTACACATGAAAAAGGCTCATTGGCAGTCAAAGAGAGAGCTAACTATGAGACCTAGTCCCAACTAGTTCAAACTGTGTGATAACTCTGGCTGAACCTGAGAGTGTCTTTTGTTTCAATTATCTTATCCAGAGCTCAAGTATATAAAACAGATAAAACCAAACTCCTTACCTATGTTTGAACTGAGGTCAGGGGACAGAGCCCCTCCCCTGCCCCCCTCCACCTCCCCTGTTCACTACCTGTTCACAGTCTGCTGTGGAATCTGGGAGTTGTCAGAAAACACTTTGAAAAGTTTCTATTATCTCTTGCGCATTCCAAACGCACTTCTAACTCTGAACTTACAATGTCACTTAAAGATGCAAAAGCTACAAGCCCCCCCCCCGCTGGATGGTGGGACCCATGAGCTGTGTGGGTTTGGGCACAACTGCTCACAAATTGGTCCTGCATGAAGGATGCTTGTACTCACAAATTATCACTTATTGTTAAAAAAAAATGAAAACAAAACAAAACAAAAAAGCAGAGAAAGATGCAGAAAACTTACGGCAGAATGCATGATCTGAGATGGGTAGGGGTGGGGTGGGGGGAAGGGAAGGGGATATATGCCTGAACTGAATTGGAAAATGATGTATGAAATACACAAAGCATCAATAAAAATAAAAAATAAAATAATAAAAAAGATGCAAAAGCTATTTATCCTGTGTTTTCTCTGGCCCATTTTAGTAACTCTCTGTTGACTGTCTTTACTCTCAAAAGGAGCAGATATCTAATACCAAACAATTATGAGCAAGAGATGTTTCTATGAGAATAGAAATCTGTCTCCAGTCATCTTATTCCACATATGGAGAAGAAAGTAACAAGTTTTAGAAAGTTAAGGAAAAGTTAAAATATCTGCTGTCTATGGCTTGTAAGATGGTTCAGTGCAAGTTAACAGCCTGGGTTTGGATCCCTGGATCCCACTTAAATGCTGGTGCAACAGGGAACTGTAATCCCAACAGGAAACTGTAATCCCAACATGTAGGAGGCAAAGACAGGGAATTCTCAGGGCAAGCCAGATAACAAGACTAACCTGAAATGGGAGCTCTGGGTTCAGTGAGAGACCCTGCCTCAGAGCATAAGGTGGAGAATGATCAATGGCTGCTCCCAGTGTCAATTTTAGGCCTACCCATGCACACACACACACACACACACACACACACACACATGTGAACACACATATGCAAAATAGAGAATAAAATAGAGCAACAGAACAGAATAGAAATCTGTTCCCAGTATTCTTAGTTTCAATATGCAAAGAGAAATTGGAGCTGTAGAGGGTAAAGGGCACATCAAAACATATACTCTTCTGGAAAGTTTCCTGAATGTATGTGCACAGCCCTTTTTTTTGTGGGGCTCCTTGTCCCCCACAGCCTCTCTCCACTTTGTTTCTGTATTGCCACTATGAAATCCAGATCAACAAAATAAGGACTCAGGAGACAAGCAGGGCAAAGAACCTACCTTTCAAAGCAAAGAAAGAAAAAAAAAAGGTAGAATCCCTTTGGGTTTTTTTTTTTTCATCGTGTCACATAGCAACATAGAATAACATGAAATTAAGTGCCGTCCTGAGCAAACAGTACCCTCCAGGCCATTTGAGAGAAAAAAAAATGCTCTCTGTAGAGTTAATCTTCACCGCTGGCTTCCTTGTAATTCTGTTTTATCTTAGTTTGAAGACACTTGATATTTGGTTTGAATGATAATTTCAGGATAAACTAGCCTTATTTCCCTATTATACTGCAAACTCCTCAAGGGCAGGAACTTTTCCACACAGAGCTCTGAATTGTTTATGGGGCTAAATATGTCACCCAGAACAGTGTAGCTATTCCAATTGTTCATGGCAAAGTTAATTGAGAAAAATCCTGAACTGATATTCTAAGCTGAGATGGCAAATTACAGCCCATGGGCTACATGTGTTTGTGAATAAAGTTTTATTGGAACACAGCCATGCTATTTTTTTAATTATTGTCTACAGGAGATTTCATTAGTCACAACAGAAACCACATGGCTCAAGATACCAAAAATATTTACCAACTAGTCCATTTTAGAAAAAGTTTATCAACACATGATCTAAACTCCAGGTAAATTAATGTATGTAAATGATTTAAATATACCTATTTTCCTTGTTGTTGAGTTATTTAAGTCCATCTAGTTTTATAAAACACTGTTTATATCTCACTGTTTCATAAATCATAATGCTAATCATTTCAAGTATATATGAAATTAATTTGCCCATTCTGATGGATTATCCCTACTTTCAGGGAGTTTTAAAATAGTAGAAAAAATAATTTGATTAATATTAATAATAATATTAATCAAAAATCTTGAGGCTATAGAGATGTCTCAGTAGTTAAGAATACATACTGTTCTTGCAGAGGACCCAGGTTTGGTTTCTAGCTCTCACAACTGGCCATCTTCCAACCATCTATACTTCCCGTTCTAGGGTTTCCAGTATGTTCTTCTGGCTCCTCAGGTACTGCACACACATATACATAAATAATAATAAGTAAAAAATTTTAAATCTTCTAGGATTATATAGGGAAATACTAATTCATAATAGTTCTCAACTAAGTTACTTAGAAGAAGACAGATGTCCACAGGCAACCAAGAAAGAAGCCAACATGGAACTGGCTTCAGGAAGGGCTAGTCAGAGGCTCAAGATGGTCAAGCCTCTCTCGTACTAACTACTAGCCTAGCTACTGAGGTTATTTCTGCTATTTGATTTTTCCTCTCTTTCAATAGATAAACTAGATCTTCTCATATGCAATGTGGTTCCTTGGGGCATGGGCACATTAAATCATTAGAGCTCACTGTAGCTTGCTACCATGAATAAGAGACCTATATGTTTCAGTGTATACATATGTGTACACCTATGTGCTCTGCATGCTTCGATCATGTGTCTAGACATGGGATTGTTTATATGGCTATCCTGAAGGCCTACTCTGACAGTGACCAAGCCTAACCCATGTGCTCAACCCTTATTAAAACTGAGACAACAAAATATTTTGAACAAGGGGCCATCTGTTATAGAAATGGTGCATCCAAATTTCAGTGGAGAAGAAATGTGCTAAATAACACCCAGCAGTGGGATGGTGATCGCATTCCTTGTCCTATATCATCTCCCATCACCCTTGGCCATCTACCTCCTGGGAACTTCATAGTAGCCTTCTGAGTCATTTCTTCTCAGAGCTAACGTTCACATTTTACCACAGCCCCTGTCTCTTCTCCCTTTCCAAAGCTTTAAGCTCTGGCCTGATGTATTTTCTTCCATGTGATATATTAGTTCTGAATCTAATGAAATTGGACCTGAAGTCTGGGCTTGCTTACTTGTAACAATCCCCAGAAATGTGGTAAACAATGATTGACTTAAATACAAGTCATCTGAAAGTGGCGTTCAAGAAAGAGATGAGGGCTGAAGAGATGGCCTAGCCTTTAAGAGCTCCAACCACTCTTACAGAGGACCCGGGTTGGATCCCCAGCACCCACATGGCAGCTGAGAACTGTCTTTGACTCCAGTTCCAGGGGAATCCAACACCCTTTTCTGACCTCTGCAGCATTGCACGACACGGGTGCACAAACCTACATGCAGACAGTACATTCATACACATACAAGAATAAATAAAAAAAGAAAGAGATGAAAAGAACATACTGGAATGCAAAAGGGTGAGGTAACCATTTGGATGGAGGTGAGGTCAGGAGAACACATGCCCCCCACCCACCCACTCAAGGGCATCTAAACTTTTTTTTGGTCTTTTTGAGACAAGGTCTCCCTTTAGTCCCAGCTGGCCTGGAGCTCACTATGTAGACCACTCGGGCCTTGAACTCACAGAGATCTGCCTGCTTCTGCCTCCCAAGTGCTGAGATTAAAGGCGCACACCACCACGCCCGGTTCAACATCTAAACTTTTAAATACTGCCAAGTGGTCCCGTAGGAGGTCAGGGCTGGATGATCCAGTTAGAATCTTAACACAGGTTCTGTTCTCGCTGCCTGTCTTGTAGTTCGAAGGTACTGATTTTGATCTGAAGTAATTACTGTTATCCAGTGTCGTCCACACATAATTAGCCTCAAATTATAATAAATTAACATGGTTTGCCCTGTTCCTGAAGTGAAGTGATTCTATTACTATTTTTCTCTGTCTCATAGATTTCATATGAAAATACTTTCAAACTTCCATTCTACTGGGGAGAATTCACTCTAGAATGTCAGCTCAGAGCAGAGAAAGTTGAGGGTGGCTGATTAACCAGACAGAGTTACAAGGAACAGTTCAGATGATTGTCTGCTCTCTGTATGGTCATAGAGTCTGAGTACAAGGAAGGCTTCAGGTCCCAATGAAGAAATCTAAAGCAGACAAATTAATTCATCTCTTTATATAAAAAAAGAATTTAAAATAACAATTCTAAGTTTGTACCTCAAAATATCTCAGGAGATATGTTTCTGAGAGAGGAAAAAGGTTTCTCATCGCACATACACACATGAAATACAATGACAAGGCATTGTGAAGATAAGAACACACTAACCACAGCCAGAAAAATGCATGCGCCCTCTCAGCACTACTAGACATTTAGCCTTTAACACTCAAGCCAATGACCAGCTCATATGGAACAAATACTTTAGAGAAAATAGAGAAGTAATAGGTAGTAATGTAGGTAGGTAGGTAGGTAGGTAGGTGAAGATGATAGATAGATAGATAGATAGATAGATAGATAGATAGATAGATAGATAGATAACTGATAAAGAAGATAGATGATGGGGGCTGGAGAGATGGCCTAGCAGTTAAGAATACCAACTGCTCTTGCAGAGGACCCGGGTTCGATCCCCAGCACCCACATGGTGGCTAAGAACGGTCTTTAACTCCAGTTCCAGGGGAATCTGACACCCTCTTCTGACCTCCACAGCATTGCATGACACGGGTGCACAAACCTACATGCAGACAGTACATTCATACACATAAAAAATAAATTAAAAAAATTTAAAAAGTCATCTTAATAAAGAAGATAGATGATAGATGATAGATAGATAACTGATAAAGAAGATAGATGATGGATAGCTAGATTGTTGACAGATAGATAGACAGATGATAGGTGATTGATAGATAAATAGATGATCAATAGAAGATTGATAATAGATGATATATAGATACATGATAAAAGATAGAGATAGATAGATAAATAGATGATACATAGATAGATAGATAGATAGATAGATAGATAGATAGATAGATAGATAGATAGATAGATATAGAGACCATTCAATTGATATCTAGTCCTGGATCTTCATCTAAAATGTTAGGTTTTCTTTCGCATTCTTTTTTTCTTCTACAAACCCTAAATTGCTCAAATGGGGTATTTTTTTCCATGAACATTTTTCATGCATAAGAACTCATCTCAGCTTCTAGGACAGTAAGAGAAATTAACTTACTGCTGAAGCACGTATGACAGAATAGAGCTAGGAAAACAAAAGTGCCCTTCTCTTCTAGGAAGAAATGAAACAATCCCTTTATTGTCATCCTTGCTCAGAATTTATTTTCCACCCTGTTACGCATGCGTCCTTTGTGTCATTGATACATAGTCCATTACATGCCTCTTATCATATTTGCTTCAACTATTGTCTCAAGATGTTGTCGAAGGGCATTAGATATCAGAGACTAACTTTACAGGAGTGAATTAATGTCCGTGTTGAAGGAATCTATAATCATGTAGCTAAGTGGGCTTTCAAGAGGCCACACAGTGTGCCGATGACAGAATCGCCAATGGAATCTAGGAATTCTGACCATTTGTCTTATTCTCTGTGCACCATCATCCTGCCTATTGTTAGGATTTAGTCAAGTCTGGTGAAAGCAGTCCATTTGCTGGAAACACAGTGTTGTTCATGAGGGAGTTTTTTTTTTTTTTTTTTTGGTCTTTTTGAAACAGGTTTTCCCTGTGGTCCCAGCTGACCTGGAACTCACTATGTAAGCTAGGTTGGCCTTGAACTCATAGACCTCCTCCCTCTGCCTCCCTAGTGATAGGATTAAAAGCGTGGGCCACCACACCAGGCAAGAACTCTTCTAATGTCGCATTAGGTGACGCCAAAAGTGAATTCAAACTGCCAGCTTATATCCAAAAGTGTGAGTGTAAGAAATGTGTTTGCACCACTAACTGCACAGCCCAATGACTGGCTTTCTGCTGGACCACCAGGGAGAAGTCTGGCCCTCTGGCTTGGGTGAAAAGGGCTGTATAGTCATTGAGGGTTGTAATGTTAAAATGCAAACCAAGCCAAACCAAAACAAAAACCTCTTGACATTGTGGGAAACAACCCTGGCTGGCAGACAGCCCTCCAGAGCTGGACTGCCTCATTGCTTGCTCCAGGCTTCTGTGAAGTGTTCCAAGTATTCAGGCCACTAGCAAGGCCATTTCAGCAGGGTTCCAAAGAGCAGCTGCTTAGATAAGAGTTCCCTGCTCAAGGCTGACAGACACAAAGGAAGGGCCTGTGAGAAGTTCCCATCTTCACTGAATCACGCCCAGAGAATGTTCAAAGGCTAAATAGTTAAATAGTCAAAGAGTTAAGGGAAGCTCAAAACAACACTTACAATTCTGTAAGCATTTAACAGTACTTAAATGTATTTAACAAATATTAATGGTGCTTCATATTCCAGGGTCCCAGGAAGAGGTGGGTCCCCCCTTATTCTGTCTAGGTAGGACAAGCATTACTTGGTAATTCACCAAAAGCTATTGACATGGGATAGTATCAGTAAAAGAAACATTTTAGAGGAAGTTAATAAATTGGGACAAGAAAGTCTAAAAATGACCAGAGGTGTAAAAGGACAAAAGAGCAAGTGGCCTCCTGGAACCACAGTGTATCACCACTTCTCATTTAGGTCACAGATTTACATGCACAATAACGCAAACAGAAAGGTACTGTGGAAGTTGGGTGCAAAGCTTTGGTTCTTTGGCAGTGGGCAAGGACTTAGAGGGCATGAACAAAAACCCAAAAGTAAGTATAGCAAGGATGGGTTAGGGCACATACAAATAGAATCAAATTGAAATTCTTTTTTTTTTAATTTTTAAAAATTTTTCTATTTTATTTATTTTTGTATGTGTATGAATGTACTGTCTGCATGTAGGTTAGTGCACCCATGTCATATGACACGGAGGTCAGAAGAGGGTCTCAGATTCCCCTGGAACTGGAGTTCTCCTGGAATTGGAGTTACAGAAGGTTTTCAGTCGCAATGTGAATGCTGGGGATCGAACCAGGGTCCTCTCCAAGAGCAGTCAGTGCCCTTAACCGCCAGGCTATCTCTCCAGCCCGGCCTTGTCGAATGTAATTGATTTTAAGAATTTCAGTTTGAGACTTTCAAATTGAAATACTTAAAATCAATTGAAATTCTTAAAATCAATTATTTTCACGAGGAATAAAGCTGCCTACCTTTAATCCAGCATTCGGGAGGCCAGAGCTAGGCAGATCTCTTGAAAGTTCAAGGCCAGCCTGGTCTACAAAGTGAGTTCCAAGACAGCTGGGGCTACAGGGAAACGCTGTCTCAACAAAAAGTCCCGACTCCCCCAAATCAAGTCGTTTGAAATATGAGGTTTCACAGGTATAACCTAGGGCTCTCCCCCAATGTTCCAAGAAATTATGAAAAAGTTTGGTGAGATTAAAGAAAGATTTTTGGTGTCCTCCCATCTTTTTTGTGTCAAGAGAACTTGTCAAATCGTTTCTACACTGAACCTCACAATGCTCACTGCGCATGCCTACTGCAACACACTTGATAGACTGATTGTGGTTAGTCAGTTCCTGAATTCAGTTACCGCACTTGCGCAGTTGCTGTATTCAGTTACCACACTTCCACAGTTCCTGAATTCAGTTACCGCACTTGCGCAGTTGCTGAATTCAGTTACCACACTTCCACAGTTGCAGAATTCAGTTACCGCACTTGCGCAGTTGCTGAATTCAGTTACTGCACTTCCGCAGTGCGCTTCCTTCTGAGAGTCGCAGCCATACAAGAGGTGGTGTCTTTGTTCCTAATCCTCATTCTTACTCCAAATCTACTTGTGCGCCAACAGAGTGGTCAGCTCCCTCGACAGCTTAAATGTGAGTGTGCAAGCTTCTGGGGGAGCAGTGGGTTTTACGGCCTCAGGAGGACAGGCCACAAGGTCGTCGTTACAAGGTCGTTGTTACAAGGTCGTTGTTACAACGTCGTTGTTAGTTCCTCTCAGGCATGCCTCAGCATAACCTCTTACTCTAAGGCCCAATGGCCTAGACTGGAAGAAATCGGGTGCTCTGGGGGAAGATATCCCCGGAGTTTTGGGGCAAGTGTCAGGGGTTCCCTCAGAGGCAGCCACTGAAGCCTTGAGGAGGTTCTGAAAAGGACAGATTCCCTAGTTCTCAGTGCTGGGCTAGCAGATGGTGGGTGCTCAGTGAGGAACGGGCCTGGAAACCATGACTCAGCAAAGGTGTGGTCTGACTGTGTCCCTGAGCAGTCTCTCTGTGTCATCGCTTCTCAGAAACGGCCACAAAGGGGAGAAAACCAGAAACCAGGGAAATTAGGGAATCCAACAGGCAACCTCTAAAGGCAAATGAGCCGACTTAGTGAGAGTTAGATACAAATAGTCCTTACAGGAGATTTCAAATTCTCTGGTGCCATACTCATAAATGACTGCCCCAAGGGAAATCTACCAGTCAAAGCAAACTTCATCAACAAAATCAGAGGTCTTTTCTTTTTGAAGGCTAGATAGAAACTCTCATTATTTAGTTGTTATTTATATTTTTAATTTATTTTTATTTATTTTGTTATGTGCATGAGTGTGAACTGTCTGCACATGGGTTGTGCACCGCATGTCGCATATGCACAAGTGGTCAGAAGTAGGGCGATTCCCAGGGAACTGAGTGTTACACTGGTTGTCATGCCATTGGGGGCTGGGAATTGACCTGGGTCCTCTGCAGACTCGGTGGTCTAGCCTGCTGAGCCATCGCCCAGCCTCTCGAATAATAAACTAGTATAAATTATAATTTTTTCAGATAAAATTAGGTTGTGTTAGGTCTTTTGCCATGTGCCTTAAAGTGGTGTCAGTGCCTGTTTGATGAACTAAAGAATTGTGGCTTGTGCTTTTATTTTACTGGAAAGTATGCATAGTTCTAACTATTTTAAAGATTTTTCAATATATTTTATGTATATATAAAATATACATGCCAGCATTTACACAGAAAATGTGCAAATAAAGCTGTTTGGATTTGGGTTTTTTCTTTTCTTCTCATTTAGACTGGGTCTACTAGTAGCACTTGTCTGGCCTCAAACGCACAGAGATCTTTTGCTCTGCTCCCGAGGTGCTAAATCAATCAAAAGATGTATGCCACTATGCTCTCGTCTAAGATTTCAGTGTTTTTTTACCCTATTCCCAATCTTGTTCCCTCAGTGTTAAAGATGGATGTTGGTGGGAGAACTGGTCCCAGACGGAGAGGCCGAAGAGACCATCAAATGGCTGCATTTCGACCTGTGATTGTGAGTTCACAGGAAATTGCTCATAATGTTGGACTATAATGCACACACTTATGTACACCCCTCCTGCGCTAGTGAGTACCAGTAGAGTCTATTGAAGGAAACACTCATCTGGAAGGTTAAATTTTGGCATTACCTGAACATGAATTTGTATCTGCTTCCCAGAACTGTGTCCTAGGACTTCCTCCTCATGTATTTAAGAGCAGTTTGGATAGCTGTGAGCACAGACAAAAATATTTTCTAAAGTTCTCATCGTAAATATTTGCTGTAGAAGACTAACAGTACTAAGAATAAATGTACATGATGGTATTCTAAAAGATTGTAGCCTGTTATGATTAGAAATAGACCTATGCTGTTTGCATACACATTATAGATGTGTGTGATGCATACCAAGCATGCAACATATGTGTGTTATATTTTATTGACATGTATAAATTAAAAGAAGTTTTAATTTGCCCATACTCCCATTCCTAGAAAGAGGAATATGGAGAGGAGATACCTGGAGGCAGAAAGCCACCAACTGGAATGACATACAGTGTTGTACCTGTCCAAAAGAAGGATGAACAAACATGTGCATCTCCAGGTAAAGCCAGCTGGAAGGACAATGCCTACAGTGCATTTACGTTTTGTGTATATTTCAGAACCTTTAATGTGGAGAATTCGTTCATTTACCTTTGCTTTCTGTGAGACTGGAAAGTTTCGTTAGGGAAGTCTGTTGAAGAACAGTTATGAATCTCAGCTCGTTTAGTATATTTTAAAGCTTTATCTGATTCAGCACTAAAGGCCAAGAGTGGTGATTTCAGCCTGAAGCTCACAGACTAGCCAGGGAGATTGCATATCTCTGAATTATAGTGATTAAGTACATGAATAATATGTAGTGTCATTTGTTCCACAAGGTAAGGGTAATAGCAACTACAATAACACACTTGTAAACAATGCCAGTTAACTGTCTGTGGGAAGACTTGGGATTGGATAAGGACGGTGGTATTTTTATTTTCTTGTTTTTTTATTCTGGGCAGAAAAGAAATCATTTCCTTAGGATTCACATTTATCACACTACCTGAGAGGATTTTATTTAATAAATGTGGGTGGGCGAGAAGATGATAATTTTTTTTTATTTTGTCACTTTTTTTTTTTGTTTTTTTCTTTTGAGCAGGGGTCTCCTTGTAAACACAAGCGCCTGGAAACTCCGCTCTGTAGACCAGGCTGACCTTGCACATCACAACGATCCGCCTGCCTCTCCTCCAAGTGCTAGGATTAAAGGGTGTGGTGGCCACCACGCCCGGCTTCATTTTTTTTGACTATTTTAATTAACTAATTCTTGATTTTTTCTGTAATAAAGGCTTGACACAGAAGATGATCAACAGGAAGCAGCTGGTCCAAAGCCTGATAAAAGGATCCAGTATGATCCTATTGTCAGTAAAATAGATCTTTCAAACCTAGCACCTCTTCTGAAGACGGAGACAGGTATGTGTACCATCAGGACATTTATACTTTGGAAAATATCATCCATTCAGATACATCCAAAAAAACATGTTGCTATTTTAATGTCAAATTTCACCTGTAAATTTTTTAAACAATTTTTTAAATTTTTTATTTATTTTTGTATGTGTATGAATGTACTGTCTGCATGATGATTGTGCACCCTGTGCGTGCAATTGCGCGGAGGTCGAAGAGGGTGTAAGATTCCCTGGAACTGGAGTTTCTCCTGGAATTGGAGTTACAGACGATTCTGTAGCCCCAGTGGGTGCTG
Source organism: Rhizomys pruinosus (assembly GCA_009823505.1). Taxonomy (NCBI): domain Eukaryota; kingdom Metazoa; phylum Chordata; class Mammalia; order Rodentia; family Spalacidae; genus Rhizomys; species Rhizomys pruinosus. Next base: position 2,260,831 of record VZQC01010158.1, read on the forward strand.
GTCGACCCGGGTGTCCTGTCTCAAGAGCGTCGGTGCCCTCTAACCGCTGGCTTATCTCTCCAGCCCAGCCCTGGCGAAAGTAATTGATTTTAAGAATTTCAATTTGAAACTTTCAAACTGAAATTTTTGAAATCAATTGAAATTCTTAACTCACTTACTTTCACCGGGCACGGGGCACTCCTTTATTCCCACATTGGGATGCCAGAGCTAGGCAGACATCTCTGAGGTTCAAGGCCCCGCCTGCAGTTCTTACAAATTGAGTTCCAAGACAGCTGGGGCTATAGGGAAACCCTGTCTCAACAAAAATCCCCCCCCCAAATCAACTTGTTTGAAATATGGGGTTTCACAGGTATAACCTAGGGCTGTCCCCCAATGTTCCAAGAAATTATGAAAATGTTTGGTGAGAGTAAAGAAAGATTGTTGGTGTCCTCCCTTCTTTTTTCTGTCAAGAGAACTTGTCAAATCTTTTCTACACTGAACCTCACAATGCTCACTGCGCATGCCTACTGCCACACCCTTGATAGGCTGATTGTGGTTAGTCAGTTGCTGAATTCAGTTACTGCCCTTGCACGGTGTGCTTGCTTCTCAGAGTCGCAGCTGTAGAAGAGGTGGTGTCTTTGTTCCTTATCTTATCCTCATTCTTACTCCAAATCTGCTTGTGCGCCATCAGAGTGGTCTGCTCCCTCGACAGCTTAAATGTGAGTGTGGAAGCTTTTGGGGGAGCAGTGTGTTTTACGGCCTCAGGAGGACAGGCCACAAGGTCGTTGTTACAAGGTCATTGTTACAAGGTCGTTGTTAGGTCCTCTCAGGCATGCCTCAGCATAATCTCTTACTCTAAGGCCCAATGGCCTAGACTGGAAGAAACGGGGTGCTCTGGGGGAAGATGTCCCCGGAGTTTTGGGGCAAGTGTCAGGGGTTCCCTCAGAGGCAGCCACTGAAGCCTTGAGGAGGTTCTGAAAAGGACAGATTCCCTAGTTCTCAGTGCTGGGCTAGCAGATGGTGGGTGCTCAGTGAGGAACAGGCCTGGAAACCATGACCCAGCGAAGGTGTGGTCTGACTGTGTCCCTGAGGAGTCTCTCTGTGTCATCGCTTCTCAGAAACGGCCACAAAGGGGAGAAAACCAGAAACCAGGGAAATTAGGGAATCCAACAGGCAACCTCTAAAGCCAAATGAGCCTACTTAGAGAGTGTCAGATACAAACAGTCCTGACTGGAGATTTCAAATTCTCTGGTGACATACTCATAAATGACTGCCCCAAGGGAAATCTACCAGTCAAAGCAAACTTCATCAACAAAATCAGAGGTCTTTTCTTTTTGAAGGCTAGATAGAAACTCTTTTATTTCTATTTATCTATTTATTTATTTATTTATTATTTTTATGTGTATGGGTGTACTGTCATCATGTAGGTTGGTGCACCCGTGTCAGGCAGTTCTGCAGAGGTCAGAAGAGGGTGTCTTATTCCTCTGGAACTAGATTTAAAGACGGTTCTCAGCCACTATGTGGGTACTGGGAATTGCACCCGGGTCCTCTGCAAGAGCAGTCGGTGGCCTAACGCTGAGCCATCTCTCCAGCCCCTAGATATAAACTCTTATAAATCATTACTTTTCAGATAAAATTAGGTTGTGTTAGGTCTTTTGCCACGTGCCTTAAAGTGGTGTCAGTGCCTGTTTGACTGAACTAAAGAATTGTGGTTGTGCTTTTATTTTACTGGAAAGTATGCATAGTTCTAACTATTTTAAAGATTTTCAATATATATTTATAGTATATAAAATATACATGCCAGCATTTTACACAGAAAATGTGCAAATAAAGCTGTTTTGTGATTTGGGGTTTTTTCTTTCTCTATTTAGACTGGGTCTACTACGTAGCCTTGTCTGGCCTCAAACTCACAGAGATCCTTTTGCCTCTGCCTCCCGAGTGCTGAAATCAATCAAAGATGTATGCCACTGTGCCTCGTCATAAAGATTTCAAGTGTATTTTACCTATTCCCAATCTTGTTCCCTCAGTGTTAAAGATGGATGTTAGTAGGAGAACTGGTCCCAGACGTAGAGGCCGAAGAGACCATCAAATGGCTGCATTTCGACCTGTGATTGTGAGTTCACAGGAAATTGCTCATAATGTTGAACTATCATGCACGCACTTATGTACACCCCTCCTGCGCTAATGAGTACCAGTAGAGTCTATTGAAGGAAACCCTCATCTGGAAGGTTAAATTTTGGCATTACCTGAACATGAATTTGTATCTGCTTCCCAGAACTGTGTCCTAGGACTTCCTCCTCATGTATTTAAGAGCAGTTTGGATAGCTGTGAGCACAGACAAAAATATTTTTCTAAATTCTCATTTCTAAATATTTGCTGTAAAGACTAACAGTACTAAGAATAAATGTACACGATGGTATTCTAAAAGATTTGATAGCTGTTTATGATTAGAAATAGACCTATGCTGTTTGCATACACATTATAGATGTGTGTGATGCATACCAAGCATGCAACATATGTGTGTTATATTTTATTGACATGTATAAATTAAAAGAAGTTTTAATTTGCCCATACTCCCATTCCTAGAAAGAGGAATATGGAGAGGAGATACCTGGAGGCAGAAAGCCACCAACTGGAATGACATACAGTGTTTTACCTGTCCAAAAGAAGGATGAGCAAGCATGTGCATCTCCAGGTAATGCCAGGTGGAAGGACAATGCCTACAGTGCATTTACAGTTTGTATATATTTAGGATACTTTAATGTGGAGAATTCGCTCATTTACCTTTGCTTTCTGTGAGACTGGAAAGTTTCGTTAGGGAAGTCTGTTGAAGAACAGTTATGAATCTCAGCTCGTTTAGTATATTTTATAGCTTTTTCTGATTCAGCACTAAAGGCCAAGAGTGGTGATTTTAGCCTGAAGCTCACAGGCTAGCCAGGCAGATTGCATATCTCTGAATTATAGTGATTAAGTACATGAATAATATGTAGTGTCATTTGTTCCACGAGGTAAGGGTAATAGCAACTACAATTATGCACATGTACACAATGCCAGTTAACTTTGTCTGTGGGAAGACTTGGGAAAGGATAAGGACGGTGGTATTTTTATTTTCTTGTTTTCTTTTATTCTGGGCAGAAAAGAAATCATTTTCTTAGGATTCACATTCATCACACTACCTGAGAGGATTTTATTTAATAAATGTGGGTGGGCGAGAAGATGATCATTTCTTTATTCATATGTCACTTTTTTTTTTTGTCTTTTTGAGACAGGGTCTCCTTGTAACACAAGCTGGCCTGGAACTCGCTCTGTAGACCAGGCTGGCCTTGAACTCACACGATCGCCATGCCTCTGCCTCCCAAGTGCTAGGATTAAAGGCGTGCGGCCACCACGCCTGGCTTCATATCTCATCTTTTAGGACATAAAATAATAATGATTTTCTGTATAAGGGTTTGACACAGAAGATGATCAACAGGAAGCAGCTGGTCCAAAGCCTGATAAAAGTATCAAGTATGATCCTGTTGTCAATAAAATAGTTCTTCCAAACCTGGCACCTCTTCTGAAGCCGGAGACAGGTATGTGTACCATCAGGGCATTTATACTTTGGAAAATATCATCCGTTCAGATACCTCGAAAAAACATGCTGCTATTTTAATGTCAAATTTCACCTGTAAATTCTTTTAAACAATTTTAAAAATTTTTATTTATTTTTGTATGTGTGTGAATGTACTGTCTGCATGATGGTTTCTGCACCCATGTCGTGCAATGCCGTGGAGGTCAGAAGAGGGTGTCAGATTCCCCTGGAACTGGCGTTCTCCTGGAATTGTTTACAGACGGATTCTAGTACCGACGTTTCCAGCCCACATGTGGGGGAGTGATGAGGATCAAACCAGGGGTCCTCTCCAATAGCCGGTCGGTGCTCTTAACCGCTAGGCTATCTCTCCAGCCCGGCCCTGGCAAAAGTAATTGATTTTAAGATTTTCAATTTGAAACTTTCAAACTGAAATTTTTAAAATCAATTGAAATTCTTAAAGTCAATTACTTTCTCCAGGGCATAGCGCACTCCTTTTATCCCAGCACTCGGGAGGTAGAGCTAGGCAGATCTCTGAGCGTTCAAGGCCAGCCTGGTCTACAAAGTGAGTTCCAAGACAGCTGGGGTTACAGGAAACCCTGTCTCAACAAAAAGTCCCCCACCCAAATCAAGTTGTTTGAAATATGGGGTTTCACACGTATAACCTAGGGCTGTCCGCCAATGTTCCATGAAATTATCAAAATGTTTGGTGAGAGTAAAGAAAGATTTTTGGTGTCCTCCCTCCTTTTTTGTGTCAAGAGAACTTGTCAAATCGTTTCTACACTGAACCTCACAATGCTCACTGCGCATGCCTACTGCCCCACCCTTGATAGGCTAATTGTGGTTAGTCAATTGCTGAATTCAATTACTGCACTCGCACAGTGTGCTTGCTACTCAGAGTCGCAGCTGTAGAAGAGGTGGTGTCTTTGTTCCTTACCTTATCCTCATTCTTACTCCAAATCTGCTTGTGCGCCATCAGAGTGGTCTACTCTCTCGACAGCTTAAATGTGAGTGTGCAAGCTTTTGGGGGAGCAGTGTGTTTTACGGCCTCAGGAGGACAGGCCACAAGGTCGTCGTTACAAGGTCGTTATTACAAGGTCGATGTTACAAGGTCGTTGTTACAAGGTCGTTGTTAGTTCCTCTCAGGCATGCCTCAGCATAATCTCTTACTCTAAGGCCCAATGGCCTAGACTGGAAGAAACGGTGTGCTCTGGCGGAAGATGTCCCCAGAGTTTTGGGGCAAGTGTCAGGGGTTCCCTCAGAGGCAGCCACTGAAGCCTTGAGGAGGTTCTGAAAAGGACAGATTCCCTAGTTCTCAGTGCTGGGCTAGCAGATGGTGGGTGCTCAGTGAGGAAGGGGCCTGGAAACCATGACCCAGCGAAGGTGTGGTCTGACTGTGTCCCTGAGCAGTCTCTCTGTGTCATCGCTTCTCAGAAACGGCCACAAATGGGAGAAAACCAGAAACGAGGGAAATTAGGGAATCCAACAGGCAACCTCTAAAGCCAAATGAGCCTACTTAGTGAGAGTCAGATACAAACAGTCCTGACTGGAGATTTCAAATTCTCTGGTGCCATACTCTTAAATGACTGCCCCAAGGGAAATGTACCAGTCAAAGCAAACTTCATCAACAAAATCAGAGGTCGTTTCTTTTTGAAGGCTAGATAGAAACTCTATTATTTATCTATTTATTTATTTATTTATTTATTTATTTATTTATTTATTTATATTTTATGTGCCTGGTGTACGTCATCATGAGTTGTGCACCCTTTGTTCGGCCGTTCTCCGAGTTCAGAAGAGGGTGTCTTATTCCCTGGAACTTAGATTTAAAGACGGTCTCAGCCACTCTGTGGGTACTGGGGCAATTGCCCGGGTCCTCTGCAAGAGCAGTCGGTGGCCTTCACTGCTGAGCCATCTCTCCAGCCCCTAGATATAAACTCTTATAAATCATTACTTTTCAGATAAAATTAGGTTGTGTTAGGTCTTTTGCCACGTGCCTTAAAGTGGTGTCAGTGCCTGTTTGACTGAACTTAAAATTGTGGTTGCTTTTATTTTTACTGGCAAAGTATGCATAGTTCTAACTATTTTAAGATTTTCAATATATATTTATAGTATATAAAATATACATGCCAGCATTTTACACAGAAAATGTGCAAATAAAGCTGTTTTGTGATTTGGGGTTTTTTCTTTCTCTATTTAGACTGGGTCTACTAGGTAGCCTTGTCTGGCCTCAAACTCACAGAGATCCTTTTGCCTCTGCCTCCCGAGTGCTGAAATCAATCAAAGATGTATGCCACTGTGCCTCGTCATAAAGATTTCAAGTGTATTTTACCTATTCCCAATCTTGTTCCCTCAGTGTTAAAGATGGATGTTAGTAGGAGAACTGGTCCCAGACGTAGAGGCCGAAGAGACCATCAAATGGCTGCATTTAGACCTGTGATTGTGAGTTCACAGGAAATTGCTCATAATGTTGAACTATCATGCACGCACTTATGTACACCCCTCCTGCGCTAATGAGTACCAGTAGAGTCTGTTGAAGGAAACACTCATCTGGAAGGTTAAATTTCGGCATTACCTGAACATGAATTTGTATCTGCTTCCCAGAACTGTGTCCTAGGACTTCCTCCTCATGTATTTAAGAGCAGTTTGGATAGCTGTGAGCACAGACAAAAATATTTTTCTAAATTCTCATTTCTAAATATTTGCTGTAAAGACTAACAATACTAAGAATAAATGTACACGATGGTATTCTAAAAGATTTGATAGCTGTTTATGATTAGAAATAGACCTGTGCTGTTTGCATATACATTATAGATGTGTGTGATGCATACCAAGCATGCAACATATGTGTGTTATATTTTATTGACATGTATAAATTAAAAGAAGTTTTAATTTGCCCATACTCCCATTCCTAGAAAGAGGAATATGGAGAGGAGATACCTGGAGGCAGAAAGCCACCAACTGCCATGACATACAGTCTTATACCTGTCCAAAAGAAGGATGAGCAAGCATGTGCATCTCCAGGTAAAGCCAGCTGGAAGGACAATGCCTACAGTGCATTTACATTTTGTGTATCTTTCGGATCCTTTAATGTGGAGAATTCACTCATTTACCTTTGCTTTCTGTGAGCCTGGAAAGTTTCGTTAGGGAAGTCTGTTGAAGAACAGTTATGAATCTCAGCTCGTTTAGTATATTTTAAAGCTTTATCTGATTCAGCACTAAAGGCCAAGAGTGATGATTTCAGCCTGAAGCTCACAAGCTACCAGGCAGATTGCATATCTCTGAATTATAGTGATTAAGTACATGTATTATATGTAGTGTCATTTGTTCCACGAGGTAAGGGTAATAGCAACTACAATAATGCACATGTACACAATGCCAGTTAACTTTGTCTGTGGGAAGACTTGGGAAAGGATAAGGACAGTGGTATTTTTATTTTCTTGTTTTCTTTTATTCTGGGCAGAAAAGAAATCATTTTCTTAGGATTCACATTCATCACACTACCTGAGAGGATTTTATTTAATAAATGGGGATGGGCGAGAAGAAATGATCATTTCATTATTCATATGTCATCTTTTTGTGTGTTTTTGAGACAGGGTCTCCTTGTAACACAAGCTGGCCTGGAACTCGTCTCTGTGGCAGGCTGGCTGAACTCACAAAGATCCGCCTGCCTCTGCCTCCCAAGTGCTAGGATTAAATGCGTGCGCCACCACGCCTGGCTTCATATCTCATCTTTTAGGACATAAAATAATAATGATTTTCTGTATAAGGGCTTGACACAGAAGATGATCAACAGGAAGCAGCCGGTCCAAAGCCTGATAAAAGGATCAAGTATGATCCTGTTGTCAATAAAATAGTTCTTCCAAACCTAGCACCTCTTCTGAAGCCGGAAAAAGGTATGTGTACCATCAGGACATTTATACTTTGGAAAATATTATCCATTCAGATACCTCAAAAAAACATGCTGCTATTTTAATGTCAAATTTCTCCTGTAAATTTTTTTAAACAATTTTTAATTTTTTTATTTATTTTTGTATGTGTATGAAGGTACTGTTGCATGATTGGGTTGTGCACCCCTGTCGTGCACGCCGTGGAGGTCAGAAGAGGGTCTCAGATTTCCCCTGGACCTGAGTTCTCCTGGGAATTGGAGTTAAAGGCGATTCTCAGACCCCATGTGGGTGCTGGGGATCGAACCATGGTCCTCTCAAGAGCAGTCGCAGCCCTTAACTGCTAGGCTATCTCTCCAGCCCTGCCCTGGCGAATGTAATTGTTTATAAGATTTTCAATTTGAAACTTTCAAACTGAAATTTTAAAAATCAATTGAAATTCTTAAAATCAATTACTTTCACCACGGCATAGCGCACTCCTTTTATCCCAGCACTCGGGAGGCAGAGCTAGGCAGATCTCTGAGAGTTCAAGGCCAGCCTGGTCTACAAAGTGAGTCCAAGACAGCTGGGGCTACAGGGCAACCCTGTCTCAACAAAAACGTCCTGCCCCCACCAACTCCTGTCGTTTGAAATATGGGTTTAACACTATTAACCTGGGCTGTGCCCCAATTGTTCCAAGACATATGAAAATGTTGGTGAGAGTAAAGAAAGATTTTTGGTGTCCTCCCTTCTTTTTTGTGTCAAGAGAACTTGTCAAATCGTTTCTACACTGAACCTCTCAATGCTCACTGCGCATGCCTACTGCCACACCCTTGATAGGCTGATTGGGGTTAGTCAGTTGCTGAATTCAGTTACTGCACTCCTGCAGTGCGCTTGCTCCTCAGAGTCGCAGCTGTAGAAGAGGTGGTGTCTTTGTTCCTTATCTTATCCTCATTCTTACTCCAAATCTCCTTGTGTGCCATCAGAGTGGTCCCCCCCCCCCCCCCCCCCCCCCCCCCCCCCCCCCCCCCCCCGCTCCCTCGACAGCTTTATATTACACCTTAAGTGTGAGTGTGGAAGCTTTTGGGGGAGCAGTGTGTTTTACGGCCTCAGGAGGACAGGCCACAAGGTCGTCGTTACAAGGTCGTTGTTACAAGGTCATTGTTAGTTCCTCTCAGGCATGCCTCAGCATAATCTCTTACTCTAAGGCCCAATGGCCTACACTGGAAGAAACGGGGTGCTCTGGCGGAAGATGTACCCGGAGTTTTGGGGCAAGTGTCAGGGGTTCCCTCAGAGGCAGCCACTGAAGCCTGGAGGAGGTTCTGAAAAGGACAGATTCCCTAGTTCTCAGTGCTGGGCTAGCAGATGGTGGGTGCTCAGTGAGGAAGGGGCCTGGAAACCATGACCCAGCGAAGGTGTGGTCTGACTGTGTCCCTGAGGAGTCTCTCTGTGTCATCGATTCTCTAAAACGGCCACAAAGGGGAGAAAACCAGAAAGCAGGGAAATTAGGGAATCCAACAGGCAACCTCTAAAGCCAAATGAGCCTACTTAGTGAGAGTCAGATACAAACAGTCCTGACTGGAGATCTCAAATTCTCTGGTGCCATACTCATAAATGACTGCCCCAAGGGAAATCTACCAGTCAAAGCAAACTTCATCAACAAAATCAGAGGTCTTTTCTTTTTGAAGGCTAGATAGAAACTCTATTATTTATCTATCATTTATTTATTTATTTATTTATTATTTATTTATTTATTTATGTATTTATTATTTTTATGTGTATGGGTGTACTGTCTTCATGTAGGTGTGCACCCGTGTCAGGCCAGTTCTGCAGAGAAGAATACCCGTCAGGCTAGAAGTGACATTGTTTCCCCTGGAACTAGATTTAAGGACGGTTCTCAGCCACTATGTGGGTACTGGGGAATAACCTGGGTCGTTGCAAGCGCAGTCGGTGTCCTCACTGCTGAAGCCATCTCTCCAGCCCCTAGATATAAACTCTTATAAATCATTACTTTTCAGATAAAATTAGGTTGTGTTAGGTCTTTTGCCACGTGCCTTAAAGTGGTGTCAGTGCCTGGTTGAGTGAACTAAAGAATTGTGGCTGTGCTTTTATTTTACTGGAAAGTATGCATAGTTCTAACTACTCTTTTAAAGATTTTCAATATATATTTATAGTATATAAAATATACATGCCAACATTTTACACAGAAAATGTGCAAATAAAGCTGTTTTGTGATTTGGGGTTTTTTCTTTCTCTATTTAGACTGGGTCTACTAGGTAGCCTTGTCTGGCCTCAAACTCACAGAGATCCTTTTGCCTCTGCCTCCTGAGTGCTGACATCCATCAAAGATGTATGCCACTGTGCCTCGTCATAAAGATTTCAAGTGTATTTTACCTATTCCCAATCTTGTTCCCTCAGTGTTAAAGGTGGATGTTGGTGGGAGAACTGGTCGCAGACGTAGAGGCCGAAGAGACCATCAAATGTCTGCATTTCAACCTGTGATTGTGAGTTCACAGGAAATTGCTCGTAATGTTGAACTATCATGCACACACTAATGTACACCCCTCCTGCGCTAATGAGTACCAGTAGAGTCTATTGAAGGAAACACTCATCTGGAAGGTTAAATTTTGGCATTACCTGAACATGAATTTGTATCTGCTTCCCAGAACTGTGTCCTAGGACTTCCTCCTCATGTATTCAAGAGCAGTTTGGATAGCCGTGAGCACAGACAAAAATATTTTTCTAAATTCTCATTTCTAAATATTGGCTGTAAAGACTAACAGTACTAAGAATAAATGTACACGATGGTATTCTAAAAGATTTGATAGCTGTTTATGATTAGAAATAGACCTGTGCTGTTTGCATACACATTATAGATGTGTGTGATGCATACCAGCATGCACATATGTGTGTTATTTTTATTGACAGTATAAATTAAAAGAAGTTTTAATTTGCCCATACTCCCATTCCTAGAAAGAGGAATATGGAGAGGAGATACCTGGAGGCAGAAAGCCACCAACTGGCATGACATACAGTGTTATACCTGTCCAAAAGAAGGATGAGCAATCATGTGCATCTCCAGGTAAAGCCAGCTGGAAGGACAAAGCCTACAGTGCATTTACATTTTGTGTATATTTCAGATCCTTTAATGTGGAGAATTCACTCATTTACCTTTGCTTTCTGTGAGCCTGGAAAGTTTCGTTAGGGAAGTCTGTTGAAGAACAGTGCCACCAAGCCTGGCTTTCAGAGGTGATTTTTAAAAGGTCTGAAAAAAAGCATTACCCATGTAGGCTCATAGACGCAGTACCATGAGCAGTGGTAAGATCACTGTGACCCAGGGAGCGTGAAGAAACATTCCTTCACAAAGATGAAGTTATTCAGAAGCTATAAGCCCCTCATCTATTTAGGAAAAGGAAATATTGATGCAAAGTATGCAACTATTGAAGCACAGTCTCATAGCTGAGAGTATAGTTCTAGAGTGAGATTCACATGAGTTTAATTCCTTGTCTTTCATAAGCTGAATTTTTATCTTAAATAAGTATTTATTGGATTGAGACCTCTGTTCTCTATTTTAAGACTGGTTGCTACTCATTTCTTGTGAAGATTAAAAGAAAGAAATCATGCATCAAAAACACTTAGGACTTGCCAGGAATGAAGGTGTACACCTTTCAGAGGCAGAAGCAGGTGGATCTCTGTGAGTTCAAAGCCAGTCTGGTCTACATAGTGGATTTTAGTTCAGCCAGGGCTATGTAATGAGACCCTATATCTAAACCAACAAAAACAAAAAACAGGACAGGGTGATTGAAGAGATGACTCCTGAGATGGCAGGAATGTTTGGCAATCTTCCTTAACCCCCCACATATAAACACTCCATGACTAGACAGTTAAACTGCAGTGTCTGCGAAATACAGTGACAAACTATCAACACAAGCTACAAAGCAGACGATGGGAACACACCAACTAAAACCAGTGGCCGATCTGACAGAAGCATCTGCACAAAAACCCAAGGATCGTCTACCAACCAAAATTACCAGGAAGGTATCAGTAATGGATTGCAGTGAATATGTATACACATGCATAAGTAACGCCATAATAATACAGACAGTTTAACTCCATAGAAAATGCAGAAGAACGAGAGAGCAATGTGAAAACACTCCCAGCCATTTCTGCAAGCCCAGATGGGGGATGGCGGTATTAGGGTTAGTCTAAGTCTGTTGTAGTTATAACATAGAAATTAAATGAGTAATGACATGACGTCCTATCACTCCTCATGGCTCTGAAAAACAAAAACAATATTGTAGAACTCTCAGAAGATAGGAAATGATAAGGCCACACACCGAAGGACATTTGGGGGACAAAACCTTCACCTAATAGACATTATATGTACATATATATATATATAGAGAGAGAGAGAGAGAGAGAGAGAGAGAGAGCGAGAGAGAAATCATCAGGTGATCAATTGAGTTGACTTAGAAAAATGTGACTTAGGAAAATCTCAGGACTATCACAAGTGTCAGTGATATATTTAAACATTTTAAAAAATGAAGCTTTCTCACACATATACACATCCACAAAAGGAAATGATAATGACAGACATTAGAAAATGTATATCCCAGGGCTGGAGAGATGGGCTAGTGGTTAGGAGCAACGACTGCTCTTGCAAAGCACCCAGGTTTGATCCCCAGCACCCACATGGTGGATGAGAACCGTCTTTAACTCCAGTTCCAGGGGAATCTGAGGCCCTCTTCTGACCTCCGCGGCATTGCACGACACGGGTGTACCAACCTACATGCAGACAGTACATTCATACACATAAAAAATAATAAATAAAATTAATTTTAAAAAAGAAAATGTATATCCCTTAGACCTAGAAGATATCATGCTGAGTGAAGTAACACAGTCCCAGAAAAACAAATGATGAATGGTATCCCTCATCTGTGGATGCTAGCACCAATTATCTAATTGTATGGCAAACTGAGCAATGTTAATGTGATCTGAAAACAACTGTGCTCTTATATTGTAGAATCCCTTAAAAAAATAAAAAAATTAAAAAAAAAAACAAATTGTATATCCCTAATTGAACAATATGAATTCACACAACCTTCTAATAGTTATATATCTTCTGAATATATATGTATATATATATATATATATAATATTTAAATCTATAGCATCTCACTTTTCTCCTCCTGTCTATGAATATTTATAATATATTTTGCATCTCCTAGAAAGTTCTAGACATAATGAGCTGCACTAAAGTGCTAAATTCCAACCATATCCTATCAAATGAAACCAAAACTTCTTAGAGAAAAATAGCTGATTTTAATGTTTTCTAATAAATATATTTTCACTGCTGTGGTCCTATAATTTTTAGTATTTGCTATAATAGTGCCCTTAATGTTCTTTAAAATTATATTTTGTCATGGATAGATGAAGGTGAAATTATCAACTCAAAGAATGTAAAAATAAATGTAGAGTAATATTAACTACTTTTTTCTTTGGGGACAAAGTCTTACTATTTAGTACAGGCTGACCTTTATCCCCTGAGTGCTGGGTTAGAGGCATATGCCACCATATCTGGGTCCATTTTTTATTTCTGTTAATATTTGTTAAGTTTAATTGGTTTTGGAAACAAAAAAAAATAAAATTTAAACACTTAATTTAAAATTGCACAACTAAGCCAGGTATGGTGGCACATACCTTTAATTCAACACTTGGGAGGCAGAGGCAGGCAGATCTCTGTGAGACTGAGAACTTCCTGGGCTGCGAAATGAATTCCAGGCTACTTGGGGAAGACTCTGTCTTAAATGACAACAACAAAACCCAAACAAATTACACAGCCAAATTGTGATATATCTATACAATACTTTGTATATTTTGTAGTTGATCAATGTGTTCATATTTTCTGAAAACAGATAAATTTATGGAGATATTTCAGTGGCTGGTTGTTCTGTTTGGGAAAGAAAACAACATACATGAAGTAGTTCTTCAGTGTTGGTACAATTTCTTAGAGCAGTAATCACTTTCTTGGGATCAAAAGAATACCCCTAACAGCTACATTAACAGTCCACTGTGCTGCGGGGATTTATATTCATTTGTTAGTACATATTTCCAAGTGGAGATGTTGCCATTTTAAGTAGTGAGAGAGTATAATATTCTTTCTACCCAATAAAGACCTTTAAATTCTGTTCAAACATATAAGCCTATGGACCCGTGTATGAAACCCTTGAGGAAATAGTCTAGGATTTTTCATATTTGACAGAAACAATTCAGTAGAAAACTGCATCACAGAGCACACCCTCTCCTCTGACAGGGTCAGGGCCACCACTCGTCTGACCCAATACATTACTAATTCTAAAGGAAAATATATTCACATCCCCACTTATAAATGAATGAGAAAGTTTTGCTGCCAACTAAATAAATCTGTGTCAAACTTGTAGAGATGAAGAACTAGATTTTCTCATTTTAGAATTCTGGGTTAAAATATTGTAGACCATTTCTCATTGTATGCTTCTCTTTTCAGAAAACACAAGCAGCATACTATGGAAAAGGGGGCACAGCACTCTTTCAGCTATTATGTCCACAGATGTGTAATTTGAACATAACATGAGCAAACACCAGGAAAATCCAAACATGGACAGTGATCGACAGAACGATGGTCCCCGAAGATGCATATTATATCCAAATCCCTGACAATTGTGCCCAAGTGATTTTACATGACAGAGGTTTCTCAGATATGGAAAGATAAGGCATTGCTATCTCTTAAGTGTGCATGTTTCAGTGTGCATGTGTGTGCACATGTGTGTGTGTCTGCATGTGTGCATAGAGGGACCAGAGAAGAACTTTGGGTGACATTTCTCAGCAAGCTATCCATCTTCCTCTTTTTTAGAGACAGGGTCTGTCATCAACCTGGTGCTCCTGAAGTAGGCTAGGGTGGTCAGTCATGGAGTCCTAGGAAACCCACCCACCTCCATCTCTCCAGAGCTAGGATTACTAGCACCTACCACCATGATCAGGTTTTTTAAACAATGATTTGCAGGACTGAACTCAGGTGCTTGCAAAGCAAGGACTTTACAAACTGAGCAACCTCCCCAGCTTGGAATGGGAATTTCTTTAGAGTTATACAGTCTCTATGTTGTTACATCATGTAGGAGAATGCTTTTGTTAAGGATCTTAATATCAGAAGATTACCTTTGATCAATATATTAGATCTCATTTATTGATAAAGTCCTTTCTAAAAAGGAAGTGCAGGTCATAGTCAAAGACATGATGGAAAGGACAAGTTAAGAAGGCTGACGGGCCACAGGCCAAGGAAATGGGGCACCTCTAGAACTGCATAAGACATGTAGAATTCTCCTTAGGATCTTCACCAGGAGTGCAACCCTGCTGTGACCCAGATTTTTATCCTTTAGGATTCATTATTGTCCTGATTAGAGAATAAATCTGCATTGTTTTAACCACTAAATCTGGTAATTTACTTTAGCATCCACAGGAAATTAACAGAGACATTCCACAAAATAATGAACCGATCATCTTCAGAAATGTCAAGAATTGTCTCAAGTTGGCAGCATAAAGGAGACTTGACAACAAACCCATAAGTGATCTTGGGGCAGGAGGATGAGGGAGGACATCAGATGGGCCCTTGGCAGAACTGAATCATCATCTAGATGATTTTGATCACTCTACTGTAATGAGAGATAGTACTGTTAAGAGGAACTGGGTATACTTTCATGCAAAGATAATTTTTAGTGCCTGGGATCCAAACCAGGGCCTCATACCTGCTAGGCAAGCACTCTAGGACTGAGCCACACCCCCAGGCCTTTATGCAAAGATTTGACAGTGTGAAACTACTTCAAAATGAAAAGGTTTTCCCAGACAAAGGAAAAGTATCACAGTAGAGCCCCATTTCATTTCCCTCAGCATTCAGCAAATAATTAACATAGTATAATAATAAATTATAAATAAAAATAATTAACTGACTCAACAATATGTACTAAGTGCTACTGTACATCACCCCAGAAATTATCTCATGGAAAACTTACCATCATAGGGGTATATTGTGAGCCTTTAGAGACCAGAAGTCAGAGAACTTACCCAAAGTCACATGGCCAAAAGTGGCTCAAAGTCTGAAGTCTATTCTGTCAATGAGATATATATTAAACCTTTGGAGCCTGGGAATAAATTTCACTGCTGTCAAAGTGGAGCCTGTGACCATTCAAGAATATCTGCTTATTCCCTGGTTTCTGTCTGTGTACCCACAGGTAGTTGAACACCAGAAACCAAGCTATTAGTTACAGCTGTCCTATGTTCATACGTTTGCCTGGGAACATGGGTTTTATAGAACAAATGGGAGTTTTCTATGGAAATACCTCTGCTATACTGCTGCTCCTCATTCTTACCAGCCAGGCTCTTGTCTTATACTAACTTATGAACCCTCCCTATTACTTCTCCCTGTTTATCTGGAAGCATCCAGATGTCCTATCATAGTGCTTGAACTAAAACCCCCCACTTTTTCCTATGCTCCAAACCATCTTGTCCCACATGGCTGTGAGACAGGAGCTATGACCTGCAAGAGTTTAGAGGAGGGAGATACGGGTACTGGGACCAGCTTCCCTAGCAGGAGGAGTGGGACCAGCTTCCCTAGCAGGAGGAGTGTAGCGACAATCTAATGTAGGAAATAGGAAGAGGGAAAAGAGGAGAATCCAGACATTGTCTACTCGTGTTTGATTCCCCGATGGTAGAAAACACATTATTTTCCATGCCTTATGTTGAGTCAAGCATATGGTCAGTGCTGAACAACAATAAATAATTAGCCATATTGGATTTACATGTTTGTTTCACCATATGTAGAGATTAAAATGTGTCTCTGAAAATAAGGGTCTGAAAAGAGATTTTTGGGTATTTTCTGATAAAGGTTGTAAATCAAAGTTTTCTTTCTTTCATTAATTTTTTGGCAGAATCTTGGATAAGTTAAATGCATACTACTTCTCCCTTTTCATTATATAGTAAGTTCCTTTTTAATATAAAATAACTGCCTGCATTCATTCTCTTTAGTGCCTTTCTACACATATTTATCCCCACACAGACACGTATAGGGTTAAACCTAGCTATTTATCTATATGCAGTTAAAAAGCAATTATTCACTAATAAATTAGTGCATTTCATTTTCCAATACAGTGTGTTCATTTTAATGACATACTTTTTAATTTTTCTGGTCTTAGCCTGGGTATTTTTGAATTCAAATTTCCTTCCCCTTGTCTGTATTTAAAAATAATAATAATCATTTTCCATCTATTACAAATAACAATACCCGGTCTCTGACTGAATGCTAACATTGTAATTCATTCTCAGGGTTCAGCTGCCATTCATTCATAGCTAGAGCTGAACTCTCATTATCTATGACATCAGCACAAACTCTCAATTCAATTGCAACCTTTTATTTAATTAGAGACTATGCATTATTTGGTTTGGAATATCCAGAATTAAAAATAGCCCCTTCCACTGTGTAATGGGAAAGGAAGAAAACTTTGAATATATATTCTAATTGATATTTTTAATGCTTACTCTAAAGCCATCAAAACTTATGTTAAACATTAATTATAATATTTTCTTCTGCCTTTGTGCACCTTGATTTATTGCTGCCCTTTTGGGTTCAGTTTTAATTACATTACAGGAAAACAAAGGATATTTTTATTGGAAGAGTTATTTAGCACAGACAATACTTTCAATAGAGGTAGTTACACTGAACTTTGTATTAAACTTAATTTTCAAAAGCATATTTAACACAGTTTGCCAGGCTTTGTAAAAAAAATTATTTTTCCTTCCTTTAACAACATATTTCTGGTCTCTATATTAGAAATCAGGGACAAAGATCATAAAGGAATAAAGACCCCAAATCAGGGATGGTCTTTTAAAAGAGGCCCAGGTTCAAAGACTCCTAAAGATATAAATCAAAGTGCTTTTGAATACAGAGAGCATTCTAAAAGAATATTGAACTGTTTGCTTAAAATCTCACATTATTTCCTGCTTTTTAAACCCTATCCCTTTTTGAAGGCTAGCGCCAGATAGGGACAAAAGGAATATTTTCATGCAAAAATCAGGGCCAGGTACAGAGGCACAGTCAGAGTCTATTTCAAGTGGGGACAGGAATTTAATTCAAGTTATTCACCCCTTTATTCCACGTTTAGCAGATTTGAAGGATTTCTCCACCTCTGACACATGCAGACATCACTAGGTAATGTTTGCACCAGTGGCAGGCACCAGCAAACCTTGGTATGGAATTTTTTATCCCCCTGGAATGGACTCTGGAAACCGTAGTGTCCCAATGTGCTGGTCAAGAAACGTAGGTGCTTCAGATTTATAAAATCACCCTTTCATCCCCTCTATGGTAGATGTGGATCCACCAATCTCTTTTATTTCCAAAAGACTCTTGCGTTGCCCACCAGTGGGCCTTACCTTAGATGCTATTTTTTTTTAAGGCATGTGCCACCACGCCCAGCATTTATTTATTTCTGTATGTGTATCAATGTACTGTCTGCATGCAAGTCTGTGCACCCGTGTTGTGCAATGCTGCGGAGGTCAGAAGAGGGTGTCGGATTCCCCTGGAACTGGAGCTCTCCTGGAATTGGAGTTTCAGACGGTTCTCGGCCGCCATGTGGGTGCTAGGGATCGAACCCGGGTCCTCTGTAAGAGCGGTCGGGGCTCTTAACCGCTAGGCCATCTCTTCAGCCCCTCAGATGCTATTTTTTAAAGCATAAAAGAATATTTCCATACCGTTAGGAACACGGGGATGTTACTTACCTTGTTCTAGATTTCTGCTTTTCTATGTTTGGCTTTAATGTGTGTGTGTGTGTGTGTGTGTGTGTGTGTGTGTGTGTGTGTGTGTAACTTCTAGAGCTTTTGCTAAACCAGTGTAAATACAGAAAGTAACTAACAGATCAGTTGTAACAAATTTCACTTTGCAGAAGTTATGACTACATGCAAAGTCTCAAGCCCCCATGATGTGTGTGTTTCATTAAGAAAGAGCAATGCCTTACCTCTGAGCAAAGTGGGTATCTGTGATTTCTCATGTTTCCATAGCAACGGGTAATTTTTATTGAACTGTAGAATAAATAGGCAAATAAAACATGCATAAAATATTGATGATGGGTGTTGGGGTGCTGTCCAGGGACTGTAGCAACTTATAGTCACTGTTGTCTCTTCTTAACTTCCTTCTCCATTTTTCTAATGACAGTCCATTTTATTACAATTTCTTGATTTTTCATCTACTGCATGAAGTTTGCTTTTTGAAATGTGAATTTTTATTGAATTTTTGCAGTTTTCATATAATATAATTTGATGGTATTTGGATCCACTCCTCTAAACTCCCCTCCCCTTATTGGCTCCCACGGAATTTAATGTACTCTGTTACATAGATTATTTGTGTCTTCAAATGACCTTCACTGTGGGCCCTTCCACTGGAACCTGGTTAATCTACTAAGAGTTGTTGCCACAATTTCCTCAGGTTGGGTTGGAGTTTCTTACCCAGTTCCTTATGTCTATGCTGGGATTTTTTCTTTTCTGATAAGAACTAGCAAGAGTTAAGTATGAACTTTCCTTTTTTTTTTTTTTTTTTTGGTCTTTTTTGAGACAGGGTCTCCCCCTGTGTAGCTCTGGCTGTACTGGAACTCACTCTGTAGACCAGGTTGGCCTTGAACTCATAGAGATCCGCCTCCCTCTGCCTCCCAAGTGCTAGGATTAAAGGCGTGCACCACCACACCCGTCAGTATGAACTTTTTAAACTCAGTTTTTTTGTATACATCATGAAGAAAATAACAGAGGAAAGACAAAACCATGGGTATAAAACAGTTTTCTAAGGTGACTTGCTACATCCTACAATTGGGTTTTCAAAGTTTTGAGTGATTTCTGTAAATGTTGGACTTTTATTCTGCCTCAAGTATATGTTAACAATAAGAAAGTAACAAATAGAAATAAACAAGTGTGTTTGAGGAGGCAATTTTTAAAAAGATATTCCAATAGCATTGGCTCAGATTGGATCAAATTATTCATTTGAGTTTGAAAAAGGAAGTGATAGAAGAGAAAAAGAATTCAGTATCTCCGGTTGTTTGCCCCTGAACTTCGTGGTGCCACACAGTCTGTGGAGTTTGAGTTCAACAAAATTTATTCAGAAACAACCTTATGTTCAGTACCCGAGCATTTGCAAAGAAAATAAGTCATTTAGCCCTGGGGTGACTCCCCTAGTTGATAAAGGGCCTGGCATGGAAGCACGAGGTTCTGAGTTTGGGTGTCCAATACTCACCTATAACGCCAGGCATGGTGGCAACTTGTCTGCAATCCCAGCATTGGGGAAGAAGAGGCCAGTGGTTCTCTGGAGTTCTCTGGCCTGCTGGCTAGTCAAATTGGTGAGCTCTGGGTTCAATGAGAGACCTTGCACCCAGCCCCCCTAAAAAAAGTGGAATATGACAGAGGAAGTTCTTCAGCATCAGCCTCTGGCTTCCACATATACTCACACACACACACACACACACACACACACACACACACACACACCTGCCATTAATCCCAGCACTGGGAATGCAGAGGCAGGCAGATCTCTGTGGGATCAAGTCCAGCTTTAAGTTACACCTGAATAGAGAAGTCATGATAAAACTAGAAAAGAAAGGCTGCTTTGCGGCTCAGTAGCAGAACACTTGCCTAAGAGATATGAAGCTATGTGCCATCTTTGATGCCAGACAAAAAGAAATAGAAAAAAAAATTAAGCCCTCTTAATGTTAGATGTAATACCTTGGAAAAAAATGCATTTATATGTCACAGTAGATGCTAGACTGATGAAAGTAAAATTGGAAAGATGATTTTATTATTGTTTTTGTTATTGTGTGGGTATGAATCTATGCATGTGGGCATGTAAGTCAAGGTGACTATATGGAACTCAGAGGATGCCTTGCCAAAATCAGTTCTTTCCTCTGTGTGGGTCCCTGGGATGGAGCTTGGGATGTCGGCTTCGCAGCAGGCACCTTTACCCAAGGAGCCATTTTGCTGGCCTGAGATGTAATTATTGACATAAACACTGAAAGCATGGGCATTTTCAGATCATAGAGAGCAGAAAGCCTTTCTACAAATAACCCCAGCCCAGAGGCCCCTGAAGAAATTGTATGTTCTATTACTTAAACAAGAAAAAAAAAAAAATCACATGCCCCAAAGAGGCATAAACAAACTATCCAAGACAAACCAGAAGTTTGGAAGAATGCTTCCTATACTTCCTGTTCTGCTTCTAGGGAAGTGCTGTATTTTGGGTCAGGATTTTTTGTTTGCTTTGTTTTTTGTCTTTTTGAGACAGAGTCTCTTTCTAGCCCCAGCTGGCCTAGAACTTACTATGTAGACCAGGCTAGCCTTGAACTCACAGAGATTCAACTGCCTCTGTCCCCTGAGTGCCGGGATTAAAGTCGTGTACCACCACACTCAGCTCAGAAGCACTTTTTAATTGGAAGTGATATTAATGCAAATTAGTAAAGAAATAATATACAATGGGATAAAAGAAAAAGGTAAAGTAACTGGCATTTATACATTTTATAAAATGCTCATTTTATAATTTATAATGTAAATGCAAGTTATGTGATAGCATTTTAACTTAGAATGTTGGTTATATTTCAAAGATTACAAATCTCTTTTAGGGAGGAGGTGAGTAGAGACTATATAAGTATTGTTGGGTTACAAACATGGTTTAAAGAATAATTTAGTGACAGCTATTCAAGCATGAACATTATTTCTCTACAATGGCATTCTCATATGACCACAAAATGCAGGTCATATGTTGCAACACTATTACTACTTGTTATATAAAAACAAATTAAATTCCATTAATATAAGTGTAGGTATTTCATTACATTCTTATAGTGGAATACTATGCTGCCAGTAGAAGGAAGAATTGATAACTGAAAGAGTCGTGTCTAAGCACGGTGTTAAATTAAGAGAGCATGAGGAAGGGCATGTGTCTATTTGCATAAAATAAAAAAGCTGAAATGTATATTCATCTGCTGCTAGATGTGTGGACTATCACTGTTAACACATGCAAGAAAGTTTACCATCTCCTAGGAGAACGATTTGCAGTTTGGGGTATCTGAGTGAAAGGACGAGTCATGGCCTTTTGTATATTTGAATTGCATACAAGTATTTATTGAACTTTCTTAATTTGTTAAAAATAGGTGCTTTAAAGAAATATGCATTTTTGGTGCAGGGCATAGTGGTGCACACATTTAATCCCAGCACTTGGGAGGCAGAGGCAGGTGGAGCCCTGTGAGTTCAAGGCCAGCCTGGTCTACAGAGTGAGGTCCAGGACAGCTGGGACTAAAGGGAGACCCTGTCTCAAAAAAAAAAAAAAAAAGAAAGAAATATGCATTTTAATTTCCTATCTATGGTATGCATGTGAGTGCAGTACCTGTGGAGGCCAGAAGAGGGCACTGGATCCCTCCCTTGGAACTGGAGTTCCAGACCCTTGTGAGCTGGCATGTGGATTCTGGGAGCACCAAATGTTCTTAACCACTGAGCCATCTCTCCAACATCAGGGTGCTGATTTTCAAGACAGTACAAAGGTAAGTATGAAAACTTATGTTACCTCCTTGGGAATTTTAAATAACAAATGATCATACTGTGTTGGCATTCAGAAAACGTTTACAAGTGGCCCTTGATCTCGACTTGGACATTAAAGTCAAGTCAGGGCTGGTTACCGTAAACTTAGAAGAGCAGAATCATGCCCTGTGCGAGCAAGCTTACGGGTACATCATTCGACCAAGTCTGAGGTAGGAGGGAAGAGGTTAAAATTAAGGTAAAAGAAAGTGGTGGCTCAGTGGCATTCAATTACATCTAGTCCACGGTGAGAGATGATGGTCGTGTAGCAGTTCAAAACAAATATCCAAATGACGTGGAGGGAAGTACCTCCTTCTCAATGATTATGTTGTGAAAGTTACTCATTTTGCATAAATTCTCATAAGGGAACAAGTAGCATGATGAATTAAGAGAGATTGTGAACTTGAATTTGGGAGACACGTAGTAGTCTGGTCCCTGTTCTGCCATTAATTAGCCCTGTAACCTTGAGAAGGTCACATTGTATCTTCAGGCCTCTATTATGTCTCTAATAAAGGAGATGGGCCCAGAAACTACATTCAAAATTCCACGGACACATTTTTTTAATCCAAAAAAGAATGTTTTCCAATGAAACCTCAGTACAAACAGTAAAACAGATAAAAGAAGGGAAACTCTGTGTAAAGCAGGGGCAGACACCCCCGCGCCCACTCACAAACTTCTTCTCTCTTCGTGGTCCTCTTCAATGGAGCAAAATCAAAGCCCTAGAAACCAGCAAAGCTCAATTTAAAATTATTTTACTAGACAATTCCTAAGGCTCTTTTTCATAAGAGCATTCCACAACTTAGGAGGTAATTGACTCACAGGTTTAATCATGCTGTGAAATTTCTACGGAAGCAGTTGCCAAAATCGTGGTGGCAGAGGGAGGCTATGCAGGAAGTAATTACTTCAACAAAAATTCATTAAGCATTTTTTTCAGTTACTTGACCCCCGCCCACCCATGTAACAAGACACAAAACTGCCCTTCTCTGATTCTCATTGAATTTGATTTTCTTATCTTTTAAATCTTCTTAGCATTCTAGAAGGTTCTAGAATTTGAGAGTTGGCATAATTCCCAGCCCTATATTTCTCCAATGAAACACTTCCCATAAGTGAAGATAAAGACGTCTTCTGCTCGCAGTTATGGAAGTTCATATTCTAAGATCAGGCAGGCTGGTTGCCCCAGAGTTGTGGGATGTCTTGGTGAGAACTGTCTGGGAAGTGGTCCCCTCTCTAACAGGAGCAGAATGTGGAATAGGTAGGGCTTGCTCTCTAGACCTCTTACGAAGACTGAGGAGTTCCATAAACACTACCAAGAGGCTATATCTATAACTCACTCTCCCAGTAAACTAAAGACCTCCCACTCAGGCCACCTTCCAGAGGTTCCACCACCCCCAGTAGCTCCAGCCTGGTGACTGCATCTTTAATACACAGCCGTGGGGAGACATTCTTCAGCAAAATTGCAGTCAGAGTCTTATTCATTCTGGAGGTTTCTATGATCTTTCTCTTTTCCTTCTAGATACCATTTCCACATCTGATGGAATTCTGGCCCATTTTACACAGTTCTCACCCTTCTCTGTGTTCTCCAGTTACTTTTCTTTATCGTTACATTTCTGTTCATGTGCATTTTCCTGAACTGTCTTCGGTTTCCTGATCCTGTCTTCCATGGCGTCCAATTTGCTGTTAAGCCTGTGCAAATTCTGAAGTTCCGATAATTTGCTTTTCGTGCTAAACCGTCCTTTTGAATCATTGTTTATAGATTCAGATAGATGTATTAATTGTTCTTGCTTTGTTTTATTTGTATTTATATTTCTTTTTATATGTTTTGGGGGTGGGAATGTGTATGCTTTTATGTACATGTATGTGTAAAGGAAGATCATCCATTCAGGCACGTGTGGATACTGACATTTGGTTGTCTTTCCATGATTGCTTCTCCCTCCACCTTATATTTTGAGACAGAGTCTCTCACCAAACCCCTCCATTTTGACGAGACTGCCTGGCCAGCATGCCACAAGATCCACCCACCTCCACTCCCAGTGCTGGGGTACAGACACATGCCACTGTCCCCTCTTTCACATGGATGCTGGAGATCTGAACTCAGGTTGTCATACTTGCATGGCAAGGACTTAACACACTGAGCCATCTGCCCAGCCTCTGTATTTACACTCTTTGAACATGTTAGTCATAGCTACCATGACAATTCATGAGCCACCAGTGTCTGGGTAGTCTGTGGGTTTGCTTCTATTGCCTGTTTTTTTTTTTGTTTTGTTTTTTTTTTTCATTTTGCAGCTTGCGTGTCATCAGTTTTGACCATATATAAGGTATAATTCAAAAACTCCTGAGACTTTAAATGAGATCAGTTTCCACCCAAGAAATTTCCTCCCTTCTGCTTAGACAGAGTGTGAGGTGCTACAGGTAGATAGACACTGGGTGGGTCGAAGGCTGGGTGGCAGCTTCTGTGTGCCCAGCAACCTCTGCAAGGGGCTCAATGTTGCCCTTCAATACTTTTCAGCTAAGCTCTTTGATATTCAGCTCATGGAAACTTCAAAACTTTGTGTATATATTAAGGCCACATAGTACAGGCTCCTAAGCTTTCAACTTAACTGAGCAGACCACACAAATACCACTGTATTAGACAGCTTTTCTGTCCCTCAAGAATACAATTCTAGGTTGGCACCTTCGGATGGATCTACAAACAGTACATGCCCCCAGGAACATCAATTCCTAACCAGCAGTGCTAGTCCATCCTTGGCCCTGCCTGTTGCTCAGTTTGTCTCTGGGCCTACACTCCTGAAAGCTGCTTTCTTTGCTCGATGAGTGGCCTATGGGACCTTTCAGTCTCCCTTTCAGAATATTTTGGCCTGTTTTTTTACCCTCCCATGCAACTCAATATTCATCATTTCAGAGAGAAATGGGCTGTCTGTCTGAAAGCCATCTACCCTTCAAATTTTACTAATCTGTTGTTATTTGCTCATTAAAATTTTTGCCTTCTTTTTCTGCACTGCCCAGCATGCACCAAGATCTCATCTTCTCAGAATGAAACAATACCAGGTGGAAAAGACTACCACAGCTTCCCGGCTCACTGTCCCTCCATTGTCCTTATCTCTGGCGTTTTAGTTTGTCTGAGTTTTGTAAGTTTTTACTTTCAAAAAACAAATTCCTTTTGCTGTTTTCCAATACTTATAAAAAATGAGTTCCACAGCCTCTTAGGCTTTGTCAGTTGTCAATAGGAATAGCTTCCTGCAGTGGCCTACACCATTCTACTCACCAGCAGAAAATAACAATCAGTTTTGTTGAGAAACTTAGAATTGAAGCCACATGAGAGAATTTCTTAAAATGTTAGTCCATGTCCACGTTACTCCAGTGAACAGATATTCAGATGTTTCTACATTTCCCTTTACATCGTGTGCAGAAGCATGACACATTTTCTGTTTAATGTAAAATTAGATGCCATTAGCAAATATACCAATAATTTAGATCAAAAGTTATAGAGTAGAAACTAGTCTATCAAATTACTAACTTTAGTCACAAAGAGCAGAATTCTCCAAAGCACATTAAAATTGTAGGTTTTTTGTTAGATAATCATATAGACTAA
This sequence comes from Rhizomys pruinosus, assembly GCA_009823505.1. NCBI lineage: Eukaryota > Metazoa > Chordata > Mammalia > Rodentia > Spalacidae > Rhizomys > Rhizomys pruinosus. Next base: position 2,286,452 of record VZQC01010158.1, read on the forward strand.
AGTAAAAATTCATTATGTACTAGTTAGGTTAGAAATAACCATAGTGTAATTATTAGGGATAAAGTGGGGTGGGGTATAGGGTTAAGATTATCAAGCTACAGAAAGAATTTTCCTCTGCCATGGTTAGAGGCTCTAAGCCACTGTCCTTAGCATCATTTTCTAGTTCCTAGAATACATCGACATTCATATTGAATTATTTCTTTAATTAATTCTAGGATATCTATCATGCTCAAATTTTTTTAGAAAGCCTGTAAACAGGGCTTAAGAAATTGTGCTTATCTTTTCTTTCTCCGCCGTTAAGTTGGTGACGTTTTGACCCATGGGAACATACAAATCTTTTCCCGTAGTTAGTTTTAAGATTTAAATTGGAAAAATTTTTTGACAAAAAGTTTTAATATATAACTGTATCCCCCCTTTTTTATTTTAGGTTTTTATTTTTTGACCCATGAGTCTCAAAAAGGCAGTTGTAGTACACATACCTATAGGCAGAAATCAAGGTGTAAATTTCATTAAATTTACCCAAGCTGTTTGGATGACTGTTTGTTGTTAATTTGGGAAGCAAACTTAATTCCTTAAGTTAAATTGTCCAACAGGTAAAAGTGAATGTTACAAGATGATACTGTATAACACAAAAATTATAGAGAACATTTGTATATGTTAATCCCAAAGTTATTGTTACACAGATTTTAAGTAAAACAAATGTAGACAACAACAATTTATATTTCCAATTAACTTAGATGTATTACCATTTTTGTTAAAAACCTTTAAACCAATGTTGTTTAATATAGACATTTTGACTTTTACTAAGTCCTAAAATACCATGTAATTTGTAGATAGAGTTTGGGCAAAATTGGATATTTGTTGAACTCACATCAATTAAATATACATTAATTGAATATAGACCCATGTCCCACTCCCACCCCTCCAGATTCACCATTTCAGTCAGTTTTCTGATGCAGTCTTTCTGTTGTTGTTCTTTCAGTATGCATCAGCTTTGCATTGTGTAGGATGTACCAAGAAATACCAGCAGAGAAGTTGGCCCATCTAAACATTAAAAGGAAGAAAAGCCTCAGACTGCTACAGGCATCAAACATCTCTGTGGATCCTTTTTTTTGTAACAACTATTTATAATGCGTCCTAATGAGCCTTACTGTCTAGGCACTGCAAAGTTTTAATATGGAGACTTTCTTACCTCCTTTTCACAGAACAAAGAAAAATATGATGGTAATGAAGTCATTCTCTAACTGTAAATTAGAGCTGACTGTTATAGACATAATCTCTTATGAAACTGGTATAACTGCTTTCTTTAATTGACTAATAGACATAGAAACTGTGAAAAGGATTATTCTCTATTCAGAACCAAATATAATACTAAAGTCTTTTAAGCTGTGCATTTAAGCAAAATATATTAATACAGGAGAGCTCTTATATCAGCAATGGATTATTCTGCCAAGGAGATGTTGGCCAGGGGATCCAAGACCCCCCAAAAATAAAGGCTTCTTGCCTGTAAACTGGGATACCTGCAAGAAGAGAGGCGGTAAGGCCCTGCTGTCGAAGACCTGATGTAAGCATGCGAAAGATGTATTGAGACCACACTTGCAAATGTACAGTTGATCTCTGGAATGCCAGAGAGTGTTACCAAAGGCCACGAAACCAATGAAGCAAGTACTGGTCTCCTTGAGTCAAGCAAAACTCCTCCATCAGCATCAACTACACCTCACCTGCCTGGAAATACGTGCAGCAGTGGCAGCCATATGTCTGTATATCCCAAATATAATTGGCTATTAGCTCTCTCCTTGGAGGAGTAACTCACAGCTGATGCCACAAGCTTACATCCTCTAGTGGTTAGGAGATGTTATAAGCCACAGTAAGACCTTGTCATCTTTTTTTTTTGGTCTTTTGAGACAGGGTCTCCCTGTAGTCCCAGCTGTCCTGGAACTCACTCTGTAGACCAGGCTGGCCTTGAACTCAGAAAGATCCGCCTGCCTCTGCCTCCCGACCTTGTCATCTTTTACAGAAAAACTATAATTCATGGATTAGCATACCATCCAAACATTTGTGTCTATACCAAAGTAACCTACCATAATAATTAGTAATATTTAAATACCTGTATATCTACTGCTTGTGCTTCATTAGTAGGATTGAAAGGTTATTCTTGAACAAACTGTCAACCCATGAAAGGAAACAGCCTGAACTGATCAGAGTCCAAAACAACATCTCCAGAGAAAGTAGACTGTTTTGCTTCTCATCACCTGTGCCCCTTTTCTAAGCCTAGGGAACAATCTGTGGAAGAGGGGGCATGGTAGAATGTAAGGGCTGCGATTGGGGTGAATGGTGAAACTACGGCAATATAGACTGGACACTTATTTGATCAACTTGAATGTACATACAAGCCCCTCCAGCTGGATGGTGTGACCCTTGGGCTGTGTGGGTTCGGGCACAACCGCTTGCAGATTGGTTTTACATGAAGGATGCTTGTACTCACAACTTATTACTTATTGTTAAAAAATGAAATAAAAGAAAGCATAAAAAAAGAAATGGTGTTTATATACATATGAATACATAGTTAAGTAATGAATTTGGTTTTCATACCCCAAATTTCTTGGAATTTATTTTATTCTCTTTTGTTCTTGGTTTTCTTATATTTTAATGAGGGTCATATCTATAATGCAATTGAAAACTATATTAAAATTTAACCTGCAAAGGGACAGCTTCTGAAATGGATCAACTCTATCTGCCATTCTGTTTCTCTCCTGACACTTCCCTCAAGGCCTCGTCCTAAGTGGTGAGGCCTGTGGCAGCCATCTTCTTTCTTTCCCGAGGCACTGAGGCTGCATCAGACTTATCTAAGCTGGCTTGTTAAACAACCTTCAGATTTGTGGGGTCCATTTCAGACAGAAAGGGATCATGGGGTGGACCCCCAAATCTGCATTGCAAATGCCCTGTGATGCTTATTGTGGCCAAATGCTATCATTTATCATCTGTGGTGTTTTAATTGTTCATTTGAAGCCACATGCTCCTGGTTCTCATTAAGATATCTATAGCTGGGGCTGGAGAGATGGCCTAGTGGTTAAGAGCACTGACTGCTCTTGCAGAGGACCCGGGTTCGATCCCCAGCACCCACATGGCAGCTGAGAACCATCTTTGACTCCAGTTCCAGGGGAATCTGACACCCTCTTCTGACCTCCGTGGCATTGCATGACACAGGTGCACAAACCTACATGCAGACAGTACATTCATAGATGAATAAAACATAAAATTTAAAAAAAAAGATATCTATAGCCACCTCCCTCCTGACTTATGACTGTTGAAGACCCTGTCTCTTTCCCCCCTCTTCCCTCCCACATTTTCTTTGGAGGCTTCCTTGTCTGTCATTCTACCCATGTCCCCCTGTGGAGATCTCCCTCTTTGCTCTTTGCGTTCTCATCTTCCTCACTTGCCATTCCAGGACATTCAACCATCCCTGTGGTTGGACAGGTTTCTGGCCATCCATGTAGACAGGTTTCTGGACCTAATTTTCTCACTTTGTGATCAAACCTGAGGGGAGACACTGTCCCTGAAATCTGGCCTGTCATTATCAACTGAACAGTATCGTATCATGAGGTCACTTGTGGCCAGTCAGGTGGGGAAACTCAAGACCTATGATGGGGAGGTTCCTGATTGGTCTGCTGACTTCTCTCTATGTCTTTGGTTCTTGATAATAAGGGGCCAGGAGTGAGCCCTGAAGACAGGAGCCAAACTGAACTCCTCTTCTCTCATGTCCAAAGTGGCCGTTAGGACTCAGGAGTGTGTGGTGAAACTACCAGCATTTAAGATCTCCACATAACCTTAGCCAGGTTTCTTAATTACATCAACCCTCTGTATCTGTGCCTATGAACTGGGGGAGCATAACAGTGCCTGGTACTTAAAAATTGTGGGAAAATTTAGTTAAGATGGGTAGCATTCTAAACCAGTGGGACCTCCCTGTTCACTCTCCACAGGGTGAGATGTAGTGACAAAAAGGCTTGGGATTTGGCCCTGGGAGTGGAGTCATGCTGTCTATATAAGCCAGACATTTTGGAATAAAGCTCTCTCTGTATTTTGGACACCTTAACATGCATCCATGTGCTGTGCTTTCCTACACATGTTTTCCACATAGATCGCCCTGGGAATAAATGGGACACCCCACAAGAAATGTCTTCATAAAGGAGTTTACTGACATATAGAAACTACATAAAAGTGCACAGTTCCTAAGTCAAGTTCTTTGTTTACAAAGAGGGCAGATCCACGTGCACAACACCCCATCCAAGGGTGAATGCTCTTCCATGGCCCCTACACTCATCTGATCCCCACCATCTCGCCACCATTCACCAGTCTCAGGACTTATACCTTTGTAGATGGCTCTCTGCACCCAGGAAACCACGCTGTCTGGACTCCTCTCCGTGTGGCTCCCTCTCCCGTCACATTTGCAAGGATCTCTCCTGTGGTCACCTACAGTCTGCTCATAGAGATGATGTGTAGTATTCGCTATGAGTGCTCTGAAGTGTATCATCTGTCCCATTATTTATAAGCAGTTGTTTACCTTCTTGGTTGGAGCTATTTAAAATCATCTGCCAGAGGTATTCTTGTATATGTCTTTGGTAAATACATGACATATTTCCATTGAGTACATTCTTAAGAGCATCCTGGCTTACAAAATGTGCATGTTCACCTATAGTAGATTTGTCAACAGCTCTAACAGTTTCCACTGCACAAACAATACATGGGAGTCCTGTAAGACTGGAAGAAAAGAAAAAAGAAGTCATTTCCTAGTATTGCCAACAGTGCTTATCTCTCTTTTTTATTTTAGTTCTTCTGCCAGACTAGAATATGGCCTTGTGGTTTTAATGTTCCCTTGTTTAGTGACCAGTGCAGTTGAATGTCTTTTGTCTTTCTCATGCTCTCTTCTAGATGTGGTGAGAACTAAAAGATAGACTCCACATAAAGCTCTTTGTGCTGCTCCTGCCGCAAGGCAAGTGCTCAAAAGTACACATCTATGCTAACAATGCCTTTGGGTATGAGAATATCAGGGTCCCCTGGAGAATGATGGCGCCTTCTTGGACAACTAGGGTTCTGGAAAAACAATGGCCACCGCAGCTGCCCCAAGCCAGGGGCTTTCGGGTTCTTATTTTGTGGGTTTGAAAAATTAAATTCACAGACTGTAGAGAGTGAACTTTAGAGATAAGGGCGTTATTATATTATTATAGATAGGAACTTGAGGAAAGAGAGAGGGCTGAAGAGAGAGAGAATGCACAGAGCCCCTATATAGAAAGAGAGTGCGAAGAAGTAGGGTACCACCGCGCTGCTAGTCTTGGATTTTTAAGGGACTTATGACAGAAACTAGGGGAGTCCTGCTGGCCCAACCTCCAGGTGTCCAGAGGCCTCTGCTCAGGTTCAGTCACTTAGTCAAGCGCAGCCTCTAGTTATCGCCAGGGAAAGCCCGAGCCTCTTCTGGTATTCCCTGCCTCCAGGGAGTGCATTCCCAGAACTGCTCTTTGGGGACCCCGCCCTACCTGGCCAGTTTTCATCTCCTTTTGTCGTTACCTTTGCCTGCTTGAGTATAGGGAAGAACCGCAGGATAAACTCAATATCACACATGTTGACCTTTCTGTAAACATAATTCTTTGCCTCTACAAGTTGCTACAGGAAAAAAAAAAAAAAATCGAAAGCCTAGACCATAAAAGAGAAAATAAAAAGAAAGGAATGTATTTTCTGGATGTTTCTCTTTTAACCAATAAGTTCATTTAACTGAGCACCACTGAATGAACACAAATAAAATGTAATCTCATTCATCACTATTGATTTTCATTTCATTAGTGCAGTCATTAGGAGAGTCACTGTGAGGTAACGGTGTCTCAGTACACTTCTACCATCCCAGATAGGAGTTATGTGATTATCTGACTGCTGCAATGTACAAAATACTACCGGCGATGTTTCCAATTCTCCAGTAGAGGAGAATGTAGATTTTCTTTGTCACAATTTCAAGGTGTTTTCCTTTGAGGCTTTTGTGATTCTGTCTTGGTCTAGGGAGGTGGGTGGTCACATTCTGCTCAGCAGGTCTTGAGAAGAGAAGGGTGAGCAAGATTCGTGGTGAAGTGAGGGCTTTCTAGGATTGGGTCCGAATGAATGTGTAAGTGAAATGGCAAACGTTCGGAAGTTGAGAAGCAGAAATGGTCCTGCAGAGGCCACAAAATGGCCTTAAATCTGAAGCTGTCTAAACAGCGCCAGCAGGCAGGCATCAGTCAGTGCCTTCCAGCATATGGACAAGAAAATTTATCCTGACAACATGGCTTTTATTTCTTGAATTATTTAATTTGGGTTTCTTTTTTCTTTTTTGTGCGAATGTTCAGCAAGGAAGCCTCCCAGCCATGTCCTCATACAAGGAGATAAACATGAGTTGGTAAATTAACTGACTGATGTGGGCTAGAGCACAGACTGTAAATTAAGAAACTTCATCTTTCTTACTTCTGAAACTATTGTGGGTTTTGGATATACTACCTCACATATGTGCTTTGGGTTTGCAATATAAGCACTAATTTGATCCATGGGTAAAGAACTGACTATGAAATTTAAACACCATTCGAGTCAACAAATATTTAAAGAGCCATGGGCTGGATGTAATGATCCCTAAGTGTGTAGAGCTATATCAAAATTAGACAGGGGAAGTGTGGTAATCACACAGCCTCTCACAGACACACAGAGTTTGACTAGAGGGTTAAGAGCAGTGGTTTGCAGCAGGATGGCTTCACCTATGGGCATGGGGCACACATTTGAAAATACCCAGAGACACATTTGCCTGTCTCAACTACAGAAAAAGGAACTCCTCAGCTTCTTACAATGCATAGGTTGGTCCCTTACAAGAAAAGACACCTTAATCCCAAATGCCAATGGTGCCAAAATGTCCAGATTCTCATCTATAACCATTGCCTTTATCCCCAGGGTACAGAACAAGTCCTACCACATAGTGCACTATTTATAAATATATATTAAAAATAAGTATAACTATCAAGGTAGTATTCTGTTCAATCAGAAATCTTGTTTAATACATAATAATCAAATAGATGAATTGCATGCTATGTAGATTACTCAGTAAACTGTTAAATATATAACAATCACCTCACTTTTTTCCTATTTCATTTTTCTACATTTCTTCTACAAGGTATTTTCTTTTTGAACTTGCCAAATTAGAAAACAGGTAACAATTTAATTAAAAACAGTAGCTTTGAAGTCAGGCAAACATGAACTCAAATCTTCAATGACTATCATTTTCAGGACTATAAATTAAGATAAAAGCAAATCAATGTGACGGAAAGCATATAAAACATGCTCCTGTTATAATAATAACTACTTCCACCTCATAGTACAGCACAGGATACTGTCACGTGAGTCCACATGGTTGTAGACTTACCCCTTCGTACTGTTGGCTGGCAGGCAGGGTTTTGATTAAGAAATTGCTCTATTCTCCATTTGGGCTCCATGATGGCATCATCAGGTTGGGTTGCCTAACTAGCCCTTTTTAAGGTAAGCATTGCATCAGCAATTTCAGCCAGCTCATATAGAGTGATTCTTCACATCAGGTACTGTGTGAAACTTGTTACTCACATACCATTTGGCCCCAGAGAGTACTTTAGGGTTGGAATGTCAAAACTCAAAGAGCTTTGGCTATACAGGTTAAGTCTCAGATCTGGTGTTTAGCAACAGAGGCATCTGATGTTAACAGGAGAATTCTTTTCCATCATTATGCTACTGTTCCCAAAGAGTTTCAGGAAACTTCCTTACAGGGGAAGGAACTTACGAAGAAAAGAAGGGCTGTGTGAAGATAGAAGAAAAATGAAGGTAAACTGTGCAGTGTGTTGGTTTAGCACACTGTCAGCACATTGTTAATGTGTCACTGGAATGGGCTTGGGTGAGTATCTTTAGGGAGTTGGAGAAGAGACAGGAAAAAAAAAATGTACAAAAGCACTGTAATGCATGAAGCAGGTTTCCACACATTGATTTTGAAAGATGGCACATTTGTTATGAACATGACAGTGAGTCATAGAAGGAGATGTACTTGGACCTGCGTGTAGGACTCAGAGTCAAAATTGTCTACATGACTGAAAATTTTGACCAAAAGAAGAGAGATTACGCAGTAGGGTGAAAACCTTTTGACAGGACTTTTATTTTGTGTATGGCTGTGCTTTTGCAAGCTTCTCTTCTCCCCTCTCTTGTATGCATGCGTTGAAATGATTATATATGATTACAGTCCACATAGTCATCTGCAATAATAAAAAGTGCATTCATTGAACACAGACTTGCTGTGTGCTACTGTGGCTAGGCACTACTTCTGCTAGATGTTTGAGTCTCGTAGTTATTCTGCAAGTCACTGAAAAACACCAACCATATATGAAATTGCTTAGGTGACGTTTAGTCTCTATCTGAGCAGAAAGTTCACCAGACAGCCTGGACAATGGAGGTCATCCTAGGAGCATGGAGAAAATGGAGGAACATGTTCAGCTAATTTGGCATAAAATTCAGTTCTTGCTGGGTGTTGGTGGTGCACACTTTTAATCCTAGCACTTGGGAGGCAGAGGCAGGAGGATCTCTGAGTTCAAGGCCAACCTGGTCTACATGGCAGTTCTAGGATAGCCAAAGTTACAAGGAGACCCTGTCTCAAAATAATAATAATAATAATAATAATAATAATAATATAAGCAGTTCTTCCTGAAGGCCCTTCCATGGTGCTATTGAATAGAGGCCTAGGTGTGTAAAATTCAGCCCATGCATTCAATTCACAGGAAGAGGAACAATTTCTGGGAACAGGGAGGATGGAGGGATTGTTTTTTAAGAGTCTCTTCAGACCATTGTTCCTATTTGACTATGATATGACTATTTATTCATAGAGTACTTTGCACAGATTCTGATTTTTATGGTGCTATAAAGTAAGATTTTTCAGAAACTTGGTGGTGGGTAACATACTGCCATCAATGACACTATTAATTAATGAAGAATTCTACTTAGTGAGGGTGAGCATCATATTTTTCTGAAAATGAATCTTGAGAGCTTCCTTGATTATACTGTGATTCAGCTTGCACGATCATTTAGAGATTGAGGCATGAGATGGGACTGGTGATTATAATGATTTAAGAGGAGAAATAATATGTCAGAACTATGGGAGATTCTATAATTTTATGGTCTATAGAATAAAAAAATACACCACATCGCTAGGTCTGGGTATGTTGTATTTTAATACTGGCTGTGGTGAAACTTCACACCATATACCTGATGGCAGGTTTGTTCTGTATGCTCCTGACACCTGTGATGTATGTACTGTTTTTACTAATGAAAAAAGAGAATTTAATATACTTTTTTTTAGAAATTTCTTTGAGCTTTAGGCCATAATGGCACATATGTGAAGGGGAAGAAATTATTCACTAAGAACTTCCTAGGAATGGTTCATAACTTTGTCTGACAAGATTACAAACCCCAGACCTTCTAGACGCTTCATCTGGGATGAGATGGAACCAACCAGACCTGTAAGGCAGTTAGCCATATGGAGTGTATTAGGTATAATACACTGAAGGTATAATACACTCCTGATCTGCAGCCTGCAATGAATAGGGGGTTTTGCTTTTTTGAAGCAATTTTAAGTTGTGAAAATTTAGTCCTTAACAATTTGGGCCATGGCACCCTTAGAAATACAAATTTTAAACATCGCAGTTTCTGCTTCTGAAATAATGTGGGGTCACTTCAAGATTTTCTTTAAAAATATATTAATTTGGAGCCGATCATGGTGGTGCACACCTTTAATCCCAGCACATGGGAGGCAGAGGCACGTGGATTTCTGTGAGTTTATGGCCAGCCTGGTGTACATAGTGATTTCCAAGCTAGCTGGGACTACAGGGAGACCCTATCTCAAAAAAGAAATAAAAATATTAATTTGGGGCTGGAGAGATGGCTTAGCTGTTTAGAGCACTGACAATACTGACAATGGCTGTTCTTGCAGAAGATCTAGGATCAAATCCCAGCACCCTCGTGGCAGCCAACAACCATTCATAACTCCAGTTCCAGGGGAATCCGATGCACTGTTCTGACCTCCACAGCCACTGAACAATGTGAACGCACTTACATGTATGCAGGCAATACACTCATACACATAAAATAAAAATAAATATTAATTTATTTTATATGGAGGAGAGTACATGCACATCCACAGTGTGTGTGTGTGTGTGTGTGTGTGTGTGTGTGTGTGTGTGTGAAGGTCAGAGGACAGCATTCTGAAGTTGAGGCAGGGTCTTCTGTAGAGATGGGGTCCCTCTTGTTTCTGCTGGGCTGTGTACTCTGGGATAGGTAGCACATGAGCTTCTGGTGGGTTCTCCTACCTCTGCCTCCAGTATTTCTCCAGGAATGCTGGGATTACAGATGCATGTCACCATATCAGGTCATTAAGTAGGTTTTAGGAATCAAACTGAGGTCATTGGGCTTCTCAGGGAGCATGTTTATCTCTGAGCCATCTACCAGGCTCAAAGATTTTCTTTTTTGAAGTTTAACATCTCAGCTGTCAGAAGGAAGTGGGGGATGATCCAGATGCGGCCTCACACAGAGCACGGCACCGCTGGGGTCCATGCAGCAACAGCATGTCCAAGTCTTCAGTCACTATCGGTATTTTAGGTGAGTTACGTATAGATATAAATCTATGAATTCTAAGCATCAAATTGGCTTCTAGGCACAATGATTGCTAAAAAATTGAATGTATGTGGATTTTGTAAGGTTTTGCTTTTAACTTTGTAAAATTAGACTTCACTGACTCTAAGATGCATTGACTATGTAATGCAGCATTGTTTTATAAACTCAGATAAATCACAATTTTATGACTAACCCCAACTTTGAGAAATAGAGGAAAAACATATCAATGAACCAATGAAATTTCCTGATGCCACATAACAGGTCCTTGAAAAATCAAACACCAGAGACCTAAAGTTGTCACAGCCACTCTTCTTGGAAATGCCTAGAAATAATTTGCTTGGTATCCCCCACCACTGAATGCGCTGACCATTATTTACAAATAGAATCGCTTTATATGTTCTGCATTGCGCTAGCTTTTATCATGCAACTGCACACGGTGAGCAGTCTTCTATAGTGGTTGACTCACTTTTAGTGACTTAAATGGTGTTCACACTGTCTCTTCTACATTAGGCCGGAAGTTTCAAACACTGGCTCAAGGGTCACTGTAGCTCTACTCCACACACCTGCAACAAAAGCACAACACTGTAGAGGTTAGGAAATATCATAAGCCACAGTAAGACCCTGTCATATTTAACAGGGAAAAATGTAGTTCGTGGATCAACATTTCATCTAAACATATGTGTCTATACCAAAGTAACCTACCATAACTATTAATGCTGCTTAAGTACCTATATATCTAATTGCTTGTGCTTCATTATTAGGATCGAAAGGTTATTCCTGGACAGACTGTCAGCCCATGAAAGGAAACAGCCAGAATTGACCAGAATCCAAGACAACAGCTCCAGAGAGAGTGGACTGTTCTGCCTCTCATCCACCTGTGCCCCTTTTCTAAGCCCAGGGAATAATCTGCGGAAGAGGGGGCGTGGTAGAATGTAAGGGCTGTGATTGGGGTGAATGGTGAAACTACAGCAATGTAGTCTGGACACTCATTTGATCAACTTGAATGAAAATACAACGCACTCCCCGCTGGAATGGTGGGGAACTTGGGCTGTGGTTTGGGACAACGCCTGCAAATTGGTTATACATGAAGGATGCTTGTACTCATGATTATCACTTATAGCTAAAAATGGAAAAAAAAAACTGAGAGATATTGGGACAGTCATGGCAGAATGCATGATCTCGGTTGGGGTGGGGGTGGGGGGGGGGCAGGGATGGGAGGGGAGGATCTACCTGAAAACTGACTATTGGAATAATGATGTAGAAATGCGTACAAGAAGCATTCCATTGTTTTTGTGGGTGTTGGTCTTTGGGTTGTTGGTTTTGTGTTTTTGAGTTAGTGTTGTGGTATTTATAAGCAAATGTTAAAAAAAAAAAACACAACACTGTGCTTTCTCTTTTCTTCTGCATTTTAATTTCACTTATAAAATTTACATCATTTCCCATGACCAGCCAGCATTTATACATCTGTATTAAAGCTTTTTAAAATCTCCCTTCCTTAAGACTGAAGTTAGATGAAGTATTATTCCTCTCTTATCAGCCCTGTCTGCACTGTTATTCTTTTCTGTATGTGAGCCTCACTTGGTTCCCCTGGACCTTTCCCCCTTGTGCTTTCCTGCTGGGATTTCTTCATTAAGCCTCATTGCTAATTGTCTGCCATTGCCCACCCAAAACACAAGTGTTCCTTTCTACTGTCGACTACCACAGCTTTGTTCCTGTAGTCTAACCTGATCTCCCTTAGAGCTGAAGAACTCAAGCGTCCCTTTCAGCACCTTCATTTCTTTAGTTCCCCAAAATGCTATGGAAATGTTTGAGCCCTAGGACTCAGGGAGCTGAGGCAGGGGGATTGCCAAGTCAAGGCCTGAGCTAGGCTTTTTGGTCCTGGATTTTTTTTTCCCCAATTATGAACGATTCCATTATAAAGCATTTGTAGCGATTCTTGGTAAATGAAATATGTAGGAAAGAGATGAAAAATGTCTAAAGCTTCAACACCATATTATCAGTTGTTTTGACAGAACCATTACTGTCTTCATTGCAGTTACTGAGCTCCAATTTTAACCCAGTCTCATTGGCCTACCTTATCTTCCAAACTTTTTCTCCACAGGTAACAAATAATATCTCTTTGTTGTTTGAAAGTATTTCTTTTATTTTTGGTCAAGATGAATATTATTCCATATAAGCTTTTGCTTTTGTGGGAATCACTAAATTACTCCAGACAAGGGTGTCCTCAAAGACAGCAGTTACTGTGTCTGTTCATCAGACTTATAAAATTTACAAAGTGCTGTCACATATACAATTACCTTACTGGAGTCTTCAACCAACTTTTGAGTTAAAAAAAAATAGGCATTATTTCTCTATTTAAAAGAGACAAATAAAGGGGGCAGAAAATCAGTAAGGAGACTCGGTTAATCCAGGTAGGAGTAGAAGGGGCTTGTGTTGTGTTGTGTTGTGTTGTGTTGTTGTTATCATCCAGGGATTTCAGCAAAAAAAAAAAAAGCATTTATATAAAGCGTCTAAAGAAAACAAAATGGAGCAAAGTGAAGTTGGAATTACTATTTAATGTCCCTTCTTTTTCTCTCTTAATAAAGGAACAGGCATCAAGAAAAAGGAAGCCAGTATATCTTTCATAGCATGTAAGAACCTCTAATTCTGAATAAATGTTTAGAAAAAGAAAGAAAATATTAAGTTCAAGGTATGTTTTTCTGACTTTTACCTCAGAAAAAATGGTAACTTTGGACTTAAATAGAAAGTGAGAAATAGAAGTGTATAGAAGGTTGGCAATATTTTAAAGGGAATATTCCAAGACACCAAGAGTCAGTTAAATGGAGCTTTGAGTACATATGCAGAAAAAAGTGCTTGTTTCCCCTGTGTTACTGGATAAAAGCATTTGCTGATTGCAAAAAGGTAACCACTTCTTTTATATTGGGATTGAGGGTAAGACCATTATATAGATGTACAATAAGTTCTCAATTTTGACTACATAACCAAATTAAAGGTCAATCTTTATCATTTTCAATAAAGATGCTTACTGTCTTTCAGCAATGTGATATGTTAATTCTCAAGCTTTCTCACATTCAGTCACTGTTTTGGGGTGCAATAGCAAATTGAGGCCCCCAGGAATCAAGGGCAGGTGCCCAGGTCACAAGGGCACACAGTTCAGTGAGTTTGTTAAGGTTAATTAAAAGTCATTAGTAGGGGTTCTGTCTGTTTTGTAAAAGTCGTTCCTACCCCTAATAAATTTTTGCTAATTAAAAAATACGTGTGGCAGTCAGAAGACAACTTCCTAGTGTTCCATCCCCAGAATATACATGCTAGAACATACATGCTAGAACTCAGGCAGCAAGGCCTTCACCTGCAGAGCCATTTCAACAGCCTTTGTAATACTTCCTATTTATTTTTACTGATTACAAAATTTTCATAGGCACAGCACAATTTTTTTAAACCAATGAATGGTGCCTGTGTTTTGATGAAATGTGATGTTATGAACATAGTAGTTTAGTACCTAGGACATTTGGATACTGTCATTAACACCACAACTGACTTAAGAGGTAGCAGAGTGATGAGTTAGAATTCTTGGTTGAAAACAACAAAAGCTGATGCTAGTATACTTGAATAAAAATAGAGAGACAGCTCAGTGATTAAGAACACTGGCTGTTCTTGGGACCAAGTTTCAGTTCCCAGCACCCACTTGGCAGTTAACAGCTGTCTGTAATTATAGTTCCAGAGGAACCTGATGCTGTCTTCTGACCTCCACAGCCATAGCAGGACACAAGTGCACTTACATGTGTAGACAATACACTCATACACATAAAATAAAAATTATAAATAAAATATTTTACTTTTTATTTTTTATTTCATTTTTAACAATAAGTAATAAGTTATGAGTACAATCCTACCTGTAAAACCAATTTGCAAGCAGCTGTGCCCAAACCCACACAGCCCAAGGCTCCCACCATCCAGCTGGAGGGGCTTATATGTACAATCATGTCAATCAAATAAGTGTCCAGTCTATATTGCTGTAGTTTCACCATTCACCCCAATAGCAGACCTTACATTCTACCATGCCCCTTCTTCTGCAGATTGTTCCCTTAGAAAAGGGACACAGGTGGGCAAGAAGCAAAACAGTCTACTTTCTCTAGAGATGTCATTTTGGACTCTGATCAGTTCAGGCTGTTTCCTTTCATGGGTTGACAGTTTGTCCAGGAATAACCTTTCAATCCTACTAATGAAACACAAGCAATTAGATACACAGGTATTTAAACAGTACTAATTATTATGGTAAGTTACTATAGACACAGATGTTTGGATGGTATGCTAATCCATGAATTATAGTTTTTCTGTAAAAGATGACAAGGTCTTACTGTGGCTTATAACATCTCCTAACCACTAGAGGATGTAAGCTTGTGGCATCAGCCATGAATTATTCCTCTAAGGAGAAAGCTAATGGCCAATTAGACTTGGGATATACAGACATATGGCTGCCACTGCTGCACAGTATTTCCAGGCAGGTGAGGTGTAGTTGATGCTGATGGAGGAGTCTTGACTCAAGGAGACCAATATTTGCTTTATTGGTTTAGTGGCCTTTGGTAACACTCTCTGGCATTCCAGAGAGCAACTGTACACTTGAAAGTGTGGTCTCAATACATCTTTCCCATGCTTACACCAGGTCTTTGACAGCAGGGCCTTACTGCCTCTCTTCTTGCAGGTATCCCAGTTTACAGGCAAGAAGCCTTTATCTTTTGGGGGGGGGGCTTGGATCCCCTGGCCAACATCTCCTTGGCAGAATAATCCATTGCTGATATCAGAGCTCTCCTGTATTAATATATATTTTGCTTAAATGCACAGCTCAAAAAGACTTTAGTATTATATTTGACTGTGAATAGAGAATAATCCTTTTCACAGTTCCTATGTCTATTAGTCAATTAAAGAAAGCAGTTATACCAGTTTTATAAGAGATTACCTCTATAACAGTCAGCTCTAATTTACAGTTAAAGAATGACTTCTTTACCACCATGTTTTTCTTTGTTCTATGAAAAGGAGGTAAGAAATTCTCTCACATTAAAACTTTGTGGTACCTGGATGGTAAGGTTCATTAGGACTCATTATAAACAGTTGTTACAAATAGGATCTACAGAGATGTTTGATGCCTGTAGCAGTCTGAGGCTTTCCTTCCTTTTAATGTTTAGATGGGCCAACTTCTCTGCTGATATTTCTTGGTACATCCTGCACAATGCAAAGCTGTATCTTTTCTTTCTCAACCATTAAGTTGGTGACGTTTTGACCTGTGGGAACATACAAATCTTTTCCCATAGTTAGTTTTAAGATTTAAATTAAAAAATTTGGCAAAAAGGTTTAATATATAATTGTATCCCCCTTTTTTATTTTAGGTTTTTAATTTTTTTTTTGACCCATGAGTCTCAAAAAGGCAGTTGTAGTACACATACCTATAGGCAGGAATCAAGGTATAAATTTCATTAAATTTACCCAAACTGTTTTGGGTGACTGTATGTTGTTAATTTGGGAAGCAAAGTTAATTCCTTAAGTTAAATTATCCTACAGGTAAAAGAGACTGTTACAAGATGATACTGTATAACACAAATATTATAGAGAACATTTGTATACGTTAATCCCAAAGTTATTGTTATACAAATTTTTAAGTAAAACAAATGTGGACAATTTATATTTCCAATTAACTTAAATGTATTACCGTTTTTATTAAAATCTTTTAACCAATGTTGTTTAATATAGACATTTTTACTTTTACTAAGTCCTAAAATACCATATAATTTGTAGAGTTTGGGCAAAATTGGATACTTGTTAAACTCACATCAGTTAAATACACATTAATCAAATATATGTCCCTCTCTCAACCCTCCTACCCCTCCAGATTCACCATTTCAGTTTTTTGATGCAGTGTTTTCTGTTGTTGTTCTTTCCAATATGCATCCCTCCCCACAAGAAATATTTAAAACTGGGTTATTGACGCTAGCATCTACAGATGAGGGATACCATTCATCGTTTGTTTTTGTGGGACTGTGTTACTTTACTTAACATAATATCTTCTAGCTCCATCCCTTTACCTGCAAAGTTCATGATGTTGTCTTTCTTTACTGCTGCACAGAACTCCATTGTGTACGTGTACCACATTTTCTCTATCCACTCATCAGTTGAGGGGCATTTGGGTTGGTTCTATCTTTTTGCTATTGTGAACAGAGCTGCAATAAATGTAGTTGTGCATGTATTTCTGCAATAAGAAGAGTCTTGTGGGTATATACCTAAGAGTGGTATGACGCTCTTTGAGATAAATAAAATATTTTTTTAAATAGTTACCACTAGGTCCCTAAGGGCTTGTGACTTTCATTCAACAGGGCCTTGGAAGGGCTCACAGCAAAGAACAAATCAGACATACTCAGCCCAGCAAAAACAGGCCCCCAAGAAATCCCACATACTGGGTTATCAGTGTAGAAGAAAGCTATAAAGGAACCTCTAGGTGGACTAGGTTCCAGTTCTTTTCCTCTGAGAGTGGGACAAGAGGCACGATTCTTTTTTTTATTATTATTAACAGCAGTTGCTACGTCTAATCTATACATAATTTAGGATTATCTGAAAATAATATAAAACAGAAGCATTTTTCTTTTCAATATGAAAGTGGAATTTGGTTTAAACGCAGACATTCAATAAGGGTATATAGGACTATCAGGCTGCGGACATAGCTAGGGGGTAAGTGCTTGTCATGCAAGAGTTAAGACCTGTGTGCAAAAGCCAGCCGTGGTGGTGTATGTTCACAGTCTCAGCACTGGGAAGGTGGAGACAGATCCCTGTGGCTTGCTGGCCACCCAGCCTAACTGAGTCAGTGAGTCGCAGTCCATTAAGAGATCCTGTCTCAAAATCAAGGTGGGAAGTTACTCAGGAACACCACCACAGGCTGTCCTCTGGTCTATATGCACACACACACACACACACACACACACACACACACACACACAAAGAAAGAGGATCTATGACTAGGAAAGTTGAAACTGCCCTCCTTCATGGAGCTAGCCCAAAGCAAGAGGAAAGCCAGTCCTTCAACATCTTATAGCCTAGAAATGGGAGAATCCTTTTCTAGTGGATCTGACTAGTTTGGAAGCAGCACCTTAAGAATACTAACTCAGATGTTTCCCCATTAACCAGTCTGATTATTTCTCCCTGTGGTGAGAGGCAGAGTTCATAGGCAGCCGCTTATACACATGGAGTTTTCTATCCATGTCTCTGTCTCCCAGGCATGCAAAGCCTGCCAATTATCTTAGCAAATCAATCATCCACCATGAAAGGGAATAACCTAAGTTTATAATGAGAAAAAGAAAATTCGTGGGAAGGGGAATATAAAAACTTACAAAGACTGGTCATTAGTATCCTCAGAGGTAAGTGATAATATTACATCCGTGAAATAAGAAACACTGAGGCATGAGCAGACTTTCCTCTTTATAGGCTAGACACTGGCTGAAGTCCCATTAGTGGATCTCCAAGACCTCCCTGCACAGGAAGACTGGTGACTTGAATTTGCAGGTAATTTCAAGAGATGCCCCCATGCATAATCCCCTGAGACTTAGTTGACCTCTGAGGGCAAGGAAAGAGAAACCTGGTCTAGCAAGACCTAACTGTGTCCTGGAGTGGATGGAACTGGCGATTTGAAAAGCCAAAAGGAGCCAGGGGCTCCCCCTTCCAAGAAAACCCTCTGAGTGACCCTTGAGGACCAGATCTTCAACTGACCTTGAGAAAACAAAAACCTTGGTTAATCTGGGCTAACTGTGTGGCCTTAAGCATCCAAAAGGAAAGTATAACCAGAAAATTTTTATTTGTTTCAGTAAGGTCTGAGAAATTGTACTTCAGATATAAAACTTGAGAATCCTCCAAACCTTCAATGCCAGATGGGGACTACTGAGATATCCAGTTGGTGGACTGAGTGGCTACTGGGATTTCAGCCTCTTCAGAGTGTAGACTGCCGTTGTTGGACTACCCAGGCTGTGTCATGGAGGCCAGTGCAGGAAGATCAAGACAGGACACACACTTGCTGGACCTCATTTGGGTGACCACGCACTGGGAGAGGGACCCCATTGTGGAGCACAGGGGCATGACTGATGGTTATTTGGGCTTGCCAAGGAGAAAACTTCAAGTACTTCCTTGAGGAAAACATGACATCTTTTGATAAAGAAAGAAAGAAAGAAAGAAAGAAAGAAAGAAAGAAAGAAAGTCCTCCAACTCAAGTGATATGTGTATATATGCATATATTTATATATGTATATATTTACGTATGTATATATTGAAGCAATACAAGTTGGAGAAAAACATGGAATTTCCATGTTAAAGTATCACTGTATTTTAATGCTTTTTTGGTATCACAAGTTTCGTTTATGTTACTTTGATGCTATGTGTCCTCTAAAGTTCAACTTAAAATAAAAAAAAAAAGAGAAAAATCTCTATATAAAAAAAGAAACACTGAGATTCCAACAGGAAAGTTGGCTATCAGGTGTTGAAAATAAGATAGAAGAAAGGAATCTTAGGTGGACTGAGTTGTAGAATTGGGAAAATTCCTTGGAAATGGGTAGAGAAAGATAAAGAAAGGGAAAGTATTTTCTGTTCTGGGGATGTTTCTAAACTTGGTGCATTCGCTAGATCTATGTATAGTCTTTCTGTTGCTCCCTTCCTTCCTTGCTTCCTATCTTCCTTCTTTCCTTCCTTTTTCCTTTTTTTCTTCCTTTCTTCCTTCTCTCTTTCCTTCATTCTTCCTTTTTCTTTTTTTTTTTTTTTTGGAAACAGGGTATCATGTAACCCAGGCTGGCTCTACCTCCTGAGTACTGTGATTACAAATATGCACCACCATGTCCAGTTTGTATGGTGCATAAGATCTAACCTGGGGTTTTGTGTATGCAATAAGCAAGCTTACCTTACCAACTGAACTACATACCCAATCATTTTTATTTATTTATTATAAAATATCTTATTTTAATAACATAATTATGTCATTTATAATATTTAGATTATTTTTAAACAGTACAAATCAATTTTTGAAGGGAAGAGCTTAAGTTATTTACTTATTCTTATCCTACTTTAAGTTCAAATGACTTATTCATTAACTCAGCTGATAGTTAATTTAAAAAATAAACATTCAGGGGCTGGAGAGATAGCCTAGTGGTTAAGAGTACCAACTGCTCTTGCAGAGGACCCAGTTTCGATCCCCAGCACCCACATGGCAGCTAAGAACCATTCATAACTCCAATTCCAGGAGAACTCCAGTTCCAGGGGAATCCGAGACCCTCTTCTGGCCTCCGTGGCATTGCACGACACAGGTGCACAGACCTACATGCAGACAGTACATTCATACACATACAAAAATTAAAAAAATAAAAAAAACAGCCATTGTTGTTATTTAAAAAATATAAACATTCAGATATAGGTAAACTAAATGATGTAATTTTAAACTTTACCAAATACAGAATAATCTATCTAAAGTTCCATACAAACATCATCTGTATCTCCATATAATGTTACTATAATTTTTCATACTTATATATTTATTTTCCTATTATGCTTTAATGACCGTGAAGATAGGCTCTTGGTTTTTTTGAATTCCTTAACCATTAAGATTAAACATGAGTCGGGCTTGGCGGCACATGCGTTTAATCCCAGAACTCAGGAGGCAGAGGCAGGTGGATCTCTCTGAGTTCAAGGCCATCCTGGTCTACAAAGTGAGTTCCAGGCCAGCTGGGGCTAGAGGGAGACCTTCTCTCAAAAGAACAACAACAACAAAATAAACACGAGAAAAAAAATATTTCATTTACTCATCTTTATTTTGTAAAATTATTATTCATATGAAATTTTGTTTGCTTACATAATCTCTTTTAGGTAACAAAATATAAGATGTAATTTCAGCAAAACGGGAATTTCTGCAGTTTTTATTTTTCCCATAAATATGAAAATTCTGCTAATGATGTTTTTTATTACTTTTGTATGTATTCTGTATTTCCCAAATTTCTGATTGTGTTCCTGCTTCAAGGAAAGAAGTCATAGAAAATTATTTTTCAAATTTTCTCTGTTTTCCCATATAATGAAGTAGGTGACTGCATCAGAATGTAGGTACTGTTTACACTACTTTTTAAAACAATGGATGTGGGGCTTCTAATGAAACTGTGCTTGTATGTGACCATGTTTTGTTGACGTTGTGTTATTTTGTGAGCTAATTAGTTGGCACTAACCAGAAGATATAAAGTTTATATTTTCCACAAAACATTTTACTGTTTTATCTGACCTATAGTCATTGACTGAGGCACAAAACATCCTGTGATGCTAGACAGAGTGCTGAGGCCAAGGGAACACAGGCAAAGACATTTTGTGCACTTCATATTATAGATCGTAATCAAATTGAGAGCCCCTCCTCCATTTGCAATTGCTCCATATCCCCTCCCACCAGATTTCATGCATTCTCTCCTATGTGTTAAGACCTACCTGGTCAAGCATTTGTACCCAGATGTCTCTCTGCACAAGCTCAGCCACTGGATTCTATTTAGCCTATCCTCTCTTAGGGGAGATCAGTTCTCTCTCGCCTAGCAGTAATGAGTAGCCAATAGTTCCTTGGCTAAGGTTGGGGTCTACTGCTCATTTCCCTGATTCTGATTGAGACAGCAAGGGTATTGTGCATGCTTTCACCAGTGCTGCACGTTCATATGAGCAAGTACTCAGAGGCCTGAAGGCACCCCTGGCTCTGGCAATCTTTCTGCCCTCTCTTCCGCAATGGTCCCTGAGCCCTGGGTAAGTGACATTGAATATAGGAGTCCTGTCCAGGGACACATACTGTGCAGTCTCATGCTCTCTACACCTTGGCCACTTGTGGCCTTCTGTGTGTGTCCCACTCTGTTGCATGAGGAAGCACTGAGGACACTCTGCTGCTGAGGGTTGAGGGATGGATTAGTATTCTCCAGCTTAGAGAGTTCTTAAGTCTTGCCAGATTTCCAACCTTGTGCCTGCTTGAAGATCTGAGCCTCTGCCTCTGCTCTGAGTGTCTCCTGCCACCATCCCTCCATGCCAGGACAAACTTCAATTTCTTCGGAACCATAAGATCACATAATCTCTTCTCTAATTTCCATTGGTCACAGTGTTTTATCACAACAACAGAACAGTGACTAATAATGCACCATGACAGGCATGAATTCACCAATGCCTTTTGCTTTATCTGACACATCTTTGTCTATGTAAATAGTAATATGAGATTCTATAAATAGACTACTTTGGTATTCTGATTTTTAAAGTATCATGGTCATTTTTTTTTGGTGATTGATGGGCTCTTGTACTAAAAGTTAAATCTCACTATCATTAAGCAAATTAGTAAAGCACACATAAATGAAAATATTTCGACCCTCTCCTAACCCACATCTCTGAAGTAAACATCACGATTTTCTGGCTAGGTTTATGCGCTCTTTATGTTATGTTCCTAAAAATATAAATAAACAGAAGTAAAAACGTGTAATATTTTAACTATCTGCTGCTTTCACATAACCTTTGATCATGGCAAGGAAAGGAAAGTTAAAAAGGTCAACATGTCAACTATTTGGTTGATAAAATGAGCACATTAATCCCAGCACGCACATGGTAGCTCACAACCATCTATAACTCTAGTTCCAGAAGATCCAACACCCTCCTCTGACCTCCATAGGCACTACATGATATGGGAACACTTACATATATGCTAGCAATATACTCATACCCATAACATAAAAAAGAAATAAACTATCTTGAAAACTAGCACATTAAAATTGAGTAAAGCTTGATAAATATGATTTTGTTTGTGTTGGACTCCTTATATTGTATCTTATTAATACTTATATTCTGAATCTATGGGGTCAGTCTTTCTTGGGAAATGTGATTCTTACATAGACACATGAAAGCAGTGACTCCTTTGCAATTTCCACTGAGGTCTCAACAGATGACTATCTACCCAATTTAATAATCATTCAGCATTCAGAAAAATTATTGTCTCTCAAGTGCCAAAGAAATATTTGTTGTTACCTTGTTTAGTAAGTAGAAAATTAGACTCACATTTTTCTAACCTTTTTAGAAAGCTCACATAGGAACTGACTTTACACAGTGAGACAACTATGAAATTATTTTAAAAATATTTATATTCACAGAGTTGCTCATCAAACTTACTTTGATAAGTCTAATTAAATGATTGTTTCTATTGCTTCATTGAATTTGTTTTACTCTACATAAAAAGCAAATGTATCAGTCTCCAAATGGTATTAAATATTTCTCTCATAATGTATCATCAACAAAGTCATGCTGGATTAATGAATCCTGTGTGTGTTTGAAAGTGGGATTGTACTTGTCTGATGGTGGCATCAGTTGTCATGGAGACTATCAGCCAATCAGTGAAAAACACCCTTACTTGGCAGTGTTTGGGTGAAGAAAGCTTTGTATGGTTGTCAGCCTGAGATTTATGATAGTAAAACTGTATTTGGCAGGCCAATCAATGTGCTGACCACTCTATGTTTCTGCCCCCATTTTGAGTCACCCCCCGCCCCGATATTCAACTAGAATATTAAGAGACCCTGGGTCTTTGGAGCAGTTTGTTATTAATAGATCACTTTTATAAACTGTGCATGGGATGGCTAGCTATTTGTATACATATCCAATGAAAGCAACCCTTGCTATGTCTTTGTGTTTGTAATTACAAATGTCAGATCTTGAAAGCAAGTGGGTATTAGAGAATATCTTTTTATGTCTGCTATTAAAACATGTCGAGTGATCTATAAATTACCCACATAGATAAACAGTGGATTAAAATTGGGCACTCTCCTCTGTCATCACAGTAATATTAATCACTGGAGTTTGGCCTTTAATGTTAATATATACCTTTTAGCAGTATATGTCACTGCATATTAAATTACATGATAGCTGACAGATTTTTAAATCAAGACATTTTTTCTTTCCTAATGTCATAGCATGATAAGAAATAGAGTAATTTTGGTTGTATGGAATGTTGTTTAATCTTTGTACATGCTGTTTTTATTGTTTATATTTGTAATTAATGCTTTTATTAGTAACTATCTTTATTCACATACCAAAATAAGTAATAACATTTCATTTAATGCATAAAGAGCCATATAAAAGAATGTCCATAAATCAATACTATCATGGCAATTTTTAGTAATATCATACCTTCTAAATTACTTCCTTTTCTTTCACCAGGAGAAATTGCTATCAAAAGCATTATTGAAGACATGAAAAAAAATCAAGACTTTTTTATATCTTAGTCAATCCAAACAGTAATCCTTATTATATAATATCTGGCAGAGAGTGATTCAGTTCAACTCTTTCTAAACTCTAAACATTAAGAATTGCACATAGTTAGTTGACATAAAATAGATTCAGTGATCAGTGAGGAGTTCATGTTGTATATCAGTTAATGCCAAAAGCAAAATTTTCTGCAAGTTCTCTGTCCTGGTTTTCCCATCGTCTACAGCCCAAAGCCATTATGGATGCTGGATTGCACCATATGTGAAGTAAGCACACAGCAAGGTGAGACTTGGTACAGAGTAAGAAATTCATAAACCTACTTTGTCCATTTGGCTAATGCACCATTATATCCTACCCCATTAATCTGGTTCTGTTGTAAAATGTTTGCTTCATATGATTATATGTTTGTCTCCTCTGACTTTCAGATCTGCAAAACTAGGAACCAAAGAATTTGTCAGTGTATACTTTAAAGTTTTGAACAGTTTGAGTCACTTACTGTTAAAATATTGAGGTACTCGAAGTCTTTGGAGTGGTTTAGTAGAACACTTTTATAAACACAGAGCACAGTCAGCTGTCTAAAACAAAAACAACAAAAAAATCTGAGTGCATGTTGATTGCTCAAAGATGATTTGCCTTCCCATCATGCGAGAACACAGCAAGAGGCCACACATGAATGAAAACACAGCAAATACTGGAGCGGTTGGAGCCCTGCTTATAGAAAGTACAAGTGTGAGAATCAACTGTCTATGGCTATGAGGAAACAGAATTTATTCATGGAAATTGAACATGTCTGACTAAGAAGATTTTTATTCTCAAATTCCTTTGTATGAAATCTATTCATCTAATAGAATAAAAATTATCCTATTTCTCACTGATATCATTCAAAAATCAAATCTAAAAAAAATGAAAACTATCTTGAGAGGTAACTCGATAGTTTTACAGTAATAGCATATTAGTAATTTTTTTTTTCATCTTTTTTGAGACAGGATCTCCCTGTAGCCCCAGCTGTCCTGGAACTCACTCTGTAGACCAGGCTGGCCTTGAACTCATAAAGATCTGCCTGCCTCTGCCTCCTGAGTGCTAGGATTAAAGGCGTGCACCACCATGCCTGGCTGCATATTAGTAATTTTTAAAAATCAATTTAAACCATGTTTTAAAAATATGTTTCTAATACCACAAGATCTTAATATAAGAAAAGAATTTTTATTTTTATATTCACCTACATTTCTTGAGGCATTTTTCTACATTGCTTGATTATAATTTTATACATAAGAACTCTAAAGGACAGAAAATTTGGAGAACTTGCCCCAAAATAGAAAGAAGCTACTCTGGTGCCAAATTCAGTAATATTTCTTTTTTTCTGGGTTTTTTATTCATTTTTTATTGTTATTAAACTTTTTCCATAAGTCATACATCATTTCTCAGTCGAATATGGAGTCACTTCCCTTTCCATGCCCCCCACCCCACCCGAGTCCCTGCACTCTGCCATTCATATCCCACATCTTTTTCTGAGTCTTTCTAGAGTTTTTTTCAGTTCTTTTGTGGTTGTTCTCTCCAACTTGTATTTCTACAGTATATATATATATATATATGTATATATATATATAGTTATATATACATAAATATATACATGCATACATACATACATACACGTATCACTTGAATTGGAGGATTTTTTTTTTCCTAAAAGCTGGAGAGATGGCCTAGCGGTTAAGAGCGCCAACCGCTCTTACAGAGGACCCGGGTTCGATCCCCAGCACCCACATGGCGGCCGAGAACCGTCTGAAACTCCAATTCCAGGAGAACTCCAGTTCCAGGGGAATCCAACACCCTCTTCTGACCTCCGCAGCATTGCACGACATGAGTGCACAGACTTGCATGCAGACAGTACATTCATACACATACAGAAATAAATAAAATTAAAAAAAAAAAGATGTCACTTCAGGAAGTGCTCAAAGGTTTTTCCTTGGCAATCCCAAACAACCATCAATCCTGCCCTTTTGCTCCACATTGGGGTCTTTCCCCCCCATGGTCCACCAAATGAAGTCCAGTAAGCACACATCCTGTCTTGATCCCCCTGTACTGGCCTCCATGATACAGCCCAGTGTATATCAATGGCAGTGTATATTCTGACAAGGCTGACATCCCCTTAGCTGTTTAGTCCACTAGCTGAGTATCTCAGTAATGCCCATCTGGCATTGAAGGTTTGGAGGATTCTTGGAGAAACATGAGTCTTCAGTCCATATTGGAAGGTTAAAAAGTTGTATCTCATGTCTTTGAGGAGTGCCAAAAGCAGTGGCAGCCACAGTAATATTTCTATTATCGTAAATGAATTTTTTAAATTTCTACATCATATATATATTTCTTTATTATAAACACTGTGTCTGGACTCTAAGAAAATTGGCCTGGCAGATTTGACATGTCACAAATTTGCTGAAGGTCTTTTATGTAGCATATTGATAATAGCCAATGCCGGCTTCCATTTGGTGAAAAATGAGTGCCACAGATTGTGATAGGCTTTACACGTTAACGTTTAGAGTAGGATATCACCAAGAGCATGTAGCTGGCATGCTAGTGTCTCCATTGGAGCATAAAATCCTTGGCCTAGAGCCACTGAGAGCTAATCAGTGCCCTGGGATGTATTAGCTGCTTCGTACACACACCTCGCAGGGAATGAACAGCTTGCAGTTGAACGCTGTTCATTTATCTCCTGATCTCAAAGAACAAGAAGTGGGTCTCAGCCCTGCCACCCAGCACAGTCATTGCTTATACTCATTTGTCTTGACATTCCACCCTGATTTCCTTAGATTATGTTCCATTTAACATTCCGGATTTATTGTCTCCTTTTCATTAATTCTTAGCCATTGTCACTTGGGCAGAAATTCTGGAAGCCCATTTAAAAACTAATCCCTGAACATCTAATATGCTTTACATTTTCTATGCTTCCTCCTCTTCTTAACATCCAAATATTCTGTCTGGGAAAAGTCTGTTGTTAGTATAATAATTCAATTCAGTTCCTATCCTGTGTTCCTGCATACAATGTCTAGAGGTGCTGTTTACATAGCACAAATGCGAGCAAAAGAGACGACTTAGTGGTTAGCACTGGCTGCTCTTGCAGAAAACCCAGGTTTGGTTCCCAGCACCCATATGGCAGCAAAAAACCATGCATAACTCCAATTCCAGGGGATCCTAAGCCTTTCTCTGGCCTCTGCTGGCAATGGACGCACGTGGTGCACTTCAATGCATCCAGGCAAACACTCATAAGCATAAAGGTAAATAAATATATAGAATAGATGCAGGTGCATTGACTTGTTACATTTTGAGGGATCTCTTCATCTGTAAAACATTGGCAGATAAAATCCAGTATGTGTAGCATGAATGTACTTGCCATTTTCATTTATATGTATGAAAGGAATAATAAAATAGTCATTACCTGCATCTATTTTAGGCATATCAGTAACATGTACAAATGAACAAAAGCATCAGATAATTTTTTTTTTCAAAATATGCATTGACTATAAAACGGCATCAATAAATCTGGTAAAATAGAGTGTTCATATTTCACTACATAATTTAGATAAACGTCCACAGAATATCTACTTTAAAAAATTGCATCTCTCACACACAAATTCAAATATTAAATATAATAATTACAATGGTTTACTGATTTGAGTATAAAGTATTATAAAATTCATAAGTACATATATGTTTTAATATCAATTATCTCAGTAATAAGAATATGAATTCGTGTTAAAAATTTTTCTCCATAGATCCAGTTTGCTATCATTTTCTAGTTCATGATTAATTTGTGTGCTTGCTGCGCTTCCATTATTTATCACTGTTAAAATATTTGGAATTTTTAAAGGGAAATTTCTAGAAAAGTAGAAGCTACAGAGGAAGCTATGATTCAATCTTCACCATCTTGATTAACAGAAAAAGATCCATTTCTGACCTTATTGATAAATTCCAACTTTTATAATCAAATGAGGCATAGTTTAGAGATTTATGATATTTTTACTTTATTTTTGTTTAAAAATTAATGTACTGGGCTGGAGAGATGGCCTAGCAGTTAGGAGCGCTGACCGCTCTTACAGAGGACCCGGGTTCGATCCCCAGCACCCACATGGCGGCCGAGAACCGTTTTTTTTTTTTTTTTTTTTGTCTTTTGGAGACAGGATCTCTCTGTAGCCCCAGCTGTCCTGGAATTCACTCTGTAGACCAGGCTGGCCTTGAACTCACCAAGATCTGCCTGCCTCTGCCTCCCAAGTGCTAGGACCAACTCCAGTCCAGTTCCAGGGGAATCCGACACCCTCTTCTGACCTCCGCGGCATTGCATGACATGGGTGCAATAAACTTGCATGCAGACAGTACATTCATGCACATACAGAAATAAATAAAATAAAATAAAAATTAATGTACTGTAGGCTGAGGAAGTCAAAGGGTGAAGCTCTTGCTCCATAAACCTGATGACTGGAGTTTGAGTCCCTAGACCCCATGTAAAAGCCAGATGTAGTAGTGTGGCTGTCTAATTATGACACATCCCTGGGGGGGGCGGGGGTGTGCAGACAGGAGACTCACCAAGATGCTTACCAGCCAGCTAGCGGGGAGGAGTAAGCAGCAGGGAAGAGTCCCTGTCAAGACGTAAGGTGAAATTTTTAATGGGCTTTTAATACGACTATGGCATTCTATCTTTAATTGGTATTTTTTTCTTTAAAATTATAGTGATATTGCCTGGGAAATGTAGGTCAGTGGTAGACAGCTTGACCAGCATACTTATAGCTCTGAGTTCATCCCCAGGCATCCCGAATGATAATGGATGATAATAATTCAAATAACCAAATGTTTTCTCTCGATTTTCTGGTGTTTCTGTTACAGCAGCTTTTTTCTTTCCATAGGAGTTGAGACATAAATCCAGCAATGATACATGGTATTTCACTGATAATGGCCATCTCTTTGGAAAACAAAACAGAATCTATACCAACTCTAAGTGAAGTCCAATACTACATCTGATTTGTCTGTTTGCTTTTGAAAAAAATATTTGTGGCCTTACATGTTATTTCAGGAGCTACTCAGCCATGCGGGACTAGATTCCAACTCTCTCAAACCATCTGCTGGAGACGGCATTGCTGGCAGTCTGTTCCCTTTTGTTACTGTTTAGTCAAAATTATTTTTTACTAATTTTGTAAAATATCTTTAAAAAAATCTTGCTTTTCTGTGTATTACCCTTAGGGAACTTAGTACTTAGTTATCACAGAGAAAATTCTTTGGGTACCTTTTGAGATATATATTTAGAACAATGGCTATGAAAATATCATTCCCATTGTTTAGGAAAATATATTGTTTTGTGTAAGACAACAACAGTAAGGTGACAATTCTAAAAACTTTTGATTGATTTGTGAATCCTTGTAATTAAGATTAGAGTAATCTTCCATTCTTCTTTCATAGGCATTCTGTGTTAGATGTGGACTTCTTTTGTTTGGGGTAATAATGTAGCCTGGGTACTCTTAACGACATTTAATTCAGTATCCATTCAATAGCAATACTTTTCTCTGATAAAAAAAAAAGAACTGTTTCACATACACATATGGTTTTAGCCCAGTTCTAACCTAATTGTCTAGTTTTAATCTAATTAATTGTTGCCAATAGTTGCCATTAATAAAAGCAAATAAAATTGTTGGATCTGCATTCTTCAGGATTATGGTTTAATAGATCTGAGACTGAACCAAAGACATTGCATTCCTAACAACTTCTTGGGTGACTGTAATGCTGATTCGGATGTGAGAATGCCTGAGCCAAACCATTCATATCAGAAAAACAGAAAGATGGGAGTGTATTCTAAGCATCTTCCTCAAGAAGTGAGAAAAAGAATACCACTTAAAGGTTGGACAAATGGTAATGCTCAGAACAGAAATTAATTAAATAGAAAAATAAAATTGAGCATCAAAGAGCCCCAAAGATGATTAAAAAAAGAAAAAGAGTTGAAATCTTGAGAAATATAAGAAAAAGGGAGAAGATAAAAATGACCAAAATCAAACATGAAAAAGTAACTCTTCTCTATCCCAAAAGACAATAGCTGAATGCCTAAATGTAAAATTTTAACAAAATAGTAGTCTCCTCACATGATATTTTCTTTTTATTCAAGACAAATATCAAATTCTATATCTATTTCTAAAATTGGCTGTGAAAATTATAAGATATGAGGCTGAAGAGGTAGCTCAATGGTCAGGAGCTTGGGCTAGAGACATAGCCCAGGGTGGAGCTGCCTTATATGCAAGAGGGACTTTAAATTCATAGTGAGAATGGAGGTGAGGGTGGAGGTTGGTGTAGAGATGGGGTTGAGATGGAGGTGGAGGTGGATGTCGAGAGAGGGTTGGAGGTGAAGGTGGAGGTGGAAGTTGGTGTAGAGATGGGGTTGAGATGGAAGGTGGAGGTGGAGGTGGAAGTGGATGTAGAGACAGGGGTGGATGTAGATATGGAGGTGGAAGTAGATGTCGAGAGGGGGGTAGAGGTGAAGGTGGAGGTAGAGTTGGTGTAGAGATGGGGTTGACATGGTAGGTGGAAATGGGGGTGGAAGTGGATGTCGAGAGAGGGGTGGAAGTGAAGGTGGAGGTGGAAGTTGGTGTAGAGATGGGATGGAGGTGGAAGGTGGAAATGGAGGTGGAAGTGGATGTAGAGATGGAGGTGGAGGTGGAGGTGGATGTCGAGAGAGGGGTGGAGGCGAAGGTGGAGGTGGAGTTGGAAGTGGAAGTGGATGCAGGGACAGGGGTGGAGGCAGAAGTGGAGGTGAAGGATGAAGAAGAAAACTGAAACTGCCAACAATGAAAACTCTAGGCCAAAATGGAGCTATCAGTTTTATTTAAAGAAGTACAGTTTCATCTATCCCAGAGAATAAATCTGTTCTTAGTCACTTCACCCTTTTCCTGAAGGATGGTTTGGCTCAGCTCACAATTCTATTTTAACAGCCAGTTTCTCTCAGAAGCAAACGTATTTTATCTTCTTGCTTCCCTTGTTCCAGCAAAGCTCTCTACTGTCAATCAAATTCGCATTCACTTGATCAGCTCTTCTTTCCTTGAGCTCCCTTCACGGTTTCTTTCCAACAGCGCTGCTCTACTCAGCACAGTTGTCCGCGCTGTCTCCCTTCACGGTTCCTTTCTAACAGCGCTGCTCTGCTTAGCACAGTTGTCCGCGCTGTCTCCCTTCACGGTTCCTTTCCAACAGCACTGCTCTGCTCAGCACAGTTGTCCGCGCTGTCTCCCTTCACGGTTCCTTTCCAACAGTGCTGCTCTGGTCAGCACAGTTGTCCGCGCTGTCTACCTTCACGGTTCCTTTCCAACAGCACTGCTCTGCTCAGCACAGTTGTCCGCGCTGTCTCCCTTCACGGTTCCTTTCCAACCGCACTGCTCTGGTCGCCACCGTTCTCCACGTTGTCTCATGTATGCATTCATGGCCGTGTTTCTCACATTTGTGAGCTCACGTCTTTCATGAAGTTTGGGAAATCTCAGATCCTCTTGCTTCTACGCCACTACTCTAGCATGATTTTCCAGGATTTCAGCAAGGAGCTTCTTATTCTTATTCTGTTCTCCACGCATCTCCTCAGAGTTTGCACACCTGTCGTTTTTACTCTCTAGTTCTTGTAACAGTGAAATTCACCTACCGGGTTTAATTTTCAAGTTGTGTTTCATATTTTTCAAGAATTCAATTTACTTGGCCATGTTTTATGTATGTAAGTGTTTTCCTGAGTCCATATAAGTATACAACATGGTGCCTGGTGTCCATGGAACTGTAAGAGATCTTCAGATCCCCTGGAACTAGTTACAAATACTTTTGAGCCGCCATGTGTGTGCTGGGAATCAAACCCAGGTCCTCTGCAACAGCAGCCAGTACTCCTAACCACTGAGCCATCTCTCCAGCCCATCATTTAGTTATTCTGGTGGTCTTTTTCTTACTTCCTCATTTTCTGTGCACTTTTTATTAATGCTCACTTATATCACTGTTTGATAGTTCGTTAGTTACAATATGTAAATTCTTTAGATGCATATTTAAACCTTAATTTGGTTGGGAAGAGTCTCACTTATGGTGACTCAATAATGTCATTCAAACAAATCCATGGACTCACAGAATATAAATATATTTAATGTAAACAGAATTGTTTTTTACTATGTATATTGAATGCCAGATGCATGTGCTACGTGTTGTGGCTTCCTCACGTCCCACTCCACCCATGGCAGACAGCAGCAGCCAATTACTGCTTTGTAATCCCTGGGACTTGTTTCACGCCATCAAAAGAATTGGGGTCAGGCAGATGGTTCAGTGAACGAAGGTCCTCTCTGCCAAGACTGATGAGTTCCATGCCCGAACCCACACAGTGGAAGGAAATGGCCAACTTCTGCAAGTTGTCCTCTGATCTCTACATGTAGCTGCTACATGTGCACAAAATAAATAAATAAACAATTTAAAAATATATTGTAAGAAATCATAGATGGTAATTTCCATTTTCCATGGCTGTTTAAGTTTGTGGTCTTTTCATTTCTTTCTAAAATGTTTATTTTTCAGATTTATTTAGAAATTAAAATCGGCAAAAGCAGGTTATAAAGCACAAATTAATAAACGAACTCTTAGCTTGGCATGGTAGTCCACACCATTAATTTCATTACTCAGGAGGCAAGAGCAGCCAGATCTCTGTGAGATCAAAGCCAGCCTGGTCTACATAGCAAGTTCCGAGCTGTTAGGTTGTAAAAAAAAAAAAATCCCCGCAACCCCAACCCCCAGAAAAAAAGGCACCTGAGACTTAAGTTACACAGGGAACCTGATTTACTTCCCTGCGGGCTGCCAGCACCAGGCCACCTGCAGAGAAGTAGTGGGACCGGAGGGACAGCATGGCAGGGGGCAAAGGCAGGGGCAAGATGGCACCTGGAGCCCACCCACTTATAGCCATGGGGTGGGGCCTCGGGTACAGAGGAAGCAGTCAGAAGATTGACAGCCTCTAGAGGAATGGGAGTCTGTGTGCCTTGGGATTCTGGGAAGCCCAGACCAAATACAGGCCAGCTGCAGATACAGGGAGTTCCTGTCTCAAGAAGACCAAAACATTGAAAAGTTAAAAAATAGCCTGGGTGTGGTGGAACAGGCCTTTAATCCCAGCACTCAGGAGGCAGAAGCAGACAGATCTCTGTGAATTCAAGGCCAGCCTGGTCTACTCCTAACGACATCATACATACACGCATCTCTCAGTTCTCAGGAGAGAAACTTCCTTATGCGGCAGATAGATGGTAATGAACACAGAGATCCACGACTGGCCAATGTGTACAGTGCTTAGCTCTGAATGGGACGCCTATTTTAAACTTCTGCCTCCCAAGGCTCAGGGATCATTGTGGAAGAGGGGGTGGTAGTAAAAGTCAGAGGTGGTAAAGAACTACAAGAGATAGAGTTTTCCAGACAGCTGTTCAGCTACTGTTATGAAGTCACGGCAATGGTGACAACATCCACAAGTCCCATGCAACCTCAAACCAGACAAAATCCCAGGATAGACATGAAGAAGTAGGTAAGAAGCCAGATGATAGATAGATAGATGATAGATAGATAGATAGATAGATAGATGATAGATAGATAGATAGATAGATAGATAGATAGAGATAGATAGATAGATAGATAGATAGATAGATAGATAGATAGATAGAGATAGATAGAGATAGATGATAGATAGATGATGATGATAGATAGATAGATGATAGAGATAGATAGATAGATAGATAGATAGATAGATAGATAGATAGATAGATGATAGATATAGATAGATAGGGCTGGAGGAGAGATGGCTCAGCATTAAGAGCACTGATTACTCTTCCAGAGGACACAGGTCCAATTCCCAGCATCCACATGGCAGCTAACAACCATCCATAACTCCAGTTCCAAGAGAATTCAATGCCTTCTTCTGACCTCCACAGGAATTGCACAACATGGTTGCCCTTACATACATCTGGGCATTACACTCATACCCATGAAATAAAGATAATAAAATATTTTATTTATATATAATAGAGTAAATTAAGTTGGACAGGGGCAGCAAGGAGGACTGGAAGAGGGTATTAAATAACATCAAATTATGTTATGTGAAAATCACAAAATTCAGTTAAAAAATTTTTAAAACTCAAGTTAAAATAATAAAACATGCATAAGCGGTGTTATGGAGAACATATTTAGGAAGCAAAACTGTCACCTCTAAAATAGTAAATGTCAACACAAATACAGCACAAGAAAATGCTCCAGGTGTCGGAGTAGATTAACAGGTATATATTATAAATGAGATGTGTTATGCTATGAATAATCCTCACTCTTAATGAATGATACATCTTTATTAAATAGCTAAAAGTATATAAGAATTATACTGGAAGTTAAAGATGCAACAGGGTGTTGAAGTCTTGTTCTCCTAAGTCTATATTTTGTTGAGAAAGATTCCAGGTTGAGGAGTTAAACACCTGTAGCCCTATTCTGGCCTGCTATCTCATAGGTAAATAATGTTCTATTGGCCTACATCAGTGCCTATGTTTCATGTTATGTAGGAGTAGTCTGGTGTTGAACTGGCTGAGTTGAAGATCTGGAATACTGGTGGTTTGGCTAAAAATACTCATCTTCTGAGCACTTTCAGAAGATGTTTACTGACTCCTACTCACTACTCAGGCATGGATTAGATGATGGACCAAGGCGAAAAGAGTCAATAAACACACGGGTGCCTTTCATTTTCTTCACCTTCTTTGCTGAAAACTTTCTTTGCTTCTTTCTCCAATTTCCCCAGTGTCCAGCTTATCTGTGTGTCTCATTCTAAGGACCCCTGCTTTAAGGTTGGTTCTGTTACCTGCCTTATGGATCGCAACAACCTGCCTGGAGCTAAATAAATCCCAGGAGTGTGTGAAACCTTGGTTCCATGGCTCCCTTATAATTCAAATGTGATTGTTGTTTTCTTCGAAGCAAATATTAAATCATGAACTTTTATCTTTAACCATCTCATTTTTTTCCTATGAACAGAAACTATTAAAGAAAACAAAACAAAACAAAAACAGAGAAATACCAAATTTATGTTTCCAAAATTAAGAGGTCACCATTTGAGAAAAATGAATATTGGGAGGTTACTCACTGAGCTAGACCTCCGGCACTAGAGAGATTCTGATAAGGATGAGCAGAGGGCATGTTCTGAGAGTTAAACAGAAGGACGGAAGTGGAGGATTGAGGTTGGAGGATAGAGGTAGGAGGATGCTTGAGATGCCCAGAGGCAGAGACAAGGGAAAAAAGCAATGAGGCTGAAATAACTTGAAGAGAACGTAGAAAAGAGTAGGAAACAGTGGATAGAAATGGGAGAGCATTCTATTTGGTAGGCATTGGTGGAGGGAAGGCCTGGAAACATGTAAGGCTAAATGTTGCCGACATTGGCAGGAGTATGTACAATTTGTGGCGTCATCTTTCTACTGGTCCAGCATTAGCTGTTTAAGTATACATGTGTGCACCCATTCATGTATGACTGTAATTCTATCTACATATCCTGATGTGCTCATTAGAATAACTGCTTGTTGTTGTCATTCTATGTGAAAGCTGATGCTCCTCAGTAGAATTCCTCAGACTACCTGAGGTCACAAAGCAGGAGATGGAGATTCAATCCTAGCCAGTATGAATACATTAAGTTCCCACTCTTAATCTTTCTGCTCTACTGCCTGAGATCACGAAAGTTATTGTCTATTGATAATGGTCATTTCTATTTGATAGGAAAGGAAAGTAATCAGAAACACCACAGCAATAAGATGAGAGAGAGAGAGAGAAAGAGAGGTAAGGTAAAATTCACGTAAGAAAAATGTTTAGCAAGAGGAACTTACAAATATGACTCAAATACCCCTTACTGCAATAAAAGAGAAATGAAGTATAAAATTATTGAGGGAGCAGTACGTGAAAATGAAAGCATTGATACTCCATTCAAGCCTCTTAATATATAAAGTTAAATATTCACTCCATTTTTAAGTGAATGATTCTGTCAAAAGAATTAATTTTCTGAGCAATGAGGATATTCATTTAGCATGATTCTACCATCTGCAATTTATGAACCAAATTATACTCTTGCAGAAAGAAGGAAGTTCATACAATGCATTTAAACTACATCAAGACCAAATCAAAAATGTTTCCTTAAAATTGAAGAAATCGACAAGTAAAAGTTAATCGCCTGCACCTTTAATAGACAGTGACCATTGCAGAATAATATATAACAAAGGCCTTACTCAGATGGTTTTTAAAACTTTAGCACATTATTCATGATATGTGAAGTCAGGGATCAAATCTCAACTGAAGAAGCACATTCTCGAATCAACAGAGCAGTCAATAGTTTTAGGCATCCCAGAAAAGACCTTTTAAAACACATTTTCATTTTCTCTGAGTTTACAGGAATTCCAGAAAACAATGACCACCTGAACCTGGTAGGGAACTTGGAAAAAATAGTTTACATGGGTACTATGAAGGGCAGAACAACATCCTCTTTATGCAGGAAATGGAGCTACCTGAGATCCAGCTCATTGTGGCCATAAGGGAACAGGGCTCAAGATTATTGGTCACTCCATTTTTATGGGAAGCTATTATCGCAGATACTAGGGGGACAGATAGATGATAGATGATAGATAGATAGATAGATAGATAGATAGATAGATAGATAGATAGATAGATAACAGGTGGCTGGAGCTAGAGAGATGGCTCAGCAGTTAAGAGCACTGGGTGCTCTTGCAGAAGATCCAGGTTTGATTCCCAGCACCCACAGGGTGGATAACAACTGTCTGTAAACTCAGTTATGTGGAACCCAATGGCCTCTTTTGATCTCCAAGAGCATTGTATGACACAGGTGGGCTTGAATACATACAGTCAATGGACTCATACACATAAAATAGAAACATAAAATATTTTTTAAAAGTAGGTGACTGAAGCCGGGCGTGGTGGCGCACGCCTTTAATCCTAGCACTTGGGAGTCAGAGGCAGGCGTATCTTTGTGAGTTCAAGGCCAGCCTGGTCTACAAAGTGAGTTCCAGGACAGCTGGGGCTACAGGAAGACCCTGTCTCGAAAAGACCAAAAAAAAAAAAAAAAATACAACCAAACACAAATAGAAGATGCTAAGAATATCAGAAGTCTTGGCTATGCAATCGCAACAAATTAGGGTATGCTGATCGGACGTAGGAGGTAGGTAGGTAGATGGATAGGTAGAAAGATATGATAGATGATACGATGAAGAAGACTGAGATTATAGATGATAGATAGATGATAGATGAAAGAAGATAGATGATTAATAGAAGGATAGATGATTGATAGATAATTATTAGTTGATAGGTAGATACATAAATAGATGATAGATAGATGATAGATTATAAATGGATAGATGATAGATAATTGATAGGGAGATGATTGATTGATAGATGATAGATAGATAATAGATGATAGAAAGCTAGATGATTAATTGATAGATAATAGATACATAGATAGATAATAGATATATTATAGATAGGTGATAGATAGATAGATAGATAGATAGATGGTAGATAAAAAGAGAGATGATATAGTTAGATAGAATGTAATGTACTGAAAATGAACATGTTTAATATGCTGAGCAGAGTAAAGCCACTAAAATCTGTAAGTTGGGTAGACCATTAGGTTCAACATGTTTGCACTCAGCTGGCATGTCTAGAATATATCAGAGTCAAACAAAACATGAGAAAGAACAAAAGTAAAAAAAAAAAAAAAACTGGAGAGAAAAATGGGACTCACAATGTGACAGGGACAATCACCGCCTACACGGGTCGTCCTTCAGTTTTTCATTTTTGCTCATTTACTCATTCTCTCATTTAACAAATATTTGCTCCTCTTCTTGATGTCAAGCTTAGCATTTGGTGAAGGAGAAGACATGCATGGGAAAGGTAACCAGTTTCTTAAGCTGCGCCCCTTAAGTTCTACACCAAACTACCAGGAGAGCATTTACTAGAAAGTGTGAAACCTCCCCAAGCAAGTCAAGGCCTCTCTCGACTCCTGGACAACTGTCGATTTTACCTGGTAAACCTCCATCTACACCTTTTGTTCTAGCAGCAATGACCTTATTTTAACTTGAAAAATATGTTATAGCTTGTTAGTAAAAGTATTTTTCAAAATCATATTTTTCCCTCACACTAAATGTTCTTCAAGCTATCATTTAACACACAATAGAGCTTTAGTTAATTACATACATTTCATGGACCAAGGTTTACAAATGTCCCCCCTTCTTTATTGACAGGCTCTGGCTCACAGGTCAAATAAGCCAGAGAGTTTTATGCCAGGTCTTTTTTGCTTTAGTCTTATGTGTGTCATGACCTAGAGCTCATTGGTTTGAGTTAATCATGTAGTCTCATCTAACTTTGGGGAGGCTTAGAAATGGGTGTGAATGTATAGAACCGTCATCTCCTTAGTGGTGTTACCATGCCAACAATACAGCTAATACCTGAATAAACGGCATAACTCTTAACTTTGGTTCTTAAATGTGGGCCCAATTCAAAGGGCCCAGTTCCTCCAGATGTTTCCTTTAATTATGCGACTGAGCCAGGCCTCACGCATACTTTGGTCCAAACCCATTCCTCCGGCATCAGTTGGAGAGCTATGAGCTTCAATCCACCCTTATCTTAATCAGAAAATCTTACCCTTTGATTCCTAGGCCGAAAATATCTCACATACACAATAAAACTCGTGTACACAATATGCTGTGTTCAGGGCTTTGATTTGCTAATTCAACCGCACCTACATTCATTCACAATTTTGGGCAAAAAGCAAGATGGGGTTCTGAGGTAGCACACAGATGTGCTACCAAGCTAAAACAATTGGATAATTTCTTTCACTCTTATATCTTGACCTGAATCTCATGGTTTGTAATTCATTGCAGTTCATTCCAAGGGACTTGTTCATGAAAAGAGGTCGTCACTAGTTCCTGCAATTCAGGTCCTTGCACAAATATTCTATTTGTGTTTTCTGTCTCTGAGCTAACCCATAACCTTTTCAAGAGATTTAATTGCCCCAGCTAGTCACAACCATTTACACAAGCCATTTATGGTAACTGATACACTGGGAAAAGCAGTGTGTTGGGAAAGTCTTAAAGGGGAGTAAGAGATTGAAACACTGTGAAGCAATAGGGGGAGGAGGGGTGGTGAACATGAAGTCAAAAACAAGAGAAATTCAGAGGCAGAAAAGCAGAGTAGAGTCAGGTCCAAGTAGTTCTAAATCACTAGGAGAAAGGATGCATACTATAAAGATGCTAAGGAGTTAGAAAAAACCCATAAGCAGAGAAACAAAAATACGAAGTTCTGCACCATGTTAAAGCGGTTCACACTGCACCGATGGATGACCCCATACAAACTGTGGACAGTGAGAAAACTTGGGAGGCCTTTAAGCCATGATGACTTCACTGATTCTTCAAATCCATTCATTAACATGAATGACATAAACATGTACCATAAAATTTTTACCCATGTAAACAATTCATTGATTTAGATATATTCATGGAGGCGTTACACAATCACCACTAATTTCAAAGGAACCCCAGATTCACTCACAGTCACTGTCTATTCCCCTATCTTCTGACAGCCTGTAGTCTGCGTTCTGTTTCTCTATCTCTTTCTCTGTCTCTCTCTCTCTTTCTCTCTCTTTCTCTCTCTCCATATATATAATATATATGTATATATATCTATATCTATATATAGATATATAGATATATATAGATATATATTCTAGACATTGATCATAAATATGTAGACTTTTTAAATACCTCCTTTCATTTTTCTAAAGACTAAGTCATGGTATGAAACAGAAGTACTCTCTTCTCTTTTGTGAATAACGGTATTCACCATTGTAGATAATCTCTATTTTGCTTGTCTACCTATCAATTGGAAATTAGTATCTTTCACCATTTTAGCTATTAAAAGTGATGTTACTGTGAACATTCATATACAGTTATGAAGTTACTACAATGGCCCAGATATGGATTTGTGGAGACAAGACTAATTTGGTGTTATGAGGGAAAGGCTCCAGATGTTTAAAGATAGCTCACATTTGGTGGATGTTTGTAATTAGGAGATTTCTGCTGTCTTTCTTCCCCATTTTAAGCAACACTTCAGCTCCCTTTGGGGGTAATTATTTCTTCCTATTGTATGCAGTCTTGGGGGATGACACACCCAATTTTTTCCTTTTCTTCATAGAAGCTAAGGGTGCTAGATGCTTCCTCTCATCACTATTTCCATGGGGAAACACTGAAGGGCTTACACTTGATCTTTCAAAAAATGTCTTCAAAGACTTTGACACTTCAATGAACAATCACAAATACAGAACCAATTCTTGAATGTGTGTCTGATCCTGATCAGTTTATGCTTTCTGTAAAGGAACAAAACTGATAAAATAAATATACATATACATATACTATATATACATATACATGAGTTTATTGGGTTGGCTTACAGTATAGAATCTGAGTAGTCAGTCCAACAATGGCTGCACCACACTGAAGAGGCTCAGAATCCAGTAGTTGTTCAGTCCATGAAGCTGGATTTCTCAGCAGTCCTAACCTGGCACTGAAGACCTGCAGGACTCCTTCAGGTCTACTGGTCTTCAGACTATGTTGGAATCTGAAGAAGTTGGTTCTACTATCAGTGAAGGAATTTTAGAGCAACAAGACAGATGAACTCTCCTGTGAAAGGGAAGCCAAGTAGGCAGAAAGCCAAAGCTCCCTTCTGCCATGGCCTTCTAGATGAGCTGCCATCAGAGGGTTCTGCCACATTCAGGGTGGGTCTTCTGTTTTAAATGATCCAATCAAAAAAGTCTCTCACATTTCACTGAATTCCAGATCCAGTCAAGCTGACAGCCAAGATCAGCCATCACACTTTCCTTTGTGTTTATATATTGCTTCCAACTTCAAAATATAGTGGAAAACAATTGCTATATTGATTACATCTTA
Source organism: Rhizomys pruinosus (assembly GCA_009823505.1). Taxonomy (NCBI): domain Eukaryota; kingdom Metazoa; phylum Chordata; class Mammalia; order Rodentia; family Spalacidae; genus Rhizomys; species Rhizomys pruinosus. Next base: position 2,327,383 of record VZQC01010158.1, read on the forward strand.
AGAACATGTGGCCCATATTTAGACCAGGCTAAATTCCTTTAGCCTAGTATCAGTGACTGAAGAGCAAGTCACTTGCTCCCCGTGTATCTAGTGTCTAGATAAAGAGACATGGAAGGCTGAGGCCAGCCTACCACTGTGCTACAGCCACTGGATTCACAGATGCTCCCTATGCTATCACTCCAGTAGATCCCACAGACTCCCTACATGGGGACTCACAGCTTTAAGAACTCAAGTCAGTCCTCTGAGAGGAAAAGCCTGGAAACGCATAGTGTTATTTCTCCAGTAATCTGTGGATTAGAGAAGACCAAACAGGGGGAGGAGGTAATATCAACTGGCGTGGGAGGAATATCAATGAATTTGTAGCCCTCTTTAATCTAATACATACATGTGTATGTGTATGTATATATACATATGTGTATATGTGCATGTATGTACACATATACATATGTGTATATGTGCGAGTGTGTACACATACATATGTGTATATGTGCGTGTGTGTACACATATACATGTGTGTATATATGTGTATGTACACATACATATGTGTATATATGTGTGCCTGTATATATACATATGTGTGTATATGTATGTATATATACATATTTGTGTGTATATATGTATGTATTATGTGCATTGTTTCAGGTGCTGCTCCCTAAATTTCTACAGATGCCTTATTTCTGTCACTTATTAGAGCCAATGTTCCAATCTTCTAATTTCTACTGTACATCTCTAGTGCTTCCCATAAAGACCTATGTCCAGATGTTTTTTTGTCCAAGAACTGTGAACAAAAATAACTGTAAAAATATTATCAGAGAAGACAGCTGATGGACAGGCATGCCTGGGATTCCTCTGATGGTTGTAACTTGGTAGATGTAAACGATCATGCTGCCACTCTGATCCACAGGGGCCCGCAGCAAGGTGGCTGGGGTAGAAAGAATGAATGTCACTCCCGAGTACCCTGAGTGGGTCATCGCCGCAAAGGTAATGCCAACCAAGGGATTCTTAGTGCGACAAGATGTGAATGGACCAGAAGCATGGAAGTCACACAGAAGCAAACCTGCACAGATTTAAAGTCTAAGGTAGAAACCAGAAGAGAAGGAGCAGAAGGTGAATTCAGAAAATAGGGGTTTATGGGAAGAGAAACAAACCAGCCCCAGACTATTTGACAAGAATTTCCATGGACCTATTTCCAAGAATTCTGAGCCAAGGTCTTCTAAGCCAGACACTGCCATCCTTTTCTGGATGGGGGAGACAGAGTAAAGATATTGAGGGTGCAGATGGGTGTGCAGGAAGGGGGTTCATTAAAGGAGCTCTGTTAGGTTTATTCTCTGTTACTTTTCTAACTGCTGGCTGCTCTTTATGCCTTGGGTTGGAACCAATGTGAGTCAGGAACTGATTCTTTAAATCTCCGTCTCCAACATCAACGCTTCCTGTCCGCCTCCCTTTTCCTTCCCTGGGTGATTTTCAGACCCTTTTTCCAATTCTCTGCCACTTGCTTCTATCAGAGCTCTGTATTCCTTTCCATATTAATCCTTTAAAATACAATGTCCTTGCATGGCCGCCATATACATATCAAGACACACATTCAGATTTGAGAGCCCATCACTTCTTCTTCAATAACCTAGCTACTGGAAGATCTATCTCTGCCCACTAATACCTATGTCCTTTTGGGGAATATCATCTATTCTCCAAGTTTACAAACTGCATATTATTCCACAAGCTTACCTTGTCTGTTATTCCAATGCCTCTAACACTTTTGTAACCTCCACATAACCCCACACACACATTGCTACTGTTTTATCTGTATCCATTTTTCAATCTCACAGTCTAGAAGGTGATGAGAGAACGATCACTCACCTTAAGTATTATATCCATAAAAGACCTCCAATTTGCCCTCTTTTGTACTGATAGACAGCTAGATGATCAATAAATAATAGATAAATGATGATTCTCTTTCTTGGTGTTAAAAGCATCAATTTATTATGTACCAATGATTAAAATATCTCAATTTTTATAATTCCATTTTCTGATATATTGGCTGCCTCAAAAAATGTAAATGATGGGACTGGAGAGATGGTGCAGTAGTTAAGAGCAATGACTGCTTTTGCAGAGGGCCCAGGTTTGAATTCCAGCACCCACATGGTGGCCAACAACCATTCATAACTGCAGGTCCAGAGGATCTGATGCCCTCTTCTGACCTCTGAGGGCATTGCCCTCTGAGGGCACTGCACAACACAGGTAAACACATACATGAAGGCCTAACACTCATACACATAAAATAAAAATAAATAAAATTTAAGAAAACTGTAACTGACTTGTAGTTTTGTAGAATTCTGAGAGTACTTGTTGAGGCTTACTATGACTAATAAACATAACAGAAAGCTGTCATCATTTACACAACAATGTTATGATACCATTATGAGTATTGGGTATTTTTTTAATTCCTTCTCCACAGACCCATGATACATATTCTGTTATTATCTCTCTGTCAAAGAGAAGGAAGCTGAGGTGTGCTGAGCATTAGGGCCAACACACCTGTTTCCAAGATTGTTAGAGTCTGGTGAATAATGTTTCTCCTCTGAACACTCCTGGCAAACATTCTTTTTTTTTTTTTTTTTTTTGCTCTTTTCGAGACAGGGTCTCCCTGTAGCCCCAGCTGTCCTGGAACTCACTCTGTAGCCCAGGCTGGCCTTGAACTCACAATGATCCGCCTGCCTCTGCCTCCCAAGTGCTAGGATTAAAGGCATGCACCACCACGCCCGGCCCGCAAACATTCATTTTAATTGACTCTTTGCTTTGTTTTATGTCACAATTTGGTTGAAACTTGACTAATTTCCAAAGTGCTTTGAAAGATTTTAAGAATTAAGAATTGAGGCAGAACAGTATCCACATACAGAACCTTGTCCACAATAGGCACCCAGTCAAGTTATGCCAGTTGCTTGACCACAACCAGTTTTTAAACAGTCAGCCTTCATGCAGGAAATAAAAATGCAGGTCGATGATAGTATAATTACCAGTATAGTAAATCAATAAGTTCTGAAAGCATTTGCTGCATAAAGAATATGAGTCCAGAAATGACCAGTAAGGGGAAATCTCTAAGGTTGAGCTAGAGAAGCAGAAACTTCTCAGTCTTGTTCTCTCTCTGTTCACCTGCACTGACCTGGCATCTGGGACAGCCTTTTGTTCTCCTTGCCTTAATGCTAGACCTTTGAGCATGTCCTGGGTAATGACAGTAACATGTTAAATATGTCCTTGTCACTCTTGTTTTTGGTTTTAAAGGTGAGAGAAATAAACCAAAAACTATGGGAATCAAATAGTGACCTTAATAAAATCAGCTACATGCTTTCCTGCAGCCTGAAGCCACACATCACAGTACTCTTCATCTGCCTCCCTTTTCGTAATTTCACTTTTTTATGTCTTCTACCTATTCTCTTCCCCTCTTTTTTCCTCCTCACTGTAGGCTTCGTTTTTCTTATTTTTCTTCTCTCTCTCTCTCCTCTCTCTCTCTCTCTCTCTCTCTCTCTCTCTCTCTCATTTGTTGTAACAATTTTGGATTTCTTGTGACAATCCAGAGAACTTACTAAAGAGACTTTAAAAATGGAATCAAGGTTACAATTTCTAAAAGAAATGCACTTTGCCCCATAAAGTAGATTACTGAGACTTATTTATTCTCTCCATAATAATCAGAGCCCTGACAGAGACATTGTAAAACCACAGAGATATCTCACTATGTGAATCATGATAATTTTCATTTTCTCGTGAATAATTTATCCGCTTTTCTTTTAGGTAATGTCAGGTCATTGGTGTTTTTATCCACTATTTACTGCTATCTACCATATGCTTCTATATTCTAGCATTCTTATTCTCTTTAGTCTCCCTTCTTTCCGTCTGTTTCTCTCATATATACATATACTTATTGATGTACATATATATGTATATGTCTGTGTTCTAATTTATCAGCTTTGAGGCAGCTAAAATCTTGTTTATATTATTGTTCGGTGCCTTGTGAACTATTTACTAAGGCTCCATTTCATGTATTCATTTCTTAGTTTAATAAAATGTCTTCTGCAGATAGTCTTTGGACACAGAATACATGTAAGCCAAATCATAAATTAATAAGAATAAAAGGATTCTGGTTCTTATTAGAACTCAAGTAGAGTTTGAACAGAACTCTTAGGCTTTTGTGACATCTTTTCATGAAGTGTAAATGAGAGATTTGGCCCCAACACTAGGTTCTAATCCACACTCTGCTAGAAACTGGAAAGAGTTAGAGTTGTGGTCAGAAATCCTCAAGCTTCAGAGGATGGGAAAGAAACTTATAAACAATTACCCAGAGACACTGTGTACCACCACAGCCCTCACCAGTGACTTCTCATGCGTTACTTCACATCTTCCTTCAGAGGCAGCATTCAGTGCATCCCAATTTCTAATAAAAGTGTGGGAAGAAAGTCTCAGAAAGAAACTCAAGTTAGAATATGAGTTTGGCCATGTTGCTAAGATGAAATCCTCATGTGAAGGAAACTGGGCACTATTTTCATATATATGATTAATATTAACATTGTAGAAGATAGATGTTATTAAAGATCAGGTAAGGTATACTACTGCCATAACAAAACTTTTAAAAAATAGAATAATCATAATATAAAGAAGAGAGAGTTTCACTACAGTCTTAAAGAACTGTTTTGTTCTATTTATTATTTATTTATTTATTTATTTATTTTTGGTCTTTTTTGAGACAGGGTCTCCCTGTATGTAGCCTCAGCTCTTCTGGAACTCACTATGTAGACCAGGCTGGCCTTGAACTCACAGAGATCCACCTGCCTCTGCCTCTCAAGTGCTGGGATTAAAGGCGTATAATGACATGTATGTTTGCATGTATGTGTAGGGGTATGTAGGTGTTGAGCATAAGTGCCCACGGTGATCAGAAGAGAGGGTGGGCCACCTTGGAGTGGAGATATAGGCAGTTGTGAGTCACCTGACATGGGTACTGGAAACAAAATTCAGATCCTCTGCAAGAGCAGCAAGTGCTTCTGAGCACTGAGTCATTTCACCAGCCCCATGATGTTTACTACACTTTTTTAAGGGCAGGGAAAGAAAGGGTTTGTTTCAGCTCACAATGTAGTTCTTCATCAAGGGAAGTCAGAGCAGGAGCTCAATCAAGAACCTGGGGGCAGGAACTGAAGCACCAGACCATGAAGAAATGCAGCTCATTGGCTTGCTCCTCTAGCCTGTTATCAGCCTTTTTCCTACAATTTCATATTTGAGTATTATATTTGTGTCATTTACCCTCCCAGTCAACCTTCAACACCTCCCATGTCCCCTCTACACCCTCTCATTTCTTGTCCTCATCTTTATTATTGTTGTTGTTGTTGTTGTGTGTGTGTGTGTGTTTCACTTGGTCCATTTAGCAGTGCTCCTGTCTGCCGGTGTTTAAGGCCCACTTAGGATTAGCTGGTCCCTGGAGAAAACTGATTCTCCATTCCTCAGCATCCGTTGACTGCCTACAGCTCTTTGTCTTGATGTGGGACCCCTTGACACTTCTCCTATCCTCTTTGGAATAGCAGCTGAATACGCAGATCTTGTTAGGCTTCCATACAGTGGAAATGTCATGGGTGTAGCTCCCATGTCATTTCTAGAATGCACTAATTAGCAGCAGGTGTCTTGTCTCTCTGGCTGTTATAGTCTTCCTGCCCTATTTTTGATGTTCTCTGAGACTTTGGTGCAGACCTTGCTTTTGGACAGCCGGGCACCTCACACTCACTTATGCTCTCAAAATCCATCTTCCCTTTTATTCCCATGCTTCCTTTTTTCCTAGCTCCCATGGTTACATCAGGATACATAATCACATCTAGGGATTTGGAGCTAAGATCCACAAATGAGAGAGAATATACATCACTTGCTTTTGTGAGTCTGGGTTTCCTTGGTTAAACAGATTCTAGTTCCATCCATTTACTTGAAAATTTCATAATTTTATTCTTCAGCTAAATCGAACTCCATTGTGTAAATGTAACACATTTTCATTATCCATTCATTTATTGGGTAGCATTCAGGTTGTTTACTCCTCCCAGCTATTATGAAAAGAGGAGCAGTTAACGTGGCCGATCAAGTAGATACTTGATCAATAGTAGGATGTGGAGTTCTTTGGGTATAAGCCAAGGAACCGTATAGTTGGATCATATGATAGATTATTTTAGTTTTTAAGAGTCCTCAATAATGATCTCCATGGTGAATGCATCAGTTTGCAAGCCTACCATCAGTGAATGCAAGTTCCCTTTCTCCTCATCCTTGCCAGCATTTGTTGTCATTTGTTTCCTTGATTTTAGCCATTCTGATTGGAGTAATATGAAATCTTAAAGCAGTTTCAATTTACATTCCCTAATTAACAAGGATGTTGAATACTTTTAAGGTATTTCTTTTTTTAATTTTTTTTATTTATTTCTATATGTGTATGAATGTACTGTCTGCATGCAAGTTTGATGCACCTGTGTAGTGCAATGCCGTGGAGGTAGAAGAGGGTGGTCGATTCCCCTGGAACTGGAGTTCTCCTGGAATTAGAGTTTCAGACGGTTCTCCCGCCACCATGTGGGTGCTGGGGATCAAACCTGGGTCCTCTGTAAGAGTGGTCGGTGCTCTTAACCGCTAGGCCATCTCTCCAGCCCCCAAGGTATTTCTTATTCATTTTTATTGTTATTAAACCTTTTTCCATAGGTCCTACATCACTTCTCAATCAAATCTAGAATCGCTTCCCTTTACATGTCCCCACCCCACCAGAGTCCCTGCACTCTTTCATGCATGTCCTGTATCTTTTTTCTGAGTTCTTTCCAGGTTTTTAATCAGTTCTTTTGTTTTTGTTCTTCCACTTTTTGATCTTATATTTTTTTCATATATATATATATATATATATTATATCTCTATATATATGCCAGATGGGGACTACTGAGATACCCAGCTTGTGGACTAAACAGCTAAGGGGATGTCAGCCTCATCAGAATATAGACTGCTATTATTGGACTACCTGGGCTGTATCACGAAGCCAGTGCAGGGAGATCGAGACAGGACTCGTGCTTACTGGACTTCATTTGGGGGACTGTGGGAGGGAAAGACCCCAATGTGGAGCAAAAGTGCAGGATTTTGGTTGTTTGGGATTGCCAAGGAGGAACCTTTGAGCACTTCCTTAAGGAATACATGACATCTTTTAGGAAAAAAATTTTCTTAGCTATTTTTATTTCTTCTTTTAAGAAATTTCTGTTCAGATCTGTAGCCCATTTTTTAATTTGGTCATGTGTCTTCTTGATTCTTTATTTTTTTGAGTTCTTGGCACATACTAAAAATTAATCTATCAGATGCAAAGATTCTTTCCAGTTCTGTGGGTTTCCTCTTCAACCAATTGGTTGTTTCCTTTGTTGTGCAGAAGGCTTTTATTTTAATGTAGTCCCATTTGTTAATTGGGACTTTCATTTAATTTCTAAGCGAAAGAAGTCCAATTTAAAAAAGTCTTTGTTGCAACTGTATATTGTAGATACCGCCTATGATTTCTTCTAACAGCTTCAGACTTTCACATCATCGTCTTTGATCTGTTTGGAATTTATTTTTATGCAGGGTAATAGATATGCATCTAATGCCATTCTTCTGCATGTGGAGATCCAGTTTCCCCAGCACAATCTGTTGGAGATGCTGACTTTCCTTCCACACATATTTTTGGCATCTCTGTCAAGTGTCAGATGGCTGTAATTGCATGCACTCATATTGGGTCTTTTCTTTTGTTCTATTGACCTATATGTCTGCTTTTGTGTCAATACCATGTTGTTTTCATAATTATAGCTCTATAGTATAGTTTTAAATATAGTACAGTATTCCCTCCAGCATTGCTTTTTGCACAGGACTAGTTTAGCTATCTGGTGTTTTATGGCTCCATGTGGATTTTATTCCTATCTTTATGAAAACTGCTATGGGATTTGACTGGGATTTCTTGAATTTGTAAATTGCCCTCAGAAAGATGCTCATTTTCACAATATTAATTCTACCAATCCATGAGCATGGAAGGTCTTTCCATCATCCAATGTCTTCCTCTATCTCTTCAAGGACTTATAGTTTTCATTGTAGAGATCTTTAACATTGTTGATTAGGGGTTTATTCCTAGATATTTTAAAGCTATTGTGAATGGGGGTATTTCCATGATCTTCTCCTACTGATTCTTATTGATAAAAAAAAAAAGGCTAGTCTTTTTGTTTTTCATTGTCAGAAGGGTAATTTGCCAACACGTAACAAGGTTTGAGGGTGGCACATATCACGCAAAAGCGTGAGCACCCAATCATCATGCTTATGAACCAAAAAAGGATCAAGGCTAGTCATTTTTGTAAATTGATTTTGTGTCTTACCATTTTGCTGAGTATTAATCATTTCTAGAAGTTTTCTAGTGGAATTTTCATGATCACTTATGAACAATATCACATTACCTGCAAAAAAATAATAATTTGACTCTTCCGATTAGCTCTTGTCCATTTGTTCTCAGTTTTCAAACACTATAATGAATAGAGTGGGGATGGGAGACAGCCTTGTCTGGTAATGGAAATGCTTTGAGGTTTTCTCCATTTAGAATGACATTGGCTAATTGTATGTAGGCTTAATTACGTTGAGGTATATTCTCTCTAGTCCAATTGCCTCTAGGACTTTTGATCATAAATGCATGTTCAATTTTGTCAAAGGCCTTTCTGCAGCTGTTGAAATGATCATGTGATTTTGTCTTTAACTTTGTTGATATGATTTACTACATCTATTGACTAATGTTTATTGAACCATTCCTGCATCTCAAATTGCAATAAAGCCAATTTGATCATGGTGGATGATCTTTTTAATATGTGTCTAACACATAGTTTGCAAGTATTTTATTGTGAATTTTGCATCTATATTCATTAGGGATATTGGCCTATAGTTTTCTTTTTATTGTATCTTTTACTGATTTGGGTATTTTGGTTTCCTATAAGGAATTTGCAGTTCTCCCTCTGTTTCTATCTTTTTAATAATTTAAGCAGTATTGGTTATAGTTGTTCTTTGAAGGCCTGGTAAAATTCTGCTGTGAATCCATCTGGGCCTGGGCTTTTTGTAGTTGGGAGACTTTGTATTATTGTTTTGATCTTCTTATTTCTTATGGGTCTGTTTGAGTTGTTGATTTCTTAGCTTAACTTCGGTGGTTCCATTGAACCTAGAAATTCATCCATTTCTTTTAAATAGTCTACTTTAATACACGATACTTTTTTTTGAGACAGGGTCTCCCTGTAGCCTTAGCTGTCCTGGAACTTGCTATGTAGACCAGGCTGTCCTTGAACTCACAGAGTTAATACATGTTCATACATGATACTTTAAAAAAAATATTTATAATATCCTTGATTAGTTTCTGTTGTAATGTTTCCCTTTCATTTATGATTTTGTTGACCTGGGTTTGCTTTTTCTTTCTTTTAATTAGCTGGGATAATAATCTTGTTTATCCTTTCTTTTTTTTAATATTTTTAATTTTATTGTTTATTTATTTATGTGTATGAATGTACTGTCTGCATGTAGGTTTGTGCACCCGTGTCGTGCAATGCCCTGGAGGTCAGAAGAGGGCGTCAGATTCCCCTGGAACTGGAGTTCTCCTGGAACTGGAGTTACAGACGGTTCTCTTGCTTTTAATGTGTTACAGGTTTTAGGGTGTTGTGTTTTTATCTTCATTTAGTTGCAGGAATATTTTTATCTTTTTCTGGATTTCTACTTTGACCTATTTATCTTTCAGTAGTATGTTGTTTAATCTCCATGAGTTCATGTAGTTACTAGAGCTTCTTTTAAAACCAACAGCTGTTGATTTTAAGATTTAATGTGTTGTCATCTGATAGGATACATGGAGCTATTTCAATTTTTTTGTATTTGGCCAGGTTTGTTTTGTGCTCCAATATATGGTTTATTTTAGAGAAACTTCCATGGGCTGCTGAGTAGAAGGTGTATTTTTTGGCGCTTAGGTGTAATATTCTATAGATGTCTGTTAGGCCCATTTGATATATTATATTCAGAGGTTTCTTGCCTTTTTCTTTTGTCCAGATGACCTTTTGTGGTGGTTTGAATGAGAATGTCCCTCATGGCCTTCAAGTCCTTGGACATTTTGTACCCAGTTGGTGGTGCTGTTTTGAGAGGTCTTAGGAGGTGTGGCCTTGCTGGAGGAAGCTCATTGTTGAGGTTGGCTTTGAAGCCCTGCTGGGCTTTCAGTCCTGCTCTGCTACCTGTGCTGGCTTGAAGATGCGAGTTCTTTTTCTACTAGGGCCATCTCACGATGCCTCCCTACCATGACAGACTTTAACCCCTCTGGAACCTGGAACCATAAGCTCATATCAACTCTTCCTTCTCTGCATTGATTGATCCTCGTTTTATCAGAAAAGTAACTTATGCACCTGTCTATTGGGGAAAGTGTGATGTTGAACTCACCACTGTTACTGAATTGGGGTGAATCTGTATCTTGAAGTCTAGTAGCATTCTTTTTTCAACCTGGATGAACCGGAGATTGGTACATGTGTGATTATAATGTCTTCCTGGTCAATTGTTCCCTCAATTAGAATGAAAGGAATATCTTTATCTCTTCTGATTAATTTTAGTTTGAAGTCTATTTTGTTGGATATCAGGACAGTGACACATATTTGTTTCTTGGTCCCACTTGCTTGAAATATTTTTCCTTCATTTCGCTCTAAGGCGGCACCTGTCCTTGAAGGTCAGATGATTTTCTTGCACACAACAAAAAGATTAATTTTGTTTCTTAATCCATTCAGCTAGGTGGGGTCTTTTGACTGGGCAGTTGAGGCTATTGTTGTTTCATGTTATTATTGAAAGATATATGTTGGTTGCTGTCATTTATTTTCTGTTTGTGTTCTTTTGTCCTATTTCGTGTTTATGGAATTATACCTTCGTTTGCTTTCTTTCTCTGGCCTCTTTGGTGCACTCGTTCCTTTTTTCAACCCTTTTTTCAGCTGTTGCTTCCAGTGTTCCCTGTGAGGCTGGTTTGATAGATAAAAATTATTTCAGCCTATTTATAACATGGAGAATTTTTCTCTCCCCTCTAACTGTGATAGACAAATCTTTCTGGGCAGTCTGGATCAGCATCTATGGTCATTTAGAACTTGTGATACATTGCTCCAGGCTCCTCTAGCTTTTAAAGTTTGCATTAAAAGTCAGGTGTAATTCTGATGGATTTTTCTTTATATATAACTCATTGTTTTCTCTTGTAGCTTTCAGCACTCTCTCTTTCTTCTGTATTTTTACTGTTTTTATTATGATGTGCTACGGGGAGTTTCTTTCCTAGTCCTGTCTATTGGTGTTCTATGTGTTTCTTATAGCTGGATGGGTGCATCTTTCATTACTTTAGGGGAGTTTTCTTCTATCTTCCCATTGTCCTGAAATTCCTCTTCGGGACAGACTTTGGATGTCAAATGCTTTCTCACACATGAGAGCTCCTGCCTCCCCAAGATTGTGAACTTGACTATCGTTCTTCTGAAGGGAAAGGAGGAGCCAAGGATCCATCCACCTCTCCCAACCAGCTAGCTCACTGTGGGGGAGAGGCTAATGGCATATAAGCAGAGAATGCTAGGGGGCCAGTCTTTCCCACCTCCCTATCTTGTGCGAAGGTCACAGGGTTCCCCACTGGGACCTGGGACGAACATTGGGTGGGGGGGGAGTGCCAACACTCCTGTACGTGACCCCTCACCCATTCGCTCTGTACACAAGCCTAAGTAAGTGCACTACAATCTTCTAAACTGTAGTTCTGGAGTCTTTCTTCCTTTTGCCATTGGGACCACAGAAGTGGGAGGGAGATGGGGCGCCATATGTGTACGTCTCTGTCAGAGGGAACTTCCACCACACTGTGATTTGGAGTCCTTATTGTGTCCCATCACTCCTGCATATTCCATTTCTCTGAGTTTTTTTTTAAATCATATTCTTTGCTAGATCATCCAATTCTGCTATTCTATCTTCAAGTCTTGATATTCTGATTTCCATACAATTCATTCTACTGATAAGACTTTCTCCTGTCTTTTGTAATTAATTTACTGAGTTTTTCAATCCCACCTTCATCTCAGCCTAAGCATTCTTCACTATTTCTATCTCTTTCATAAATTCACTTTTCAAATCCTGAATTCTCTTTGTCATTTCTACCATATATTTGTATTATACTGTGTTGGAGACTGCCCTCTTTGAACTCTGCAGAATGCGTGCTTGACTCCATGGGCAAAGTCACTAGGAGCCAGGATTATCTACGATGGCAGAGACAGATAGGCATGCGTGCTGATGCATGGTTCTGAAGTTCAGTCTCCTCTATATTTTTGTTTAGATTAGATTCAAAAAAGCATGTCTTATATACACTGTTGTGTGAATACCAGCTCTGTATCTTACAAACAGCCTACACTTTCTTACTAATTGTTTCCTAAGCTCCTGTAGATGAATGCTCTTTGATCTGCCTACCTTTTGTTCCTGAACACCTGCTTAGAGCACCCAGTCCCTGAGAACAAAACCTTGAGAGTTATAGACTCATTGAACATTGTTCTACAGAACAGGGAGCCTCCTGGTCCCCATCTTTCTTAATTATTAAACTGTGTGTGATATTTTATTAAATGCGTCGTAAGTCTGTCTCTTTGTCCACCACTGCCCAGCCACTCAGGATGCAGGATGGAGCATTCTTGAGCTTCAGTCAGGAGTTTTATTCCTATCCTCTTTGATTCCTTGAGGTGTTTGTGTATCCTTGAATTCTTTTTTTTTTTTTTATCTTGTTTATGATTGTTCTTTTATGTTCTGTATTCTGGGGTTTCTTTGGAGAATTCTCATTGTAGTATACTTCTATAGGTCTGATAGAATTGGTGGGAGCGTAGTATCTTGGGTTTTTTACATTATTTGTGTTTTTGTGATGTGGCTTGGGCGTATGGACTTCTGTTGGTTATGTGTCTAATAAGAAATTCTAGTCTGCCTTTGTGGAATGGAACCTAGGCTCTGGTTATTGTTGTAGCTTCATCGGTTTTGATCAGGTGTGAATAAAGAGTTGGTCTTGTCTGTCCTTCAGTTTCTTACTTTTGATCTTTTATTGAAGAGATAGAGGTGACTCCACATTGTTCCAGTGTGTGAAGTGGGCAATCACAGCGTGACTGTGGAAATGGTGACAGTGTGGAGAGATTCTGGCTAGCTCACTGGGCTGGTCCTGAACTGAAACAGGGCAATCTAGGCCTCTCCCTCAGAGGGAAGATGGTGATGAAGTCGCCAGGGTTCTGACCAGTTCACCAGGGTGGTCCAGTGCTTAAGCAGTAGTTCACATTCACCACTCTCAGTAGCTTTAGGCTAGAAGAGAATCTTCATCAAATCATCTGGAAGTCCTCATCTATTTTCCCATTCAGGGACTTCATCCACATTTAGTAAAACACAGCTGCTCAAAGCCTGCCCTTCACATCAGAACTCCCATCATTAGACTGCATTTGGGGAACGGCAGTATAACAGCAGTAGTAATAGTAGTCATTTCAATATGCAGTATGTATCCCTAAAACCATTTAAGATCATTTAAAAATGCTAATGCTATTTGGAAAAGCATATAATTTTATTATCTATGCTTTTCTAAATTCTCTAATAAGTATTTACAATTCATTGTAAGTCAAATGAACTAGTAGACACTTATACTGTAACTGACTGGACTGTGACAGGAACCCAGGATAGGTATCATAGTAGAGACTTGTGGTACAGACCATTGAACTTGTGATTGAAAATTGAAGTTGGATTTAAAGCTGGACATTAGGACTTGGGAGCAATGTGTGGTCTTCCCATCAATGACTCACCATCTAAACCTCAATTTCATACATTATAACACAGGGGTAATATCAAAGCAAAAATATCAAATTTGAAGGCTCATTGAGAAGATTCATGAGGGCATATGTATAAACTGTGTGGGATTTTAAAAAAAATCTTATTTTAAGATCTTCTCAATAAAATATAAGGGTTATATTCTAAAACAGAATAATTCCAAGGGTTAATATATTCCTAAACAATTTCTTAAGATACATAAGCCTTACAAAACAACAACAAAATAAAACAATAACAAAAAATAAATCCCCCAAAATTGGGTGTGGCATGGTGGCACATACCTTCAGCCCCAGCACACTCTGTCTCAAAACACAACAATCAAAACAACGCTTCATGGATATTTTTTTGAGACAAGGTTTCCCCGTAGCCCCAGCTGGTCTAAAACTAACTATGAAGACCAGGCTGGCCTTGAACTCACAGAGATCCACCTGCCTCTGCCTCTCAGGTGCTGGTATTAAAGGTGTGTGCCACCACACTCTGCCTGGTCAAATACTTTTAAGGAATTGCCCAGCTCCACGTTTTCAGTTTTATCTGGCTTCAGTGGTTACATTCTCTCCATTAACACTCTTTATATCACATATTTGGGTATCTTTTTCTTAAAGAAAAAAAATGTTTTAGAACCCTTCAATAACAGAGTGACCATCCCTTCAGAATCAGCTCTACGTATAGGTGTTTCAAGCTGTGTAGCAAGAGTCCAGTGTCTGGGAGGGGAGCTGGAACTCCTCAGTCTCCTTCATCAGTACCTCAGCTCTCCTATGTTGTATCTTCAGCTTGTCTCTTCATCCTTTTCTTTAGCTTCCTCTCTTCCATAGACAACTTTAGTTATTGCCTCCTGTGAGTAACATCTATAAAAATAAAATATCTGGACGGTTGATTTAAATTATTTACATATCCATTTATTAAACACCACATCTATACTTATTGAAAGCCTATGGTAACATTTATGTAGAACTAATAAGTATGTATAAATTGATTATGAAATAAAAGTCACCGGCCTCAAGGAGTCCACAATTTTTCAGTTGAAAGGATAAATACAGAGTGCTGCACAAGCTTTATCTAATAGGACAATTTCTGAACTACTCATGGACCAAAGGGATGCCAAAGAAAGATGAAGCATCCTTTTATTTGTGTTCCATTAGTCTGATTAGATTATGTGATTCGTGCGCTCCAGGTAGATGCCTTATTGTCTGTTTCTATCTTCTCTTCTGCCACAATTGTTAGAGGTATGTACTTAATGAATAAAGGACACCACTCAGACTTGCTGGTCCTGGGAAATCCCTAAAGTACAGATCATTTCTTTTGTTTGTGCAAAGGGTAAATGGTAACTGTCGATATGCTCTATTTGCATCTGAGTATGATGCTTTGGAGAAAGAAGAGGTATATACCCAACAGCGTGTGGAGGCTGA
This sequence comes from Rhizomys pruinosus, assembly GCA_009823505.1. Classification (NCBI taxonomy): domain Eukaryota; kingdom Metazoa; phylum Chordata; class Mammalia; order Rodentia; family Spalacidae; genus Rhizomys; species Rhizomys pruinosus. The sequence continues at coordinate 2,342,640 of VZQC01010158.1, forward strand.
AGGCATCCAGAGTGTGGGGATGTTATTTATCCGGAGAGATAGCCTAGTGGTTAAGAGCACCGACTGCTCTTGCAGAGGACCCGGGTTCGAGCCCCAGCACCCACATGGCAGCTAAGAACCATATTTAACTCTAGTTCCAGGGGAATCCGAGACCCTCTTCTGACCTCCGAGGCATTGCACAACATGGGTGCACAAACCTACATGCAGACAGTACACTCATACACATACAAAAAATAAATAAATAAAAAATTTTTTAAAAGAAGGAGAAAGCACAAAGCAAGTGGTAATGACTGGGCGTTCAGGAGAAGCTTGCCTGAAGACTACTTAACTCTGATCACTCAATGTTCCTCTCACCTGTCAAAGGACCCTTACTTATACTCGAAACTGAGCATAAATACATAACCACTGGAAGTGAAGTTCTCTTTTTGAGACTTGAAGTCTTATACCTCTAATCATACCACAAATACTAGAAGTCCAGGAATCCATGCGGGCATGAACAATATCTCTGTAATCAACTTGTGAAGAACCCAAGATTATCAAAGGACAACTGTTTTTTAAAAAATGAGATTATTTAGGAGTAATGAGAAAGTGCTAATGAATTGTTTTGATTTAAAACAGTTAGTTTAAAATATTGTTGGAAGTTATTCATTTTAGCCAGTTGACATTTTAATGTATAAAATATAATTACAGACTCTTTAAGAATGCCTAATTTTTTGCATTGATATTTATGTCAGCAATTGTGTGTTTGAAAGAGAATCATAAAATGTAAAAACTTTATGTTTAATCACCAGTGTCAGAAATTATTAGGTAATAACCACCAGAGAAGAGAATGTGGTAAAAGATACAAAGGCCCATATTTAAGACATAATTTTTCTAATAGTTTCTCTGATTTTAAGATGTCATGGCGTCATATGAAGGTTAACAGGTCAGATACCAAATGGACTTTTTTAAAAATGTTAAGTGATCAATTTGCACTCCTAAAAGGGTTAAGATTACTGGAAGCTGCAATCGTCTTTGACCAGCATCTGGGTTCATCACTAGCTAAAGAGACAATAAAACCTGCCTCACAGTGAATACCCAGAAAACCAATTTTTTTTTTCTGAGTGGATACCTGGAAAATCAAATGAGTAACAGCAGAGTACACACCTAGATGCCGAGGAAACATGGTCCCCAAATGGCACAGGATAGCATTCCATCCAGTTTTGTACAGCTAGAATTCTGATATATTGTGGTCTGAGGATCTGCCTCATTAATGCCTGTCTATAGCCAGGTCACACTTCCTCTTTATGAGCTGCAACACTACACAGGAGGGAGCCACAGCTGCCATGTTCCCCTAAAGAAGAAACTAGGTCTCTCATCAAAGTTGAATTGTCTTTCAGATCACATTTTTTTCTTACTATTGGAAGCTTTGGCTCTGAGTGTGTTTGAAATCCATTAGGATTGTAAATATAATATGCTTTATTCAGTCCTTGTCTGAATGCCAACAAATAAAACTTTAGGGCAGGAATAAATGGGAAAAAAAATAATTCTTTTAGTTTCTTAATAGGACAGACATTTTCCCAAGAAAACATGACACTTAGCTTCCTTTTAAGGAATGTTAGCCAAGGGTCCTACTTGTAGGCATTCTAGAGTGAAAGTTTTTGTTAAGTAAGAAATATTTTTCAGCAAAATAAAAAGCATCTGCCCAGCATAGGAAACAGCAGGGTGAAGAGAAAGCCTGTGGAAGTGAGAAGTATTTATAAACTCTACAGGTAATGAGGAGTTTATTTCCCAAATATGCAAGGAACTCAGAAACAAGAGGATAAATAGCCCCAGGTGGTGGTTTGAATGAGAATGTCTCCCATAGATGCCAAGTATTCGGACATCTTGTCCCCAGTTGGTGGCACTGTTTTGGGAGGTCATGGAAGGTGCAGCCATGCTGGAGGAAGCTCATCACTGGGAGTGGGCTTAGAGAGTTCAAAAACCCCTGCCAGTCTCCAGTCTTTCTCCTTCCTGTGCTGCCTTGAAGATGTGAACCTCTGCTTTCTGCTCCTGCTCTGAGCGCCACCTGCCACCATACCTCCCTGTCATGATGGACACTAATTCCCCTAAAACCGTCAACTGTAAGCTCAGATAAACTCTTCCTTTTAAAAGTTCCCTTGGCCGTGGTGATTCTACCACAGCAACAGAAAAGTGACTAATACAGCCCATTTTTTAAATGAAGTAAAGACTTGAATAGACATTACTTAAAAGTGGACATAGAAAGAGTCAACAGGTACAAGAGGTGATGTTCAACATCACTCCTCACCATGGAGATAGAAATTAAATCTACCATGAAGTCCACAAAGGCTACTATTAAAAAGATGAAAGCTATGCATTGGTAAGGATGTGAGAAAGGGAGAATCATTGTAAGCAAACTGGTGCAACTGTTATGGACAGAATGCAGTGTAGACACCAGCAACTGGTTTATATATCAAAAGGACACAAAATCAACATGGTGAGACCACAGTACTCCTGTGTCCATTGAAGCACTGTTAAGACCCAAAATATGAAATCAGTATTAGTACCTATCTCTAGATGATTGAGTAAATAAAATACATTAAAGACAGCCAACTGAAGTCTATATAACCATCAAGAATGAAAGAAAATCCTGCCATTTGTTATAAAATAGGGAAATCTGGAGGCTGTGTTACAAGAACTAAGGCAGCCATAGAAATGACATGATGTCATTTACATATAGTATAGAAAAGGCACAACTCATAGTAACAAAGAATAATGTGAGCTACCTGCCAGATGCTGGGGAGACTGCTCCTGTCTGTCAATGGACATAGTTGCAAGGACTCAGTCAAGAAATCTATTTTATATTGCATCTATAACAGCTGTTATTATGTTGTATACTTTAATGCTAAGAGAAGATTTTAATTTTCCTCACTGGAAAGAAAATGATAACTCTGGGAGCTGATACACACTTTGTTGTCTGATGAAGCCACTCCACACAGCATTGATGCTTCATAGCATGTCTTATATAAATGTAAATTTATATTTATGTACATAAATTTTAATTGTCAGGCAAATAAATTAAATTTGTTTTGAATACATAAGCATTTTTAATTTGTTTTAAAGTGGTTATACACTTTTTAATTTTTATTTATTATTTTATGTGTATGCGTGTACTGTCTGCATGTAAGTAGGTGCACCCATGTCATGCAATGCTGCGGAGGTCAGAAAAGGGTGTCGGATTCCCCTGGAAGTGGAGTTAAAGACGTTTCTCAGCCGCCATGTGGGTGCTGGGAATCAAACCCGGGTTCTCTGCAAGAGCAGTCCGTGCACTTAACCGCTGAGCCATCTCTCCAGTCCCTGGTTATACATTTTAAGAAACTTGCATCAGCCAAGCCAGGGAATCCCAAGTAAAAGAATCGTCATGAACAATCTGGCTACCTTCAATTGTTGGAGTAGTATTTCATTTCGTTTTCGGTCATGTTATGATAACGGCTACATCTGGAGAGTGTCAAAATATCCAGATGCAAAGGGAAAAGCCCCCACCAGCCTGCTTTGTTTAGCAGCTCCCGGGCTCCTCCGGTTTGGAGGTACCCTGATGCCTGGGCTGTGCCTCCAGCATCTGCATGTTTGCCGTTGTGGAGCCACAATGAAGACGAAGCGCTAAGCGTTACAGCTGTTAGCCTAACACCCTTTTTTTCTTTCTAAGGCTGCACAGAAATCATCCTCTTTTCCAGGATACTTTTTATATAAACTTATGTGTTTCTTTGTTGCAGTCCCAGAAAGCATCATTTCCTCACTTGGAAGAAAAGTTACACAGAGTTCTGAGGGGAACTGGGGAATGAAGTAGGTAAATTATAGTTTAATCCAAATGCTCAGATATAAGGTCATCTAAAGAGGCATGACGGATTTAATGGAGGAAGTTGAAAAAAGTCAGGAACGAATTTGTAGAAAATTACTGAAGTGAAAATAATGAGTATTTATTTACACTTGACATAGGACACAGGAAGATTTATCATGGTATTAATCTATAAGCTGCTGCTGCTGCAGAAAAATACATGCTACTTATTATCAAAATATGTGACTGTTTACAAAAAATAAGGGCTACTGCTGTGACTAAATAAACTGAGCTGAAATAAACATGCATACACACTAATGTCTTTAAGGAAAATGGGCTGCATTGACAATGGTCCCATAAACTTATAATGGAGCTGAAAATCTCCTGTTGCCTATGGACGTCAAAGCTAGCATAGCATCACCATAGTTTGACACATTCTTCACTTGTTTATGGCGGTACTGGTGTAAGTGCCCCTGCTGTGTTGCCAGCATGTACACTAAAGTGCAGAACAGCCAGTGATGATTAGAACAGAATGCCTAATAATCGGTGGTGGTCTTCCCGCTTATGTGTTCACTGTACTATTCTGTTTGTCATTATTTGAAAGTGTACTCCTACTTAACAGCAGTAACAAAGACCACTGTCAATCAGTGTCCCTGGCTACACCTGCAGTAGCCTCGCATACCTGATGTTCTTGCACGTCTACACTGTCAGGCCACTTCGATGGCCAGTGTTGGAGTAATGCACGGCCTGATGATATGTCTCACACAATGCATCCCTGTTGTTAAGCGACATTTGCTGTATGTGCAGATCCCACTGAGATTAGCTATATTGTTGCATCTTGGGAAATGTTAATGACTTCATATTACAGTTAATGCTTATTTTGATAGTCTCAAATCAGACCGACACTTTTCTCTGAAAATACACTTATTTCTGTGGCAGTGGTAAAAGTTGCTGTTTGGGGCGTGGTGTTGTCTGTCTATCTGTCTGTGTGTGTGCGCGCGTGCACATGAGCATACACACACATGTGCACATACATGTGAAGGCCAGAGGTCAATGTTGAATGTTTTCCCCTGTCTCTCTCTCTCACTTTATCTTTGAGACAAGGTCTCTCAATGAATTCATCCAAGCTGGCCAATGAACTCCATCCCAGTAGAATGAGGGGAGCTGATGCATGCCCCGGCGCCCACTTTTACATGTTCTGGGATCCAAACTCTGGTTTTCTTCCTTGCATAGCAAGTATGTTAGTGACTGAACCATCTCCCCAGACAGGCCAGAAGCTGATGTGGGAAAAGCAGGGTATGATTTCTCAAGTTTGGCCTTGGGATTTTCTGTATGAATAGCTAATTAACATTTGTCTATCTTGGTTGCTATAACTAAGAAGTAAAAACAAATCCTTTACCCTTCCCTGCTTAAAGTTCCCATACTCTTTCCAACCTTACATGGTTTGAAAATACATTAGGCAAGCCGGGCATGGTGGCGCACACCTTTAATCCTAGCACTCGGGAGGAAGAGGCAGGCGGATCTTTGTGAGTTCAAGGCCAGCCTGGTCTACAGAGTGAGTTCTAGGACAGCTGGGGCTACAGGGAGACCCTGTCTTGAATAGACCAAAAAGAAAAAAGAAAAAAATACATTAGGCAATAAAGAATATTTGGAGTTACAGGAGATTGAAGTCATGGGAGTTATACAAACCATCATACACACACAAATTATCTTGCTCAGTATGAAATTATATGATTTAAGTCAGACAGCTTCTGCCATCCACCTGTTCACACTGGAACAGAAAATATTTGTGTTCCTAAAAATTTGAGAAACTTCTCTTTTCTAATTGATGTGAATTTGTGAAGGAGTCTTATGATAGGAAACATATCCATTTGAGAAACATTATAATGGAAAAATGATACAGAAAGTTAGCATATTTGAGTTCTCAATAGAAAAAGCATGAAAGTATATGAAAATAAAAAATGACTGACAGTTTTTACATAACAGATGGCTAATCCTTTGGAAAATTATTAATTATTTTCTCTTATTGGATCTATTCTCTGCCCCCAACTTGTTATGTATTGTTGTTTATAGCATAGATATATATGGTATTTATCGTTATGTTTTTATATATGTACATTACAGAATGATTACCACAATCGGGCTACCATATCTTTTACCTCACCTAGTTATTCTGTGTGTGTGTTTTACATGTATGTACTCCACATATCTCTTAACTAGTTACTGTGTCTGTGTTGGATTATCAAGCCCAACAAGTCCCACAATGCACTTCAACAAGCTAAACAACCTATAGAGCCATGGGTTTCTGTCTGAGGCCAAATGTCTAGGAATGGGGCTGTAGAGGGCCAAAGGTAAGATAAAGGGGGTGATGATGTCAGAGGAGAAAGGCAAGGGCCTAGCTGAAGGAAGAATTCCCTTTATTCTACTTTACCTTTTTTCTACCTTGACCCTAAATAGGTTGGATAATGCCCAGCCATGATAGTGAGGTAGATCTTCTCTACACAGAGACATAAAATACTAATCATTACAGGGACCAGTGAGATGGCTCAGCAGGTAAACCCGCTTGCTGCCAGGCCTGACGACCTGAGTTCAAAGGTGGAAGGGAAGAACCACAAGTTGTCCTCTGATGTGTAGATGGCATGCAGGGCGCACACGCACCTCCCTACGCAAAATAGAAATAAATATGATAAAATGAATCATTTCAGATCCACTCTTTTTCTTTGCCTTTTTCTTTAATTTTTTATTGCGCTTTTATGCATTTCGTACAATATTTCTTTGATTTATTTTTTACAATATTTGCTAATCAAGTTTATGCCCTTCCCCCTTCCATGCCCCAGCCCCCTACTCATGTATTCTGCTTTACATGTTAAGTCCTGTCTTGTATCTTTTTCTCAAGTCATTTTTTTAACTTGTTTTGATGCAGAAATTTACTGTTTGGGTAAGTTCTTTGAGCAAGTCTTTTGTTGCTGTTATTCCCTTTAATTTTTTTTCCTCCAAAAAGATCTGGGATCACCAGCTCCATCTCAGCATCTTGAGTGCTGGGATTAGGGGCTCCATCTCAGCATCTTGAGTACTGGGATCACAGGATCCCAAAAGTTCTGGGATCACCAGCTCCATCTCAGCATCTTGAGTGCTGGGATCACGGGCTCCATCTCAGCATCTTGAGTGCTGGGATCACTGGCTTCATCTCGGCATGTTGAGTGCTGGGATCACTAGCTCTATCTCAGAATCTTGAGTCCTGGGATCACTGACTCTATCTCAGCATCATGAATGCTGGGATCAGGGGCTCCATCTTGGCATCTTGAGTCCTGGGATCACGGGTTCTGTCTGAGTGTCTTAAGGGCATGGATCCTGGGCTTAATCTCAGAGTCTTGAGTCCTGGCAAATCCACTCTTTTTCAACTTGATATCAGTGTGGTTTTCCATAAACCACACCTGATCTCCAGGTAAAAACAATAACAAGATCATAATTCTGCTTCACATGGTGTAGTTTTCCTTCATACAAATGAAATCACACTCATGTCTAGTAAAAATTCTAAAGTGATGTTTACTCTTCTCATCACGCCCCATAAATTATATGTGATGATAGAAAAGTTAAAAGTAGTTAAATGTGCAGATAAAGCCACTAAATCTTATGTTACATGATAAGAAATTGGACAGAAGAAAAGAATCAAATGTATTTACATAGTTTGTTCAATTGTATACATACAATTAAAATGCATATGTAAACTGCTCTTCACTTTCTCCATGTTCATTTTGGTAGTCTGTTAGGTGGTCGTAGCCGTTACTTACAACGAACTTCTCCTGCTACCCATTGTGTATTTTCTTGTCTTCTACAAGAGCATCAATTGTTGACATGGTATAGCAGGTAGATGATTCAAACCGCATTCCTCAAGGGTTTAAGGCCATTGGTAGTCCTTCTTGGTTTGAATGGTTGTAGTTTTCTATTGCCCTTCATCTCAGAGCACAGTAAGTATGGAGCACCCTAAGTCATTGCCTGTGTTCCTATCACAGTCATCCTTGTCTAGTTATGGACCAGTAGTGCTGTCCTCCTTGGCCGTCTGGGTCATTTACCTCAGCCAACATCATAATTCCTTTCCTGACCTGTTGACTCAGAGGCATGAGGATTCCAAAGTGTCTGGCAGTACTCTTAACTTCCAGGTCAATCAACCATTTTTATATCTCTTTAGGGAAGCAAATTGCTCTCTAGAACATATTATTTTTTAGGCCTATAGAGCTTAAATCTGAAAGAAAAGAGACAAAATTTGCTAGTGGGTCTCCCAGGTAATTATGGGTGGGGCCACTCAGGTTTCTAACCCTTATTTCTCGAGAACAAGCACCATGTATCAGTCACTGATTTAGAGTTTGTGTAGCATTCTGGAGAAATGTATCCCCATTCTACAAGATAGTGCCATCTAGCAGGTGCTGTAACTGAGTCTTTAAAGGGTGATTCCAGGAGCCAGAGATATGGATCCATGTTTAAGAGTACTGGTTGCTCTTGCAGAGGATGCAGATTCCCAGCACATGTCAGCTAGCAACCAACTACAATTCCAGTTCCAGAGGAACTGACACCCTCTTCTGCAGGCATTGCACACTTACATACATGCAGGCAAAATATTCATACATGAAAAATATAAATGAATAAATTTTGTCTTTTTGAGACAGGGTCTCCCTATAGCCCCAGCTGGCCTGGAACTCACTCTGTAGACCAGGCTGGCCTTGAACTCACAGAGATCAGCCTGCCACTACCTCCTGAGTGCTGGGATTAAAGGTGTGTACCACCACGCCCGGCTTCTTTTTTTTTTTTTTTCTTTTCTTTTTGTCTTTTTTGATAAATAAATGAATTTTCAATTAATAAAAGGCCACTCCACACTTTCATGAAACCATCTGCCTCGAGACAATGGGAAACATGGCTGGCAGAATCCAGTGGGCTCAGTGTCTCACTTCCATGATGGTGCATAAGGTATTCTATAAGTCCACACAGTATGCTTCTGGCAGACGCACTTCATGCAGGAAAGAAAGTGTATATCCAGAATAAGTATCTGCTGACTTAAGGACATATGGTAGCTTTTTGATGAGAGTGGTCCGATGTAGGTGTAATCAACTCACTCCTAAGATGCTGGCTGATCACCCCCAGGAATTATGCCCCATCAGGAGCATAGCATTGATCCTGGCTGCCATGACACAAGCAGCCACAGCCAGATCACGTAGGTGAGTGGAAGTCCATGCTGCTGACTCCATGTATCGCCTCCATCTTGGCCACCATGGCTACTTATTCTCTGAGGACACTGAGTGATAACAGGAATGGCTGGGCAAAGAAACAGACTAGCAACCACAAAAAGAATCATCCTCTTTGCTTGGTCATTAAAATTGTCCTCAGCTGATGTCAATATCTTGGGAGGATTCCCATAAAACATAAATGTTTTCACACTGTGCCCATTCAGAGAGTCTACATACATGCCTCTTACACACATTTCTTTGCCATGGATTTCCTGATGAAGTTCCAAGTCCCTGATACCTGAAATATTGACTGTGACCCTTGAGCAGATGAATGATCACACTTTTGACCATTCCTTTTCTCAAAGTGCACAGACGATGGAGTGTACATCAGAAATATTTTCCCTCACTATTGTCCTTGAGAGAGGTCCAAAGGACAATCCATAATGTCCTCTTCTTGGAGCCATTTGTATATTCTACAGATCCATCAGCAACTGGGTCTCAGTCTTCCTTCATCAATTAATCATAATGTATGCTCCATGAAACTGGAGATATAGGGAGAGAGAGAGAGAGAGAGAGAGAGAGAGAGAGAGAGAGAGAGAGAGTTAGTTCAGTGTAGTATAGGGAACTGTGTGAATTTAGTTTTTTCCTTTTTTTTGATATTTTTGAAGCAGGGTCTCCCTTTAGTACCAGCTGTCCTGGAGCTCACTCTGTAGACCAGGCTGGCCTTGAATTCACTGCCTACCTCTACCTCCTGAGTGCTGGGATTAAAGGTGCATGTCACCACACCTGGCTGCTGTGTGAATTTAAGTCACTTCTTCGTGTAACTTACTTGAGTCTTCTGGTCTGTTCAGTCCCAAGCACACACACACCACATCATTCTGTGTTGGAGCACACTGTGCACTCTCAGCTCTGGAGTTTGGACATTCAAGATGCACACCTCAGTTTGCAAAGTGTGCCATTCATCACACCCTGGATAGACTGAAAAGAATTCCTTCCATTATTTAAGTCTTTTTTGTTTTGTTGATTGTTTTCATTGTTATACAAAAACATTTGAATTTGATCAACTCCCCCTTGCCTAGTTTTGCTTTTTTTCCCTGTTCTTTTTGTGCCAAAATGGGCAAGTTCTCATCCAAATAAGGAGGAGGGGCTGGAGAGAAGGCTTAGTGGTTAAGAGCTCCAACTGCTCTTGCAGAGGACCTGGGTTTGATCCCCAGTACCCACATGGTGGCTGAGAACCGTCTTTAACTCCAGTTCCAGAGGAATCCGACGTCCTCTTCTGACCTCCATGGCATTGCATGACACGGGTGCACAGACCTACATGCAGACAATACATTCATACACATAATAAATAAAAAATTTAAAAAAAAAACAAATAAGGATGGGAATCATTTATGTAATGGATATTAAGAACAGGGTTATTATATTTTAAAGTATGCATTTGGTTTGAATTAACAAGTTACTTAATGTCTCTAAGTCTTCACTTCCTTGCATTGAAAATATGGATAATTATACTTGCCTATATCATTGTATTAGAAGTCTCAAGTACTAATGACAAAGATAGAACTTTTTATGCTATAGGAGACTGAGACACAGGAAATTTCCCTGGCTTGTTGAAAATCATAGACCACGAGCAGTAAATAAATTGGTAGATATGGTAGAAATATCCTAAATGCATGAGAAACTGCTATTGGCATTCACCTGAAAGATGCTCAAACTAAAGCTTGATCATTATCAAGTACAAATTCTAGTTTTATCAATAGTTTCTTTGTGTTTAATAATATGCTTGAACAAATTGTTACATAAGTACAATACATTAAAACTACTATGGTTGTGCCTGGAGAGATGGCTCAGTGGTTAAGAGCACTGGCTACTCTTCCAGATGACCTGGGTTTGATTCCCAGCACTCATATGTTAGCTAACAATGATCTGTAACTCCAGTTCCAGAGAATTGATGCCCTCTTCTGTGTGTGTGTATGTGACGCACATACACACACACACAGGCAAACACTCATACACATAAAATAAAAGCAAATTCATTTCTACAAATTAGTATGGTTCTGTTCACCTCCAATAGCATCAGTTGTCAATAGTTCCTCAGGCAGAGGTGAAACATCTAGTTGTTCCCCCCACCATGCTGGGATTTGCCTGGCTTGATCTTGTGCAAGTATTGAGCATATAGTCACAGATGCTGTGAGTTTGCGTTTGCAACGGCCATATTATGTCCAGAAAATCCTGTTCCATTGTGGACAACACTATTTCTGCCTCTTACAATGCTTCTGCTCCCTCTTCCAAGATGATCCCTGGGTCTTGGGAGGAGTTAGTGTGACATAGCTGTCCATTTGGAGTTGAGCAGTTTACAAAGAATCTTAAAGACAGAATCTAGGTGCTGGGGGAGGCTCAGTGAGTAAGAGCCCTTGCTCTGCTAAGCATGAAGACCTGATTTCAACTCCCCAGCACCCATGTAAAAGGCAAGATGTGGCTGTGCATACTGTAACCCCAGGGATGTGGGTGGAGAAGACAAATCCTAGGAGCATGCTCCAGCCAGCCTAGCTGAAGTGGCAAGCTTCTAGTTCATGGGCAGACCCTGTCTCAAGAGAATGAGGCAGAGGATGAAAGAGGACTATAGCAACCATCCCTCCCCGGCCTTCATATGTGTGCAAGTGGGCACACAGAAAAGTACAAACACAATATCCACAAACAAAATATACAAACACACACCATATATTTGCCCTAGGGGGAAATTAGACATCCAATATCTCTCCAAAGAAAGAATTTGTTCCTTCCATCTGAACATGTAACGCTGGTGCTATGACTTGAATAAGTATTATAGTAAAAATACCAATTACATGAGATGTCAGATTACTTCCTTTCCAAATAAATGAAAAAAAACTTTATTGGATACAGTCAAACTCTGCTTCCCTCACTTCTACCTGTAAATCTGCCCTTTATCAAAGCACTTTAATTTAATTATTCTCCATATAAATGCTCCTGGGATACTTAACATATTTGTCATCTTTTAGAGAGTGTTATGTTCTTTGATCTCATAGTTAAGTTGTACTTGAAGCTTATGACCTGCTCCACACCTGATAGTCAACTTTAGATTAAGTTCATTTCCAAACACATTATTCCAGATTCTCCTAATATGCATTTGGTGTCTTCTTTTCAATATTCTGTTGTTCCATTAATCTGCATACATGCAAAATCAGAAATAGGGCACTCGAAATAGGATACATTACTGAAAGTTTGTCTACAAGTTCTGGAGACTGGGGTGAATTAATTTAGAAAAAAAAAAAACAGAGCTCAGGAGTTCTGAGAAGCAGCTCCTTGGGACCCAGACAGGGGGATGGGCTCCTGAAAACAGTGGGCTCATCAAAGATGCTGTTGATTGGAACACCAACTGGGACACAGCTGCCAGGCCCTGAACTTCCTTTTTGTTCTATGGGAAAATCATCCTGGTCAGTCTTCATTGATCGTTATCTGTCTTCCTCTAGTTACTGCCTGCTTTACTCAGGACCTAAGTGCACCTGTGATTGTTATCTGTCTTACCTGCTTTTTTTTTCTTTTTTTAATGCATTTATTGATGTTTTGTGTATTTCAGACATCATTTTTCAATTCAGTTTAGGCATATTCCCTTTTCTTCCCTCCCCGCCACCCCACCCCACTCCAGATCATGCATTCTGCCATAACTGTCCTACTTCTTTCTCTCAGTCTTTTTTTATGCTTAGGAATTCACATTTTCTTCCATTAATTTTATATTACTCTAAAATATGGATACATACTCTCCACCCATATACAAAGAACATAGAATGCTTCACGAATTCACATGTCATCCTTGCACAGGGGCCATGCTAATCTTCACTGTATCACTCCAATTTTTAGTATATGTCGAAGCGAGCAGTCTTACCTGCTTTAACCAAGATTTGTGTGTGCTTTCAATGGTTAACCGCCTTCCCTCAAAGTTGTTTACCACCCAAGGTTTATCTATGAAGCTTCTCCACCATCCTCTCTATATGAGGATACTTGGTTAATTTCACTTTCTTTGGAATCATGGGTCTTTCACGCACTTTCTGAGACCCCTGCTTTTCACTATATAAACTTGTAACAAAGAAAGAATAGATGAGGTTTGCAAAAGACAAGTCTCCCAGAGGAGCATCCGTTGGCACTCTCTGCACTGCTTCTGGCTCTGACTCCTGGGGAGCTGGTGGTGGATCTGCTCCCAGCATACAGGAAATTTTCAAAGATACCTATGCAATCCACCATAACAGGACCTAGTAATGCCTGAGGTAGTCTCACTCTAAGCTTGAAAAAGAATAGGTTATCCAAATGTGAAAGATGAGAACTATACAGAACTACCACTTCAAGAAAATCAATTAACTTCTGAGGAGGAACATTGGCACTTCAAGGTGACTCAGAGGGAGCCAGGAAATAAACGCACGTCCTTGTTCTGTGAGCTTGTCCTGTGGTCCAAATGGAACCAAAAGCCAAAAGATCTGCACTTCCTCAGAGCCAGTGGAGACGTGTGAGGCGATACATAGAAATGGACGCTCTCTGACACATTCCATAGCAATGTGAGAAGAGGATGCCCCAAACAATACTCATGTCCTATAAGGAATTGGTCAGTCTCCTTCCTCTAGCTCTGTTGCCCAGGAAACCTCCCTCCTATGCTTTGTGTCAAGTACAAATACAGACACTATTCCTGCCTCCCATTAGAAGCCTTGTGTGGTGATTTGAATGAGAACACACTCCCCAAGCTCCAAGTATTTTAACACTTTGTCCCCAGCGGGTGGCTCCCTTTGGGGAGGTTTAGGAGATGTGGCCTTGCTGGACAGTGGTGCTGCAAACCACTGCCAGTGGGCTTTTGCCTTGCTCCTTCCCAGTTTCTCTCCATCAGCTTTCTTCTGTCCTGTGCTAGATGTGAGCTCTCAACTTTCTGCTCCAGCCGCCTCTGCCGCCATTTGATGGTCTCTCATCCCTCCAGAGACCTGATCCAAATAAGCTTCTTTCTTTAAATTGCCTTGTCGTGGTGTTTTATCACAGCAGCATAATAAGTAGCTAATATACTCTGTCCTTTAAAGAGGCTGCTCAAATCAACCACCTCAGCCAGTTCCTGTGTATTGTTCTAATGTTTCCTGCATCTCCTGTACTAAAACTTCTTGCTTGTCCCTCAATGACATTGGGGTGTTCTGTGCCTAGTGGGCTCTCCAGTCATTGATGCCACATATTGCAGCAAACACCCAAATACCAAAACTCTTAACAGAGGCAAGTTACTTTGTTCTTCATACACAAAGAAGGGAGGGAAATCGTTGGGATCCGTGGTGGCAACAAAGATGCAAGCTGCCATGGTGACAGTGAAACTGCCTACCTGCCTTTCTCTTTTATCTTTGTTCCGGAAGCCTTTTGCCAAGATGGAGAGCAACAGGCCTCTTCACATGCCCAGTGTTATCTGGGCTAATAGCCCAAGAGTTAAACAATCTAAATTGTAGATGTGAAACACCGGAAATATTCACATTTATTTAGAGAAATATCCTGAACTAGAGGTTCTTAACCAAGGCAGTTCTTTAGAAGTTCACTTGTTTCTAAGAAAATATACTCATGGTCTATTCTGCTTCTCTTAAAAAAGAGTGCAAATAGAACAAAGTGAGATAATTCAATGAACTTCATGTACCCATTATAGTACTTAAAACTCAAAAATAAAACATTCCATCCAAAAGGCTGAATGACTCAACTCACTTTCACAGAGTTTCACAGGACTGGGTGAACAGTTGTCATCATTTCTGAGTGGCCTTGATAGCACTGTTCACAGCAACATGCTGCCTGCAATAAATGCCTTTATTCCAAGACTGTCTGACCTTGTTCAATGGTCACCAGGTCATAATGTTCCCTCAAATCAAGTACACTCGTATTTTTTCCAATGCTTTTCTCATGAGATTTGTTTCTAACTTCTAGGACAAAGTCAAAGGGTCTCAGAATGAAAATTTCAATGAAGAACTTTGGAGTGGTATTCTAAGTTACAGTCCTTAAAACCTCCCTGTGCTTTTGACTAGATTCCATTCACAATAAGAAATGAGGGGTGGGGTGTCAGGGAACATGAAAAGAGAGTCAAGTAGGCTGATGTCAGAGAAAGAAGAAGAGAAAGAAGAACCATATTAGAAAGTATAGCAGCAGTGACCAAGTTTTATTCAAATCTGAAAATAAGTACTTTTTATGTTCAGCACTGGAAAGCAGTGAGCGACTGATGTAGATGTGTCTGTGATGTGAAATCATGGTTGATAGATACCTACAAATGAGAGCATAAACTTCAGTTAGCTCCTGTCAGCCCAGGAAGCCCAACAACGCCTCCAAGGACCTTAAAGGTTAACAATAAAATCGCAAATTGAATCCTCATTTTCAATGTGAGCCGATCTGTTATAAAACAATGAACTGGCATGACCATCCCAAGGCCAATGAGAACAGTTAAGTAAGAGCCCATCAGCATGCTCATACTTTATCACCCATGCAGAGAGTAACTCTCCGTGACATTAAAGGTGCTCTATTTGATGGAATGCTACAGTTAGTTGACACTGGCCTTATCCCGGTTCGTAGATTCTCTGTCACATCCTGCCAGTTTAGAGCCAGACTTAATGATTACAGTGTTTTGCCTTACAAGTGGTGGTGGAAACCAAAGCTGGAGCTTAGCTGTGCAAATTGCTGCAGTGTCAGAGCTGCCAATTGAAGGCGATTGATAGAGGGATGGTCAGCCATATGGAAGAAGAAAAGTGAAATTGTCCTGATCCTGAGTAGAAAACCTTATAACCTCATCAAACCAAAAGGAAGTGATTAGTAAGAGTTTAAAAGAATTTCGAGGTTACAGATCATCTATCCTTTGGTGACTTGAATGTCCTAGAAACTTCATCTCCGGGTGAGTACTGGGAAGATAATACCCACAGATGCAAAACCTAGGATAAAAATTTTTATAGGCTTATGCTGGGCTCAAATGAAACAGAGGAATACACACACACACACACACACACACACACACACAGGAGTGGGAAGAGAGAGAGAGAGAGAGAGAGAGAGAGAGAGAGAGAGAGAGAGAGACTCACTTTCCTCAGCCTCCAGAGTGCTAGTTACAGGCGCACACCACCATAACTCACTGTAGATGATCTACAAAGTTTGGCAGAGGCACGTGGATCTCTGAGTCCGAGGCCAGCCTGGTCTACAGAGTGAGTTCCAGGACAGCCAGAGCTACAGGGAGACCCTGTCTCAAAAAGACAAAAAAAAAAGTTTGGGATGGTGGCCTGGGAAGATTGCCCAGTGGGCAGAGCTTGCCAAGAAAACACAGAGATAGAGTTCAGATGCCCAGCACTCCCGTAAAATGCCAGGTATGGTGTGCCATGACCATAATCCCAGAGCTGGGAAACAGAGACAGAAGGATTCTGGGAGCTTGCTACCCTGTCACTCTACCCCACCAGTTATCCACAGCTTCAAAGAGGGACCCTGCCTCAAATAAGAAAATGATAGAAGCAGATACCTGATGGTAACCTCTGGCCTCCACAGAAACACACAAGCACCCACACAGACACAGACACACCCCCCCCACACACATATGCAAACACAAAATTAATTAAGGTATGCTACTTTTTGTATTTAATTTACATGGTGCATCAGACTTTGGGAACCTAGAAATGAATAAAATGTACACACCACAGGATTTATTCATAAGGCTGTTTTGTGTTCTATTCTCCCCTTAAATATAACCAATAAGCAGGTGCCTCTCTGCTTAGATAGTATCAAACATTTCTTTCACAGTGGATAATATAAATAGCAACAATGTCACAATTGACATATTCATCCAGTAATAGCTGATTTAATGTTGAAACTGTTGCTCCTAAAATTTTTATTTATTTATTTATTTATGTGTGTGTGTGCACGTGCACATGCACCTGTATTTGTGTGTGTGTGTGTGTGTGTGTGTGTGTGAGAGAGAGAGGGGGGGGGGATCTGTGTGAGTGGATGAGATTACCACAGTACATGTGCCAAGGTCAGCTGGGTTTTTTTCCTTCCACCTTTACCTGGGTTCTGGGCATGGAACACTTGTCACCAGGCTTGTACCACTGGTGGCAAGTGCCTTTATGACTGACGTATTCCATCAGCCCTTCAGAGTGTTCTTGCCATAGAGGGAAGCCTAAAGTCAAGGGAAAGAAGATCTCACAAGGAGAAGATGTGGGAGTTTTCTCATGTGATGCACACAGCTTGGAAGGCTGAATTAGGGTGCCCTCCAGCTACAACCAAGGAGCTCTCCAGCTCTAGCTAGGTGTTCCCTGGCTCCAGCTAGGTGCTCCCCAGCTCCAGCTAGGTACTCCCAGGCCCTGCTGCAGATACTGAACCCTCGCATTTTCTCTGATGAACATGTTGGTGAACCCTTTGCAGAAGTCCCCATCAACGGGCACCATTCCCCTAGAGTGAGTGTGGCTGTCACGGACCTCCATTCTGGCTGGTTACAGTTGCCCCCTCTCTAGGTCTGAGGTTTCAGTCAGCTCTCTCCAGCCTCCTCCTAGGAAGCCACAGCAGTGCCTCATGCAGTTGTCCCGGTCAAGTCCACAGAAAACATCCTTCTCCTTGTTGCTTTGACACTTAGCAGCAGAGCTCCCAAACCCTGGGCATGGACCTCAGGCACTCTGCCCAGAGCCAGTCTTTATGTTTTCAGGTGTGTTTCACTCAACAGTGTCAGCAATACGAGGGTCAGCACAACCTTGGGATATCTTCAGGCTGAGGTGACCACCCAGGATTCTAACCCACTGGCTTCCACTCCAGGCTAATTTTGCCTCCCAGGAGAACACTGGGTGATATCTAGAGAGAATTTTGGTTGAAATAAGAGAAGAGGTGCTGCTGTATGGTGGTTTGAATGAGTGTCCCCCATAGGCTTTAAGTATTCAGACATTTTGTCTCCAGTTGGTGGCACTGTTCTTGGAGGTCTTAGAAGGTGTGGCCGTGCTAGAGGAAGTATGTCACTGGGGGCAGGCTTAGTGAGTTTAACAAGCCTTGTGGTCTCCAGTTGCTCTCTCTCTGCTTCCTGTGCTCATTGCAAGATGTGACCCTCGGCTTGCTGCTGCAGGTGTGGAATGGAGTCAGCCTGGGCCTGCGAGATGAGCTGTGTGTGCCACGGATGGCAGAGTCAGAGAGGGGGAGCTGCTGAAACCCTTTGGAGCCCAGAAGATCGTGAGTGAGTCCTAGGTGTCCAGCCTTGAGTTACTTGCTGGACTTAGGTTTTGTTTGAGTGTGCCTGATTCTTCCCTTTGAAATAAGACAGTACTTGTTTTGGATTTTACAGCAGCCCACAGTTAAGAGACTTTTAACTAAAACAGACTGTGAACTTTTAGCGTGTTCGGCACATTTTAAGAACTATGGGGGCTTTTAAGTTGGTACTGTCTTAGGTTGTGATTAATGTTAACATACTTTTGGGGATAGAAACTGGAAAGGTGGTGGTTTAATAGTGATTGTGTTTTGTGTGTTCTAGTTGAACAAAGGGGGTCAATTGTGTTGGATAGCTTTAGTGTCAACTTGAACACCTGGTGAGGGAACCTCCATTGGGGAATTGGCTCCACTTGGTATTGGGCCTGTGGCAGCATCTGTGGAGTATTGTCAATTGTCGAGCAGTGTGGGAGGGCCAGCCCACAATGAGTAATGCCACCCTGGCAGGTTGTTTTGTACTGTATAAGGAGGCGGGCTGGGCATGAGGGCCCGAGAGGAAGAAGCAAAGCCGAGGTTGTGAGGAGCAATGCATTCCCGTTGCCCAATTCGGCCTGACGCTTCGCTTCTTGCTCCAGGTTCTGCCCTGAGTTCTTGCCTTGGGCTCCCTGAGTGAAATACTGTGACCCAGGAGAATGTAGCTGAATAAACCTTTCCTCCCCAAGTTAGGTTGAGTCAGAGGTATTTTGTCAGAAGCAAATAAATATAGACAAACTAGATAAACATAGCTGGTACAGAGGAGTGATAAGGTGCAAAACCTTCAACTTCCTGCAGTCAACACAGGATGCAGAAAATGCTTACTAGAAGAAGTTAGTCCCAGCCCAACTGTCCACAGTGCGGAGACGAGGGCACAGCACTTTGACTTTCGAAGGAGTGATAAGAGCTGTAAAGATTGGGATTAATTATTACCTGGGTGGCATTACTTTGCATTATCCTAAAGAAAGCAAATCTGTAAGGTAACGGCAGCATCAATTTAGAATTATGTTAACTACTTTATGTATATGATAGTCATGTGTGTAACTTGTGCGGGTATGTTGAGTGTAATGTCTGACATATGTATATAATAATGATATATATATAAATAATATTTATATAGTTCTGTGTGTGTGTTGTGATGTGTGTGGTTGTATCGGTTGGTAAAGGTAATGGCTCTGGGCATGTACAAGTTAGTTTGGTGCTATGTGTGAGGGTCATTGTCTTATGTTGTGATGTTGTGAATTGGTGGTAGTATGCTTGTTTATGTATATAGGGCGATATAAGATTGTATGGCGTAGTAACTGTGTGTGGCGTGTGGTGAATTTCAGAACTGTGTATGCATGTGTTCATATGTTTGTCTTTTATTGGTGTGTTTATATGTAGTATGTGTATTTGTGTGGTATGTGTATATGTGCTCTGTGTGTATATACTGTGTGGGTATGTGGTATGAGTATTCATGGTATATATCTTTTGTGTACATTGCATGTATATCTGTGTGCTTTGCTTATGTTTGGGCGTGCATTTTATAATATGGGGTCTGTTACTCATAATTGGTGTGGTGTAGTGTATGAGTGTGTATAGTGGTGATATGTATTAGTGTTGTTGGTACATGTATTGTGGGAGTGTGCATAGTTTGGTATGTCATATGAGTGTGTACATATGTGGGTGTGTATGCATGTCAGTATTGTATAACTATAGTTATAATGTATCATGTGTGGTCTTGTAGTGATATATGTCTATGTGATGTTGTGGTGTGTGTATATTGTGGTGTGTGATATGGTGTGTTTATATGTGTTCGTTGCATGTGGTGTGTACAAATATGTGTTTGTTGTTTATCCATTTATGTAAAAAAGTGTGTGTGTATGTGTGGTGTGGTGTGGTGTAAGTACATGGTAGTGTGGTGTATGTTATATGTGGTGCATATTATGTGAGGTGTACAGTGTGCACATGCAGGAGGGATGTATTCATCCACCTCCTTTCACTCTGAGGTGAGGTCTCTTGTTCCTTAAGTCGTGTGCACCAGGCTAGATGGCTCAGGAGCTTCCGGGTCCTGTCCACCTCACAGGTAGTATAGGCATGGTGAGGTTCAGAGGCTCTGTCTCTTACTGGTCTATGGTGTTAAGGGAATGGGAACTCTGTCTCTACTGGTCTATGTTGTTAAGGGCGTGGGGACTCTGTCTCTACTGGTCTACGTTGTTAAGGGCGTGGGGACTCTGTCTCTACTGTTCTATGTTGTTCTACATTGTTAAGGGCATAGGAACTCTGTCTCTACTGGTCATACATTGTTAAGGGCATGGGGACTCTGTCTCTACTGGTCTACATTGTTAAGGGCATGGGGACTCTGTCTCCACTGGTCTACATTGTTAAGGGCATGGGGACTCTGTCTCTACTGTCTATGTTGTGTTGTAAGGGCATGGGAACTCTGTCTCTACTGGTCATACTTGTTAAGGGCATGGGGACTCTGTCTCCACTGGTCTACGTTGTTAAGGGCAGTGGGGACTCTGTCTCTACTGGCTACGTTGTTAATGGGACGTGGGGACTCTGTCTCTGCTGGTACTACAGTTGTTAAGGGCATGGGACCGACTCTGTCTCTACTGGTCTACGTTGTTAAGGCATGGGGACTCAGGTCTTCCTGCTTCTCGGTCAGCACATTAGCCCCTGAACCACTTCTCCGGCCATGGGATTTATTTTGACTCATATCTCAGGGGGATAAAGTCCATACATGACAAGGAAGGCATGGCAGCAGCGCTAGTCTGAGGCCACGGAAAATGCACAGCTACAACAGGTGTGGCCCAGAAGAGAGAGCTTGTGGAAAAACAAGCCAGAGCTGCCTCGCAAGGCCCACCCAGCAGTTCCCACTTCCTCCAGCAAAAGCTCCACCCTGAAAGAATTTCACAATCTCCCAAAGAGCACTACTTGCTGAGGACAGATGTTCAAACACGAGCCTGTTTGGGGGCATTTCACACTGAAGCACCACAAAGATGATTATTTAGGCTCAGTGTGCATGTCTGTGATGTACTCACAGAGCATCAGACACTGGTCTCAGGGATGAGAATCACGAGTCTGCACAAGGAAAAGTGTCATGCTGTCAAGGATAAACTAGCAGGTAAATGAATAGTGCTCAAGAGTGCAGAGTCCAGTGAGTGTAAACAGAGGGGCATTTACATCAGCAGAGTCCAGGAAGAAGTGGGACCCTGAGCCTACACCCAGAAAATAAGAAGGGGCCATTGTGGGAAAAGAATATTCTAGAAAGTAAAGTTAGTGAGTGTAAATGCCTGAGGTAGAAGAAGCACATGTTACTTCAAGAAAGCAAGGAAGAATTAGGAGCAGGGGAGAACAGGATGCAAGAGGTCAGGGGGCAGGGGGGATTCTTAAGCCCCCAAACAGTCCTTTGCAGGGACTTCGGTCCCAGGAGATGGAGATGTCTGTGAATCTCTTTTTGAATATGTAAATATTGACAGATCTATGTGAGCACTTTTTTATTGGAGCTTCAAAGAATGCCCAAGAGAGAAGGCAGGGGGAAGTGACCATACAGAAATGTATCCTTTAGGTCTCAACAATTGGGTCCTCTTAGTTTTATGTCCCTTTTAGAGGACCCCACACAAGTCCTATATAACTATGGCCTGTTTTAAACCGCCTTTTCACGAAGGGGTGATTTTAAGGTCCCAGTAAGCAACTGGCTTTCCATGACAATCCATACTTAAACTATGAGTTTCTGAGAAAGAAGTTTATCAGTGATTTAAGCGACCACAGTATCCCCCACCTGCCAGGAAAGGACCCAACTGCTATTCCAGTGTCCTTTGTGCCTAAGAAACAGGGATGAGGCAGCAACCTACAAGGCTTAGAGGCTGTCATCTCCCTGGCTCAGCAGCCATTCATGCTCTGGCCAGAATTCTGCAAGGAATATATCATTTGTTATAGCCCACCATGAGCCTCTTCCTTGCTAAACAATGTGATCTCGTGGCTAGCTTAAAGAGCAGTACTAACTGCAAAGGGAAAAAATTAAATTAAAAGAAACAAATACCAGTAGCCCGAAGCCTGGGGTGCTGAGGGCATTGCAAAGAAAACCTAGGGAGGAGAGTGGCCAGAGGCAAAGGCAAGGGACAATGCAGAAGGAAATGACAATACCCAGGGAAAAGAGCCGGGTTAGTTATGGCAGCTAAGTAATTTCCAACTACAAAAGGAATTTTAGGCTTCAAAACTCGAGCTCCCAAATAGTGTTACAATAGTATTAATTTTCAGATTAAAGAAACACCACTTTTGTGTAAAAAATTACCTCCATTTTAAAAGCAAAAATAATATATTTCACTCAATAAAAAAAGTGCCAAACGGAAGCATTCTTACATTAATTATTTCACTCTATTCAAAAAGCATATCCCTGCTTGCTTTTTATTATGCCTTCCAGCATCTACTTTGAAAAACATGTTAGAAGCTAGAAGGTATTTTTAAAAATGAAAGGAAAAAAGAAAAAATAAATAATCTTTGAGGCAATTAGAGCCAAAATACAGAACGCATAAATATACATGTACATTTTCCTCTATTGCCTAGATTTAACCCCCTTTGCTTCCCCTCGCACTTTTGGCTTGCAGCACATGCAGCATCTTTCTTTGCTTGAGCTTCAACAGCAGGGGAATGTTTGCCCCAGAATTCAATCAGATTCTGTTCTGTGGATTGATTGGCAAGAGTTTTCAAGAAGGGGTGGGGTCCCCAAAGGGCAAATACATAATTTTCATAGTGCATTTCCCCACCGCCACCACCCCAACCTAGGAACCTAAGTCTATTTCTGAACCATTTTGTCAGAGAGTAATAATTAGCAGTGCTTTGCAGAAGACAAAACACCATCGTCCCCCCTTCTTGGGTCTGTAGTTGCTCTTGTAAAATTACCAAGAATATAATTTTACTGTGGGAACAAAGAACATATGTAAAGTAAATATTGTTACAGATTTTCAAAGTTTGGGGAAGAAAAATTTTAAATTTGATATTATATAAAACAGCGGGAAATCAAGTTTTAAAATGGATTTCTCTCAGTGCCTTCCTCTTGCCCATCCCCATGGCTGTGGTAAATGTCACTTCCTGTAACGGAGTTTGAGTACAGGATTTTTCAAACACAAAGATTCAAAGCTCTTGAACCTTAAAGCTTTTTTTAAAATTAATGTGTCCCCTTCAAATGAACCTCAGTATCTAGAAATCTGTCTCCAATGACAAACAAATATGCTATCTTCACATTTTAATCTCAGCAGATGTTTAAGTTATATTTACTACTTTTAAAAGGTGATTTTTAAGTGTCTAATATCATTAATGAGAACCAAGAATAAGAAAACGAAAATAAAGTTGAGCTGATATTATGATATAATTTGCCCTGTGAATAAAATGTTGACCCTATCCTGTGTGCCTAAGTGAAGGGTTTTCACTAAATCTGAATATGTTGTTCTGACAAACAATGGTGGAACTCAGCCCTATATAAAGGCAAGATCCGTGTATCACAGCCCTGGTTCCTGGAGGCAGAGCTTCTAACAGTATCACCTGTCCAGCAGCTCTGCTATGGAGTAGAAGCGTTGGCCCTGGGTCTTAGCCAATGGGTTTCAGTGTGTTGGACAGCGAGGTGACCTTCCCAACTCAGTTTATCTCAGACTCTGACCACGGCAGCAGTGTGATGAATCAGTCTAGCATGTTCATCAATGCAAAGTAGAAGTGGGGGATAGGGGAGCCACAGGGCTGGCGATTTGAGAGAAAGCAAAACAAAGCCACAAAGCTGTCATCTTATCATGGATGTCCCTGGAGATGGGTCTGAGGGTAGAAGGAAAGCTTACTTACACTCTGTCTCCCTTCAGAAAGAAGGACAACACAATAGACATCCCTAAGTAATTCGGTAAGCCTCCAGGGAAGTCTGATTTAGCTAACCTATAGAATGATGCTCACACCTCCCATTCATGCATAATCTCATTCCATAGTGAGGAGGCAGTGGCATAAAGAGGTTAAATCACTTTCACAAGGCCATCTAATCAATACAGGTTTGAGTATCCTTTATCTAAAATGCTTAAGACTAGAAGTGTTTGGGTTTGAAACTTAATTTTAAATTTTGGAACATTTGCAGATGCATAATGAGATATCTCAGGGATGGGACCCATGTCCAAACATGAAAATCCTTTGTGTCATACATAACATACATACATACATCCTGAAGGTCAGGTTATGCAATACATGTGCATGTGAGTGCTGCTTCGACTTTTCCATCTCTGTGCCTAGCTGTTGTGCATGCATCCTGGGGCTACACCCTCCTGCTTAAGTATAGGCTACATCATAGAACTGAACATCTCCTCAGCCCAGTGTTTGAAGTGTTTAAACATCGTGCATGTGGTGTGTGTGTGTGTGTGTGTGTGTGTGGTGGTTTCATACTGTTTCATAATGTGATATTTTTGCCTTGTAAAAAAGAAAGCTTTGGATTTTAAGCTTGTTTTATTTCATAGATTTGAATTAGGAACACACATCCCATGGTATGTCAGAGTTGACCTCCCTACTTGGGTCGACTCCAGCAGGATTGCTACAGAATTATGCTGCTTTGAGCTCCTTGGATCCTGAGGTCAGTTTCATCCTGAACTTCTGGATCAACTGACACAAGATTCTTAAAGCATATCACCTGGGAACTTCCTATGATGGGAATTTTCCTGTCTCAGACAAAACATGGGAACCAAAATATCCAGGACAGAGTCCAGCACCTTCTCCAACAAGCTCTCTAAACTCTGATATGCTCTAACATTTGAAAACCACAGTACTAACCCACTTCCTATGGGATTTAAATAAGGGAAGGGCAGTGTCTAACTGGGCCTCTCTTGGAGGCATCTCTTGTTCATGGTTTCTAGAAAACAATGGAGCATCTCCAGGATTGTCTTTCTGTGCCTTTTAGCCTTTGACAAAAGTTTTTTTTTTTTTTTCAACACTGTGTTTGTCCCTATTTTTCTTAAGATTTCTTCCTTCATCTAATAAAAACAATAAACAAAAACAGAAGCCAAAATCAACTCCCCAAAATTTGAGAGGGAGCACTATAATTTACTCTCCTATTCTTTTTTTCCCTTTCAGTTATTGGTAAAACTTCTACCCATAATCCATCTTGGCTCTGACCCCACGTGCTTTAGAATAAACTGAAATCTTATTTCAAGTCTTCCATGTTAATATGAAAAGGTTTATCTTGCTGACTCGCCATTTTAAATCTTCTTTGCCCTACTAATTTGAACATGCCATGTTCCTGCATTATTCTTCTCTCTCTCTCCCCTTCTCTCTCTCTCTCTCTCTCTCCTCTTGCTCTCTCTCTCTCTTTCTCTCATGTGTTTATGAAACAAATGAGGTTTTTTTCAACCTACTTGGGAACAAAAACGGTATTAGCACTAACAACATAGCACAGCTTCAGTATATACTATTTCCAAGACACTTCCCATCTGTTTTGAGCATTCTTAATCTGGGTTCCATGAAATGACTCAGTTCTGTAGCTCTCCTGACCCTGTTCATAAGCAGTTTCTATTTTAATGTGCCTCCCCATTTGTTGGGATATTTTCGCATGTGCAACTGGGGATTGTGAAAGAGCCTACAGGTTTTTAATTAATTATATTAATTATTATTAAACCACTGCTCTCAGATCTTCCTCTCTCCACACTGCATCAGACCTCACTTGCCTCTCTGTTCCTGGACATGGCAGGCATAAGTGACAAACTACTGCCTCAGCCTCCCTCTAGCCAACATTAATCAATAGGATGGGGTTAGAATGCACTACCTCCCTCTGGTCCTCTAGTGAGGTAGCATCAGGCCTCAGTTCCATGGTGATTAAGGAGTGCCCAGGGTGGACACACTGTGTAGCTATGTAGGGCGGTCACTGCTGGTGTATAATCCTTGCTCTCTGCTCTTTTCCTGGTCTCTTCCCTCCCCCTTCACACGCGTTTCCTGAAACCAGCTCCCAAGTAAACCATTCCCAATGGAGCTCCTGCCTTGGTGTCCATTTCTTGAGGAACCCAAACTAAAACAAGACCTATGAGCCAGAGATTAAAATGAATAGTTTGACAAACAAGCAATCCAGGTATCCCAATTCTTTCATAATATAGTGAAGATTCCTTCAGTGCATGGCCATGGGTCTAGCAACAGGATTCTGGAAGAAGGGGATTGGTTTATTGAGGAAAGAGGAAATGGGATCAGCCTTGCACTATAAAAAAGGGATTCACAAGAAAGAATTTATTCAATCAAAAAAAAATTTTTTTAATTTTGTATTCATTGTGCTGAATTGTCATTTTTTTAAAAATCAAAGCCCTAGTTGGAGAAACAGAGGAGATGACATATAATATGGTGTTATTTGATGGGGGGGGGAAGCCACATCCATCATCTGCAGCAAAGCTGCCCCTGGTGAGCAGGTGGGAAGCCCCATCTCTACACAGATCTCACCAGCTATCAGAGAAGGAATCAAACTTCAGGTATTTGCTTACCTGATTTCTCTATAGTGAATCTAACATGGTATGAACCTTTGGTTGTGTTATTTATTGTGAGTCTCTAATCTCACCTTTTAATGTGTATGGGCTTCCTCCAGAGTGAGGAGACAAAAATCTACTCCCAGAAGATATGTTACAAGAATGTTAACTGAAATGTTGAATAGCGATAAATTTCTTTGCGTGCTTTGCAGTGTTCTGCTCCGCCATGATGAAACCTTCATGTTTTGTCAGCTGTGGCAATTTTGCTTTCACAAATGCAATACAAATTCTTCTTGTATAAGTGTCTTTCCCGTTTAGCGGTAACTTCGAAAAAATTCTGCTATTGTGACTTTAGATGGCATATGTTTTAGGAGCTCTGTAAAACATACACACAAATTCACATACACAAACACAGCACACCTAAAAGGTTATTATTTGGAATTCAGCTTTCATTTTACTCAGTATAGACTAAGTTTTAGTCCTACATTTTTAAATTAAATTGACTTCCATTAATAATTGAATAAAATATAGGTTAGTTTCTGAAAGGGCATAGTTGCCACTTTGGCATAAAGAGTCCTTTTTCTTTTAAATCTTGCACAAAGCTTGTAAAACCTAAATATCTTTCGTGTCCTCTGAGGTCAGACAGACGCTCGCCAGAATTCTCACCTTTAGAAAAGGAAACTGCAGGCAGAAACTGTGGAATTCGACAGAAAGATATCAGCATGAAGGACTTAAAGGGACAAGCTCTTCACTCTGCTAAGCAAAGCTGTTGCTTCCTACACATTTCTGGCCGGCATCTACATGAGAGGGGGCATCTAGACTTGTAGTACCTACAGAAGAGTGTTAAGAAAGCTATAGATTAAAAATACAATAAAAACAGGGAGTAAGAAAACAAATGGCTTACCCAAAAGATGGAAGAGATTGAGCAAGAATCCAGCAGCGAAATACAGTTGGCTTTGAAACATCTTAAAGTGTTCACATCACTAAAAATGAATTAAGGAAATGCAAATTAAAACCACTTTTAAGATATCAATCTCACCCGATAAGGCTGGCTAGGATCAAGAAAACAAATGATCCAAATGCTGGAAGAGGGTGTGGGGAAAGGGGAACACTCATCCACTGCTGGTGAGAAATGTAAACCGTTGTCAACCTCTATGGAAGCATGTATGGAGAAACCTTAACGACTCAAATGATCTTACCACTTGACTTAGCCATACCACTTCTGGGTAATATCCATCAGACTCTTCCTAACTCACGGAGAAATACAATGTGTAGCCATGAATTAATTGCAGCTCTCTTCACAATGCAAAGAGCTGGAACCAACCCAGATTGTCCCTCAATGGATGATAAAGAAAATGTGGTGCAACTACACAATGGAGTTCTATCAGTGGTAAAACAAAGATGATATCTTGAAATTTGCAGGTAAATGATGGAACTAGAATCTTTATGCTAATTAAAGTAACACAATCCCGTGGGCTGGAGAGATGGCCTAGCGTTAAGAGCGCCGACCGCTCTTACAGAGGACCCGGGTTCGTCCCCAGCACCCACATGGCGGGCTGAGAACCGTCCTGTAACTCCAATATTCCAGGAGAACTCCAGTTCCAGGGGAATCCGACACCGTCTCTGACCTCCCGGCAATGGGCCACGACACGGGGTGCACAAACTTGCCATGCAGACTTAACATTCATACACAACATAAATAATAAAATTAATAAAAAAAATTAAAAAAAAGTAACACAGATCCCAGAAAAACAAAAAGAACGGAATGGTATCCCTTATCTGTGGCTGCTAGTACCAGTACCTAGTTGTAAGACAAAAATGAGCAACGTTAAGATTATATTCCTCATGATCTAAGACAACTGTGCTCTTGCAATGCGGATCCCTAAACAGGTTCTAGAGCTGACCTAACATATATTTTTAGACCTTGGGCTTTTCAGTATATGATAGAGGTATGTGTGCATCTTTTAGAAAGTAATATGGATTAAAATGGGAAAGAAATGTGAATCAAGAAATATGCTATGGAAATAACATACGTTTTTGTTTCCCAAAGGATACAATGTTAATATAGGTGCAAGGTAACAGGCTGGTGCAACTTAGCCTTCTGGGTGCTTCCACATATCCTCCTGGCCGAGATCTGTGGACTTCCCTCCTGGCCCAGATCTGTGGACTTCCCTCCTGGTCCAGATCTGTGGACTTCCCTCCTGGCCCAGATCTGTGGACTTCCCTCCTGATCCAGATCTGTGGACTTCCCTCCCGATCCAGATCTCTATGGACTTCCCTCCTGGCCCAGATCTGTGGACTTCCCTCCTGATCCAGATCTGTGGACTTCCCTCCCCACCCTGATCTGTGGATTTCCCTCCTGGCCCAGATCTGTGGACTTCCCTCCTGGACAGATATGTGGACTTCCCTCCTGATCCAGATCTGTGGATTTCCCTCCTGGTCCAGATCTGTGGACTTCCCTCCCAATCCAGATCTGTGGACTTCCCTCCTGATCCAGATCTGTGGACTTCCCTCCTGATCCAGATCTGTGGACTTCCCTCTTGGCCCAATCTGTGGTTTTCCCTCCTGATCCAGATCTGTGGACTTCCCTCCCGATCCAGATCTCTATGGACTTCCCTCCTGGCCCAGATCTGTGGACTTCCCTCCTGATACAGATCTGTGGACTTCCCTCCTGGCCCAGATCTGTGGACTTCCCTCCTGGACAGATATGTGGACTTCCCTCCTGATCCAGATCTGTGGATTTCCCTCCTGGTCCAGATCTGTGGATTTCCTTCCTGGCCCAGATCTGTGGATTTCCTTCCTGGCCCAGATCTGTGGATTTCCTTCCTGGCCCAGATCTGTGGACTTCCCTCCCAATCCAGATCAGTGGACTTCCCTCCTGATCCAGATCTGTGGACNAAAAATCTTAAAGAACAGTTACTGATAAAACAAGTCATGAAGGCTCTACATAGCAACACTACAGTCAAAATTATACTGAACTGCAAAAAATGAAAAACTGTTAGCATGCTATATAAAGTTGAGGGATAAGAATATGTGGTCCAATGCTGGAGAGGTAGCTCATCAGTTAAGAGCACTGATTGCTCTTGTGGATGAACTGGGTTCTATTCCCAGAACCCACATAGCAGCTAACAACTATCCATAACTCCAGTTCCAGGGAATCCAATGCCTTACTTTGACCTTATCTGGCATTGTATGACATGAGTGCACCTACTTACATGCAGGCATTACACTCATACATATTAAATAAAAATAATACAATATACATTTTTGAAAAGAATATGTGGTCCATTCTATCAAATATTTTTCAATATGCTGGCGAAACTGTAGTTCACAGAAAATCAGAAGGAAGTAAATAAGATGTAAGAAAAAAAGGAACAAGTTAAATAATTTCTATGAGCCTATGATATGACCATGTTAAGATTCTGAACATTGGAAACCTGTAAAAGAAAATTATTGCATGCCATAGCTCATATACAATATTTAGAATTTATATATGTGCATATATAGTGTGTATGTATATATGTAAGTGTAAATATGTATTTAAGAAATAACTGTTTTTATTGACCCCATTAAACTCTTTTCTCCCCATTCCCCATTGTCTTTATACAAATGACCTCACTTTCCCTAAGTCATCTTTTAGCTTTGTGTGTATGCGAGTGTGTGTGTGTGTGTGTGTGTGTGTGTGTGTGTGTGTGTATATATGGTGTGTGTATATGTGGTAGTGTGTATTTTTGTGGTGTGTGTGGTGTGTGTATGTTGTGTGGTGTGTGTGTATTTGTGTGTTATGTATATATATGGTGTGTATACATGTGGTGTGTGTATATGGTGTGTGCGTGTGGTATGTGTATACACGATGTATGCCTTTGTGGTGTGTGCATTTATATGTGTTGTCTGTTTATGTGGTGTGTTTATATGTAGTATGTGTATTTGTGGTATGTGTATATGTGCTCTGTGTGTATATACTGTGTGGGTATGTGGTATGAGTATTCATGGTATATATCTTTGTGTACATGCATGTATATCTGTTGTTTGCTTATGTGGCGTGCATATATATGGGGTGTGTATATATGGTGTGTGTATATGTGCTGTGTGTATGTGGTGTATGTATGTTTGCAGTGTATGTGGTGTGTGCATACGTGGTATGTCATATGTGGTGTGTACATATGTGGTGTGTATGCATGTGGTATGTGTATACATGGTATATGTATATGTGGTGTGTCTGTATGTGATATATGTCTATGTGATGTTGTGGTGTGTGTATTTGTGGTGTGTGTATATGGTGTGTTTATATGTTTGTTGCATGTGGTGTGTACATATGTGGTTTGTGTGTATATATGGTGTGTGTGTATGTGTGGTGTGTGGTGTGTGTAGTACATGCGTATGTGTGGTGTATGTATATGTGGTGCATATATGTGAGGTGTACATGTGTGCACATGCAGGGGGATGTATTCATCACCTCCTTTCACTCTGAGGTGAGGTCTCTTGTTCCTTAAGTCGTGTGCACCAGGCTAGATGGCTCAGGAGCTTCCGGGTCCTGTCCACCTCACAGGTAGTATAGGCATGGTGGAATTACAGAGAGGCTCTGTCTCTACTGGTCTATGGTGTTAAGGGAATGGGAACTCTGTCTCTACTGGACTATGTTGTTAAGGGGATGGGGACTCTGTCTCTACTGGTCTACGTTGTTAAGGGCGTGGGGACTCTGTCTCTACTGTTCTATGTTGTTCTACATTGTTAAGGGCATAGGAACTCTGTCTCTACTGGTCTACATTGTAAGGGCATGGGGACTCTGTCTCTACTGGTCTACATTGTAAGGGCATGGGGACTCTGTCTCCACTGGTCTACATTGTTAAGGGCATGGGGACTCTGTCTCTACTGTTCTATGTTGTTCTATGTTGTTAAGGGCATGGGAACTCTGTCTCTACTGGTATACATTGTAAGGGCATGGGGACTCTGTCTCCACTGGTCTACGTTGTTAAGGGCATGGGGACTCTGTCTCTACTGGCCTACGTTGTTAATGGGATGGGAACTCTGTCTCTGCTGGTATACATTTTTAAGGGCATGGGAACTCACTCTGTCTCTACTGGTCTACGTTGTTAAGGCATGGGGACTCAGGTCTTCCTGCTTCTCGGTCAGCACATTAGCCCCTGAACCACTTCTCCGGCCATGGGATTTATTTTGACTCATATCTCAGGGGGATAAAGTCCAACAGACAAGGAAGGCATGGCAGGCAGCCTAGTCTGAGGCCACAGGAAAATGCAACAGCTACAAGGTGCTGGCCCAGAAGAGAGAGCTTGTGGCAAAAACAAAGCAGAGCTGCCTCGCAAGGCCCACCCAGCAGTCCACTTCCTCCAGCAAAGCTCCACCTCTGAAAGATTTCACAATCTCCCAAAGAGCACTACTTGCTGAGGACAGAGTGTTCAAACACGAGCCTGTTGGGGGACATTTCACACTGAAGCTACCACAAAGATGATTATTTAGCTCAGTGTGCATGTCTGTGATGTACTCACAGAGCATCAGACACTGGTCTCAGGGATGAGAATCACGAGTCTGCACAAGGAAAAGTGTCATGCTGTCAAGGATAAACTAGCAGGTAAATGAATAGTGCTCAAGAGTGCAGAGTCCAGTGAGTGTAAACAGAGGGGCATTTACATCAGCAGAGTCCAGGAAGAAGTGGGACCCTGAGCCTACACCCAGAAAATAAGAAGGGGCCATTGTGGGAAAAGAATATTCTAGAAAGTAAAGTTAGTGAGTGTAAATGCCTGAGGTAGAAGAAGCACATGTTACTTCAAGAAAGCAAGGAAGAATTAGGAGCAGGGGAGAACAGGATGCAAGAGGTCAGGGGGCAGGGGGGATTCTTAAGCCCCCAAACAGTCCTTTGCAGGGACTTCGGTCCCAGGAGATGGAGATGTCTGTGAATCTCTTTTGAATATGTAAATATGTACAGATCTATGTGAGCACTTTTTATTGGAGCTTCAAAGATGCCCAAAGAGAAGGCAGGGGGGAAGTGACCATCAGAAATGTAGTCCTTTAGGTCTCAAAATCTGGGTCCTCTTAAGGATTTTTATGTCCCTTTTAGAGGACCCCACAAGTCCATATAAAACTATGGCCTGTTTTAAACCCCTTTTCACTGATGGGGTGATTTTAGGTCCCAAGTATAGCAACTGGCTTTCCATGACAATCCCTACTTCCTATGAGTTTGAGAAAGAAGTTTATCAGTGATTTAGGGACCACAGTATCCCCCCACCTCCAGGAAAGGACCCAACTGCTATTCCAGTGTCCTTTGTGCCTAAGAAACAGGGATGAGGCAGCAACCTACAAGGCTTAGAGGCTGTCATCTCCCTGGCTCAGCAGCCACTCATGCTCTGGCCAGAATTCTGCAAGGAATATATCATTTGTTATAGCCCACCATGAGCCTCTTCCTGCTAAACAATGTGATCTCGTGGCTAGCTTAAAGAGCAGTACCTAACTGCAAAGGGAATAAATTAAATTAAAGAGAACAAATACCAGTAGCCCGAAGCCTGGGGTGCTGAGGGCATTGCAAAGAAAACCTAGGGAGGAGAGTGGCCAGAGGCAAAGGCAAGGGACAATGCAGAAGGAAATGACAATACCCAGGGAAAAGAGCCGGGTTAGTTATGGCAGCTAAGTAATTTCCAACTACAAAAGGAATTTTAGGCTTCAAAACTCGAGCTCCCAAATAGTGTTATAATTAGTATTATTTTCAGATTAAAGAAAACACCACTTTTGTGTAACAAATTACCTCCATTTTAAAAGCAAAAATAATATATTTCACTTCATAAAAAAATGCCCAAACGGAAGCATTCTTACATTAATTATTTCACTCTATTCAAAAAGCATATCCCTGCTTGCTTTTTATTATGCCTTCCAGCATCTACTTTGAAAAACATGTTAAGAAGCTAGAAGGTATTTTTTAAAAATGAAAGGAAAAAAGAAAAATAAATAATCTTTGAGGCAATTAGAGCCAAAATACAGAACGCATAAATATACATGTACATATTTCTCTATTTGCCCCTAGATTTAACCCCCCTTTGCTTCCCCCTCCCCTTTTGGCTGCAGCACATGCAGCATCTTTCTTTGCTTGAGCTTCAACAGCAGGGGAATGTTTGCCCCAGAATTCAATCAGATTCTGTTCTGTGGATTGATTGGCAAGAGTTTTCAAGAAGGGGTGGGGTCC
The DNA here is from genome assembly GCA_009823505.1 of Rhizomys pruinosus. Taxonomy (NCBI): domain Eukaryota; kingdom Metazoa; phylum Chordata; class Mammalia; order Rodentia; family Spalacidae; genus Rhizomys; species Rhizomys pruinosus. Next base: position 2,376,516 of record VZQC01010158.1, read on the forward strand.
CCAAAGGGCAAATACATAATTTTCATAGTGCATTTCCCCACCGCCACCACCCCAACCTAGGAACCTAAGTCTATTTCTGAACCATTTTGTCAGAGAGTAATAATTAGCAGTGCTTTGCAGAAGACAAAACACCATCGTCCCCCCTTCTTGGGTCTGTAGTTGCTCTTGTAAAATTACCAAGAATATAATTTTACTGTGGGAACAAAGAACATATGTAAAGTAAATATTGTTACAGATTTTCAAGTTTGGGGAAGAAAAATTTAATTTGAATATTATATAAAAACCACGGGAAATCAAGTTTAAAATGGATTCTCTTCAGTGCCTTCTCTTGCTCCATCCCCATGGCTGTGGTAAATGTCACTTCCTGTAACGGAGTTTGAGTACAGGATTTTTCAAACACAAAGATTCAAAGCTCTTGAACTTAAAGCATTTTTTAAAATTAATGTGTCCCCTTCAAATGAACCTCAGTATCTAGAAATCTGTCTCCAATGACAAACAAATATGCTATCTTCACATTTTAATCTCAGCAGATTTTAAGTTATATTACTACTTTTAAAAGTGATTTTTAAGTGTACTATATCATTAATGAGAACCAAGAATAAGAAAACGAAAATAAAGTTGAGCTGATATTATGATATAATTTGCCCTGTGAATAAAATGTTGACCCTATCCTGTGTGCCTAAGTGAAGGGTTTTCACTAAATCTGAATATGTTGTTCTGACAAACAATGGTGGAACTCAGCCCTATATAAAGGCAAGATCCGTGTATCACAGCCCTGGTTCCTGGAGGCAGAGCTTCTAACAGTATCACCTGTCCAGCAGCTCTGCTATGGAGTAGAAGCGTTGGCCCTGGGTCTTAGCCAATGGGTTTCAGTGTGTTGGACAGCGAGGTGACCTTCCCAACTCAGTTTATCTCAGACTCTGACCACGGCAGCAGTGTGATGAATCAGTCTAGCATGTTCATCAATGCAAAGTAGAAGTGGGGGATAGGGGAGCCACAGGGCTGGCGATTTGAGAGAAAGCAAAACAAAGCCACAAAGCTGTCATCTTATCATGGATGTCCCTGGAGATGGGTCTGAGGGTAGAAGGAAAGCTTACTTACACTCTGTCTCCCTTCAGAAAGAAGGACAACACAATAGACATCCCTAAGTAATTCGGTAAGCCTCCAGGGAAGTCTGATTTAGCTAACCTATAGAATGATGCTCACACCTCCCATTCATGCATAATCTCATTCCATAGTGAGGAGGCAGTGGCATAAAGAGGTTAAATCACTTTCACAAGGCCATCTAATCAATACAGGTTTGAGTATCCTTTATCTAAAATGCTTAAGACTAGAAGTGTTTGGGTTTGAAACTTAATTTTAAATTTTGGAACATTTGCAGATGCATAATGAGATATCTCAGGGATGGGACCCATGTCCAAACATGAAAATCCTTTGTGTCATACATAACATACATACATACATCCTGAAGGTCAGGTTATGCAATACATGTGCATGTGAGTGCTGGGTTACAGACTTTCATCTCTGTGCCTAGCTTTGTACATGCATCCTGGGGCTCACACCCTCCTGCTTACAGTATAGGCACATCATAGACTGAACCATCTCCTCAGCCCCAGTGTTTGAAGTGTTTAAACATCGTGCGTGTGTGTGTGTGTGTGTGTGTGTGTGTGTGTGTGTGTGTTTCATACTGTTTCATAATGTGATATTTTTGCCTTGTAAAAAAGAAAGCTTTGGATTTTAAGCTTGTTTTATTTCATAGATTTGAATTAGGAACACACATCCCATGGTATGTCAGAGTTGACCTCCCTACTTGGGTCGACTCCAGCAGGATTGCTACAGAATTATGCTGCTTTGAGCTCCTTGGATCCTGAGGTCAGTTTCATCCTGAACTTCTGGATCAACTGACACAAGATTCTTAAAGCATATCACCTGGGAACTTCCTATGATGGGAATTTTCCTGTCTCAGACAAAACATGGGAACCAAAATATCCAGGACAGAGTCCAGCACCTTCTCCAACAAGCTCTCTAAACTCTGATATGCTCTAACATTTGAAAACCACAGTACTAACCCACTTCCTATGGGATTTAAATAAGGGAAGGGCAGTGTCTAACTGGGCCTCTCTTGGAGGCATCTCTTGTTCATGGTTTCTAGAAAACAATGGAGCATCTCCAGGATTGTCTTTCTGTGCCTTTTAGCCCTTTGACAAAGTTTTTTTTTTTTCTTTCAACACTGTGTTGTCTATTTTTCTTAGATCTTTTCCTTCACTCTATAAAAACAAATAAAAACAAAAACAAAGAGCCAAAATCAACTCCCCAAAATTTGAGAGGGAGCACTATATTTACTCTATTCTTTTTTCCCCTTTCAGTTATTGGTAAACTTCTAACCCCATAATCATCTTGGCTCTGACACCCACACGTGCTTTAAGATAAACTGAAATCTATTTCAGTCTTCCATGTTATAGAAAAAGGTTTATCTTGCTGACTCGCCATTTTAAATCTTCTTTGCCCTACTAATTTGAACATGCCATGTTCTGCATATTCTTTCTCTCTCTCTCTCTTTCTCTCTCTCTCTCTCTCTCTCTCTCTCTCTCTCTCTCTCTTTCTCTCATGTGTTTATGAAACAAATGAGGTTTTTTTCAACCTACTTGGGAACAAAAACGGTATTAGCACTAACAACATAGCACAGCTTCAGTATATACTATTTCCAAGACACTTCCCATCTGTTTTGAGCATTCTTAATCTGGGTTCCATGAAATGACTCAGTTCTGTAGCTCTCCTGACCCTGTTCATAAGCAGTTTCTATTTTAATGTGCCTCCCCATTTTTCGGTATCCATGTGCACTGGGGATGTGAAGAGCCTACAGGTTTTAATTATTATATTAATTATTATACACCAACTGCTCTCAGATCTTCCTCTCTCCACACTGCATCAGACCTCACTTGCCTCTCTGTTCCTGGACATGGCAGGCATAAGTGACAAACTACTGCCTCAGCCTCCCTCTAGCCAACATTAATCAATAGGATGGGGTTAGAATGCACTACCTCCCTCTGGTCCTCTAGTGAGGTAGCATCAGGCCTCAGTTCCATGGTGATTAAGGAGTGCCCAGGGTGGACACACTGTGTAGCTATGTAGGGCGGTCACTGCTGGTGTATAATCCTTGCTCTCTGCTCTTTTCCTGGTCTCTTCCCTCCCCCTTCACACGCGTTTCCTGAAACCAGCTCCCAAGTAAACCATTCCCAATGGAGCTCCTGCCTTGGTGTCCATTTCTTGAGGAACCCAAACTAAAACAAGACCTATGAGCCAGAGATTAAAATGAATAGTTTGACAAACAAGCAATCCAGGTATCCCAATTCTTTCATAATATAGTGAAGATTCCTTCAGTGCATGGCCATGGGTCTAGCAACAGGATTCTGGAAGAAGGGGATTGGTTTATTGAGGAAAGAGGAAATGGGATCAGACTTGCACTATAAAAAAAGGATTCACAAGAAAAAGAAATTATTCATCAAAAAAAATTTTTTTAATTTTGTATTCAGTTGTCTGATGTCATTTTTTAAAATCAAAGCCTCAAGTTGGAGAACAGAGGAGAATGACATATAATATGTGTATTTGATGGGGGGGGAAGCCACATCCATCATCTGCAGCAAAGCTGCCCCTGGTGAGCAGGTGGGAAGCCCCATCTCTACACAGATCTCACCAGCTATCAGAGAAGGAATCAAACTTCAGGTATTTGCTTACCTGATTTCTCTATAGTGAATCTAACATGGTATGAACCTTTGGTTGTGTTATTTATTGTGAGTCTCTAATCTCACCTTTTAATGTGTATGGGCTTCCTCCAGAGTGAGGAGACAAAAATCTACTCCCAGAAGAGATGTTACAAGAATGTTAACTGAAATGTTGAATAGCGATAAATTTCTTTGCGTGCTTTGCAGTGTTCTGCTCCGCCATGATGAAACCTTCATGTTTTGTCAGCTGTGGCAATTTTGCTTTCACAAATGCAATACAAATTCTTCTTGTATAAGTGTCTTTCCCGTTTAGCGGTAACTTCGAAAAAATTCTGCTATTGTGACTTTAGATGGCATATGTTTTAGGAGCTCTGTAAAACATACACACACACACACACACACACACACACACACCTAAAAGGTTTATATTTGAATTCCTTTCATTTTACTCAGCTATAGACAAGTTTTAGTCTACATTTTTAAATAATTGACTCCATTATACTTGATAAAATATAGGTTAGTTCTGAAGGCAATAGTTAGCACTTGCATAAAGAGCCTTTTTCTTTTAATCTTCACAAAGCTTGTAAACCTAAAATAATTTTCGTGTCCCTGTGAGGTCAGACAGACGCTCCAGAATTCTCACCTTTAAGAAAAGGAAACTGAGGCAGAAAACTGGGATTGAACAGAAAATATCAAGCATGAAGGACTTAAAGGGACAAGCTCTTCACTCTGCTAAGCAAAGCTGTTGCTTCCTACACATTTCTGGCCGGCATCTACATGAGAGGGGGCATCTAGACTTGTAGTACCTACAGAGGTTAGAAGCTATAATTAAAACTACATAAAAACAAAGGAGTAAGAAAACAAATGGCTTGCTCAAAAGATGGAAGAGATGAGCAAAGAATCCACAAGCGAGGAAATAGAGATGGCTGAGAAACATCTTAAAAAGTGTTCAACATCACTAATAATTAAGGAAATGCAAATTAAAACCACTTTAAGATATCATCTTACCCCGATAAGGCTGGCTAGGATCAAGAAAACAAATGATACCAAATGCTGAAGAGGGTGTGGGGAAAGGGGAACACTCATCCACTGCTGGTGAGAATGCAAACTTGTACAACCTCTATGGAAAGCAGTATGGAGAAACCTTAAACGACTCAAAATGAGTTTACCACCTGACCCAGTCATACCACTTCTGGGTAGATATCCATCAGACTCTTCCTACCACGGAGATACATGTGTAGCCATGATTATTGCAGCTCTCTTCACAATAGCAAAGAGCTGGAACCAACCCAGATGCCCCTCAACTGATGAGTGAATACAGAAAATGTGGTGCATCTACACAATGGAGTTCTATGCAGTGGTAAACAAAGATGACATCATGAAATTTGCAGGTAAATGGATGGAACTAGAAGTCTTTATGCTAATTAAAGTAACACAATCCCGGGGCTGGAGAGATGGCCTAGCGGTTAAGAGCGCCGACCGCTCTTACAGAGGACCCGGGTTCGATCCCCAGCACCCACATGGCGGCTGAGAACCGTCTGTAACTCCAATTCCAGGAGAACTCCAGTTCCAGGGGAATCCGACACCCTCTTCTGACCTCCGCGGCATTGCACGACACGGGTGCACAAACTTGCATGCAGACTGTACATTCATACACATACGGAAATAAATAAAAAAAAAAAGTAACACAATACCAGAAACAAAAACGAATGGTATCCCTCTATCTGGTGGATGCTAGTAACCAAGTACCTTAGTTGTAAGGCAAAAATGAGCAACGTTAAATATATTCCTCATGATCTAAAGACAACTGTGCTCTTTGTCATATGCGGATCCCTAACAGGTTTCTAGAGCTGACCTAACAAATATTTTAGACCTTGGGCTTTTAGTATATGATAGAGGTATGTGTGGCACTTTTAGAGTAATATGGGATTAAAATGGAAAGAAATGTTGAATCAAGAAATATGCTATGGAATTATAACATACAGTGTTTTTTTCCCAAAGGATACAATGTTAATATAGGTGCAATGGTAACAGCTGGCATTATCTGGGTGCTTCCACCATACTCCTGGCCCATCTGTGGACTTCCTCCTGGCCAGATCTGTGGACTTCCCTCCTGGCCTAGATCTGTGGACTTCCCTCCTGGCCCTGATCTGTGGACTTCCCTCCTGGCCAGATCTGTGGACTTCCCTCCTGATCCAGATCTGTGGACTTCCCTCCCGATCCAGATCTCTGTGGACTTCCCTCCTGGCCCAGATCTGTGGACTTCCCTCCTGGTCCAGATCTGTGGACTTCCCTCCTGGCCCAGATATGTGGACTTCCCTCCTGGAAGATATGTGGACTTCCCTCCTGATCAAGATCTGTTGGACTTCCCTCCTGGCCGATCTTGGACTTCCTCCCAATCCAGATCTGTGGACTTCCCTCCTGATCCAGATCTGTGGACTTCCCTCCTGATCCAGATCTGTGGACTTCCCTCCTGGCCCAGATCTGTGGACTTCCCTCCCGATCCAGATCTCTATGGACTTCCCTCCTGGCCCAGATCTGTGGACTTCCCTCCTGATACAGATCTGTGGACTTCCCTCCTGGCCCAGATCTGTGGACTTCCCTCCTGGACAGATATGTGGACTTCCCTCCTGATCCAGATCTGTGGACTTCCCTGCCTGGTCCTATCATCTGTGGACTTCCCTCCTGGTCCCATATCTGTGGACTTCCCTCCTGGCCAGATCTGTGGACTTCCCTTCCTGGCCCAGATCTGTGGACTTCCCTCCTGGTCCAGATCTGTGGTCTTCCCTCCTGATCCAGATCTGTGGACTTCCCTCCGCCCAGATCTGTGGACTTCCCTCCCGATCCAGATCTGTGGACTTCCCTCCTGGTCCATATCTGTGGACTTCCCTCCTGGTCCATATCTGTGGACTTCCCTCCTGGCCTAGATCTGTGGACTTCCCTCCCCACCCTGATCTGTGGATTTCCCTCCCGATCCAGATCTGTGGACTTCCCTCCTGTCCAGATCTGTGGACTTCCCTCCTGGCCAATCTGTGGACTTCCCTCCTGGCCAGATCTGTGGGCTTCCCTCCTGGCCCAGATCTGTGGACTTCCCTCCCAATCCAGATCTGTGGACTTCCCTCCTGGCCCAATCTGTGGACTTCCCTCCTGGCCAGATCTGTGGACTTCCCTCCCCACCCTGATCTGTGGATTTCCCTCCTGGCCCATGATCTCGTGGACTTCCCTCCTGATCCAGATCTGTGGACTTTCCCTCCTGGCCCAGATCTGTGGACTTCCCTCCTGATCCAGATCTGTGGACTTCCCTCCTGGCCCAGATCTGTGGATTTCCCTCCTGGCCCTGATCTGTGGACTTCCCTCCTGATCCAGATCTGTGGACTTCCCTCCTGGTCCATATCTGTGGACTTCCCTCCTGGTCCATATCTGTGGACTTCCCTCCTGGTCCATATCTGTGGACTTCCCTCCTGGTCCATATCTGTGGACTTCCCTCCTGGTCCATATCTGTGGACTTCCCTCCTGGTCCATATCTGTGGACTTCCCTCCTGGTCCATATCTGTGGACTTCCCTCCTGGTCCATATCTGTGGACTTCCCTCCTGGTCCATATCTGTGGACTTCCCTCCTGGCCAGATCTGTGGACTTCCCTCCTGGCCTAGATCTGTGGACTTCCCTCCTGGCCCAGATCTGTGGACTTCCCTCCTGGCCCGATCTGTGGACTTCCCTCCTGGCCAGATCTGTGGACTTCCCTCCCATCCGATCTGTGGATTTCCCTCCTGGCCCAGATCTGTGGACTTCCCTCCTGCCGATCTGTGGACTTCCCTCCTGGTCCATATCTGTGGACTTCCCTCCTGTCCAATCTGTGGACTTCCCTCCTGGTCCATATCTGTGGACTTCCCTCCTGGTCCATATCTGTGGACTTCCCTCCTGGTCCATATCTGTGGACTTCCCTCCTGGTCCAGTATCTGTGGACTTCCCTCCGGATCCAATCTGTGGACTTCCCTCCTGGTCCAGTATCTGTGGACTTCCCTCCCATCGGACAGATATGTGGACTTCCCTCCTGATCCAGATCTGTGGACTTCCCTCCTGATCCAGATCTGTGGACTTTCCTTCCTCCGGCCAGTCTGTGGACTTCACCTCCGGGCCCAGATCTGTGGGACTTCCCTCCTGGCCCAGATCGTGGACTTCCCTCCTGGCCCGATCTGTGGCTTCCCTCCTGGCCAATCTGTGGACTTCCCTCCTGGCCAATCTGTGGACTTCCCTCCTGGCCATATCTGTGGACTTCCCTCCTGGCCACTATCTGTGGATTCCCTCCTGGCCAATCTGTGGACTTCCCTCCCTGGTCCATATCTGTGGACTTCCCTCCTGGTCCAATCTGTGGACTTCCCTCCTGGCCAATCTGTGGACTTCCCTCCGGCCAATCTGTGGACTTCCCTCCTGGTCCATATCTGTGGACTTCCCTCTACCCAATCGGCTCCGGAGATCTGTGGACTTCACTCCTGGCCCAGATCTGTGGACTTCACTCCTGGCCCAGATCTGTGGACTTCCCTCCTGGCCCAGATCTGTGGGCTTCCCTCCTGGCCCAGATCTGTGGACTTCCCTCCTGGCCCAGATCTGTGGACTTCCCTCCTGGCCCAGATCTGTGGATTTCCCTCCTGGCCCAGATCTGTGGATTTCCCTCCTGGCCCAGATCTGTGGACTTCCCTCCCAATCCAGATCAGTGGACTTCCCTCCTGATCCAGATCTGTGGACTTCCCTCCTGGCCCAGATCTGTGGACTTCCCTCCCGGCCCAGATCTGTGGACTTCCCTCCTGGCCCAGATCTGTGGACTTCCCTCCCGGCCCAGATCTGTGGACTTCCCTCCTGGTCCATATCTGTGGACTTCCCTCCTGGCCCAGATCTGTGGACTTCCCTCCCAGCCCAGATCTGTGGACTTCCATCCTGATCCAGACCCAACCTTTGCATCCTTGTCCCCTCTACTCAGTCCAGCTCAATTTTTCAGTCTGGCTCATTAAACTCTTCACACCTGATATCTACCCCCACTTTGACTTAGGTTCCCTATACTGATCTGCCCACTGTGCCTTGACTCCCGTACACCTGATTCACCCCAGATTCCCCAACCACACATCCTAGTCTCCTTGTAGCCTTGGGCACAGGCCTGCTTTTGTCCCTGATCACAGATCTCTAGAATGCCCTCTTGGTCCAGACCCAAAACCTGTGTCCTGATCTCTCCCGCTTGGAGATCAATTTTTGAGTATAGCTTGTTGAACTCTTCATAGGCAGTCTCCATCACCGTCTTGCCTTTGGGCTCCTGAGGCCAGCCTTCTATCCTGGTTCTCCCCACTGACATGTCACCTTGGATTTCTGAGATCTGTCTTCTTCTCTGGTAAGTCTGAGCCCTCCCGCTGTGCTTTGACACCCCTACAGCCTAACCAACTCCATTTTCCCTGACCCCACACCCTGTTCCCCTTGGGCACAGGCCTGCTTTTTAAACTCTTAGACACCCCATGTCTCAGGACTACCCTCTTAGCTCCCAATGTCTGAGAGCTCTCCAAATCATGCTGTGCTCATGCCCCTCATTTGGACCACCAGCAGCCCCTCCCCCTACTGCAGGTCTAGGCTTCTGTGACCTCTACTGGGGCCCAGCCCTCTGCAGTCTGCAAGAGAACACCTGAATCCAGCCTTCACCCAGCAAGCTTCCCAAATTGTGCTGTGCCTGCTGGCTAGGAGGGGCCCAGACCTCAGGAGGAAGCCTGACAGTGTCTAATTGATGCCTGACTTTGGCCTCTGTAGGAACTCCTGAGTAGCTGAACTGGAGCTATCTGGTCCCTCCAATATAAAATCAAAAGAGAGAACCCAAAGCCTAGACCAACCAGCTCTTCATACCCAATAAGAAAGCAACCAAGACACATCAATTATACAAACAGAATCAGACTTCAACTCAACAAAGGAAGGCTTGACTTTCACACCAGAATCACAAACAGCAAAAGAAATGCACATGTCAAAATCACAATGAAAATATAATAATATGAAAAACCCAAATAATATGGCTCCACTAAACACTACCAATCCTAGAGAAGAGTTCTACAACAAGAACCCCTGAGAGATAGCCCAGGACACAGAATTTAAAAGAACCATCATAAAGGTGATCAAATAACAATTCAATGAATTTAAAGAACAAAGAAACAAATCAAAGAACTAAAAGGAAATAGGAATAAACTTCTGACTGAATTCACAAAATAGATAGAAATATTGAAGAAAATTCAGACAAATTAACAAAGAAGTAAAACACTCAAGCCTGTTCGAAACAACAGGAGAAAGCCTCACCAATAGAGTAAATGAAATGGAAAACAGAGTATAATAATGATGATAAAGTTAAAGAATTAGACCACTCAGCAAAGATTATGAAAAATTTTAAAAGAAGACAGAAATGGAATATGCAGGAAATGTGGGACACCATGAAAAGACCAAATTTTGCTGGAAAGTTTGTGGGGAAAGGGGAACACTCATCCACTTCTGGTGGGAATGTAAACTCGTACCATTATGGAAAGCAGTGTGGAGAACCCTTGGAAGTCTCAGAATAAACTTGCCAACTGACCTAGCCATACCACTCCTGGGCATGTACCCACAAGACTCATCTTACCGCAGAGATACATGCACAGCCATGTTTATTGCAGCTCTCTTCACAATAGCAAAGAGCTGGAACCAACCCAAGTGCCCCTCACCTGACGAGTGGATAGAGAAAATGTGGTACATCTATTCAGCAGTAAATAAAGACAACATCATGAACTTTGCAAGTAAATTGTTGGAGCTAGCAGATATGCTGAGTGAAGTAACACAGTCCCAGAAAAACGAACGACGAATGGTATCCCTCATCTGTGGATGCTAACACCAATTACCTAGTTGTAAGGCAAACTGAGCAACGTTAATGTTATATTCCTCATGATCTGAAAAGAACTGTGCTCGTATATTGTGAATCCCTTAACAGGTTCTAGAACTCAGCTACCATTTATTTTCAGAGTTAGGAATTTTTGGTATATGGATGGAGGATATGTATGCAGATTATAGAGTAATATAAAATCAAAGGAATGAGGGAAAAACTAGTTTGTCATGACATTATGTCTAACCACAGTATTTATTTTATGGGACTGCTTCTTTGTATTTCTTTTTTAATTTTTTTAAAATTTATTATTTTTATGTGTATGAGTGTACTGTCTGCATGTAGATTAGTGCACCCATGTCCTGCAATGCCACAGAAATCAGAAGAGGGCATCAGATTCCCCTGGAACTGGAATTAAAGACGGTTCTTAGCCGCCATGTGGGTGCTGGGACTCGAACCCAGGTCCTCTGCAAGAGCAGTCCATGTTCTAACCGCTGCTGAGCCATCTCTCCAGCCCCAGCTTCTTAGTATTTCTTCTTAGTATTTCAAGCAAGAGCTTTTGTCCAAGCATTTTCCAAAATATTATAGAGTAGTTTAAAGTATCAGGCTGGTGTAACTTAGCTTTTCTGGATGCTTACTGGCCATACTTAATGCCCATACCAATTTGGCCAAGGGTCTTAAGGGATAACTTTTTTCCTTTCCCTCGGAGATCAACTAACCCCCAGGGGACTATGCATGGGGGCATCTCTTGAAATGTCCCACAAATATGAGTCACCAGTCTGCCTGTGCAGGGAGGTCTTGGAGGTCCACTAATGAGACTTCAGCCAATGTCCAGTCTATAAAGAGGAAAGTCTGCTCATGCTTCAAAAAGGGAAGCCTGGTCTAGCAAGACCTGACTTTGTCTTCAAGTGGATGGAACTGGTGATCGAAAAGCCAAAAGGAGGGTCTGGAGAGATGGCCTAGTGGTTAAGAGCGCCAACTGCTCTTGCAGAGGGCCCAGGTTCAATCCCCAGCACCCACATGGTGGCTGAGAACCATTTTTAACTCCAGTTCCAGGGGAATCCTAGACCCTCTTCTGACCTCCATGGCATTGCACGACACGGGTGCACAAACCTACATGCAAACAGTACATTCATACACATAAAAAATAAATAAAATAAAATGAAAAGCCAAAAGGAGCCAGAGGGTCCCCCCCTCTCCAAAACCTGAGTGACCCTTGAGGACCAGATCCTCAACTGACCTTGAGAAAACAAAAACCTTGGTTAATCTGGGCTAACTTTGTGGCCTTAAACATCCAAAAGGAAAGCATAACCAAAAATAAATAGTAAGGCCTGAGAAATTGTACTTCAGGTATAAAACTTGATATCTTATTAAAAAGACAAAAAGTAAAGGAGAGAGAGAGAGAGAGAGAGAGAGAGAGAGAGAGAGAGAGAGAGAGAGAGAGAACAGTTGTTTTGCCTGTTTTACTGGCAAGTGCAGCTACCCTGTGGCTGACACTGCCTTTGCCATCCTTCAAAGATGTGAGAAGACACCGCTTTTGAACCTTCCAACCTTCCAGTATGGACTGAAGACTCATGTCTCTCTAGGAATCCTCCAAACCTTCAGTTCCAGATGGGGACTGCTGAGACATTCAACTTGTGGTTACTACTGGGGTTTCCACCTCTTCAGAGTATAGACTGCTATTGTTGGACTACCCAGGCTGTATCATGGAGACCAGTACAGGAAGATCAAGACAGGACATGGTGCTTACTGGACCTCATTTGGTGACCATGGGAAGGGAAAACCACAGTGTGGAACACGAGGGCAGAACTAATGGTGGTTTGGGCTTGCCAAGGAGGAGACTTCAAACATAACATCTTTCAGCCTAATACAGAAAAAATATCATAAGCTGAAGATGCTAAAACCTATGATATATGTGGCATGCACGTGTGCATATTTTGGAGTGATGCATATTGGAAGGAATAACAACAACAACAGAAAGATTGTGTCAAAGAACTGACTGAAAGGGTGAACTTCTGCATTGAGAATTTTGTGAGAGACTGAGAAAAAGATGAAAAGCATGTTTGGCAGAATACATGAGCTCTGGTGGGGTGAGGGGGCAGGAGGGGGGCATGGGTCTAGATTTGATTTGTAATTTTGTATGAAATGTCCAGAGCTTCAGTAAAAAAAAATGGCTTTGAAAAAAATATGTTCTTTGATTTGACTTAGTAAAAAAAAAAATAAAGAAAGAAAGCAAAGACCAAATTTATGCATCATAGGCATAGAAGAAAGGGAAGAATCTTAGGATAATGCTATTGACCAGATCTTCAACAGGATTGTAGATCAAAATTTCCCCAAATTAAGGAAATATATGTCCATATAAACACAAGGAGCACATAGAACATCAAATAGATAGAACCAGAAAAGAAACTCCCCCAGAATACCATGGTAAAAACATTCACATACGACAGAAAACCCATCAGAACTATAGCTGATTTTTCAATACAATCTATCAAAGCCAGAAGAGCCTGGGCCAAAGTATTCCCTGTTCTAAATACCCACAGATGCTAACCCAGAATACTTTACCCAGAAAAAAATGTCTATTATAATTGAAGGGGAAAGAAAAATCTTCCACAACACAAATAGGCTGAAAGAATTCATGTCCAGAAAACCTAAGCCTTCAGAGAATACTTGAAGCAATACAAAGAGCTGAAGAAAGGAACAGCTATACCTAAGGGGTGACAGAAAGAAAGTTTTAACTGTGCAAACATGAAGTTAGATCAAGAATGGAAACAAATTAAAATGATGGGATTCAATATGTCTCTTTCAATAATCACTTTAAATGTCGGTGGACTGAACTCCCAAGTCAAAAGACACAGGCTAGTTGAATGGATTAAGAAATAAAATCTATCTTTTTTGTTGTCTGCAAGAAACACATCTCACCTTCAAGGACAGGCACTACCTTAAGGTGAAAGGATGGACTTAGTCTAAGCAAATGGAACTAAAAACCAAGCAGGAATTGCAATTCTAATATCAGACAAAATAGATTGTAAACTAAGACTAATCAGAAGAGATGAAGAGAATCACTTCATTCTTATGAAAGAAAGATTTAATGAAGAAGATATTACAATAATGAATATATATGCACCAAACTCTGGCATACCCAACATCATAAATACAATACTACAGGGCTTTATGACACAGATTAATCCCAACTCACTAGTAGTAGAGGATTTCAATAACCCACTGTCTCCATTAGACAGGTCAACCAGACAAAAAATAAACACAGAGACATCTGAATTAAACAATACTATACATCGAATGGACCTAACAGGTATCTATAGAACATTTCACCCAACCACCATATATACTTTCTATTCAGCCACAAAATTGGCCACATACTAGGGCACAAAACAAACCTCAACAAATACAAAAACACTGAATGCAATGAAGCTTAAAATCAACATTAGAAGAAGCCCCAGTAACTATATGAACTCATGGAGATTAAATAACACACTTGTGAATGATGCATGGGTCAAATGAGAAATTAAGAAAGAAATTAAAGTATTCCTGGAATTAGATGAAAAGAACAATACAATACAACAAAACCTCTGGGACACTTTAAAATCAGTCCTAAAAAGGTATTTTATAACTTTAAGTGCCACATTAAAAAAATAAGAAAGAGCACAAATAAACCACTTAACACTGCAACTCAAGACTCTTGAAAGGCAACAACAAAGGAAACCTAATCCCAGAAGACAGAAGAAATAACAAAAATCAAAGCAGTAAATAATGAAATAGAAACAAATAAAACATACCAAGAATTAATAAATCTAAGAGCTGGTTCTTTGAAAAGATAAGCAAGATAGACATTTATCCCAGTTAACCAGAAGAAAGAAAGCACAAATTCAAATCAACAAGATCAGAGACAAAAGATGAAACATCACAACAGACAATAAAAGATCCATAATATTATAAGGGAATACTTTGAAAATCTATACGCTATTAAATTCGAATACCTAAAAGAAAACTGTTAGTATATTTGCAAAGAAAGAGTGGTACAGATGAAGACTGGTCATACAAAGCAAAAAAACTCCCATAACTGAATGAAGACATTTCCACCCAGGTGGGGCCTGTAAGTAGGTGTGGCCAACGCCCGTGGGAAGACCCAGCCATGGGGTCTTATAAAAGTCAGTCAGCTCCTTCAGTCAGATTACTGATAACTACACTCCTCCGGAGCCAGAGATGGGGTTCAGATAGCAGAAATGGAAGGTGCCAGAAGTGTCCAGAACCTTAGAATTGAGAAGTCACAGAGAGTAGGGTCCTTCCTGCTCAAAATGAAAGTAGTCATTTGCAAAGAAAGGGGAAGACCACATCCTCCTGAAAGGGTCACAAACACCTGCGTGACCTATGAGGCCTCCCGTAACAGACAAGCTAAACCAGGCCTGGTTAAGGCCAAGGGCTCCAGGAAGAGGAGACAAGAAGAAATCCCAAGGTTCTTCTCCCAGAACCTAGCCATAGGGAGAAGAATGGCAAGCCAGAAGAGAAGATGAGGGGAACGCCATCTCCCACCCAAGAGAGAGGAAAGGACAAGCTTGAGCCCATCTGAGCCAAGCTTTATCACTCCAGAAGAGGCTCGGAACACACATGCCTCACCGCCAGAAGGACCCAGCCGAGATCTGCTGCTAGGAACACTGGGCAGAGGTGCTCTGAGGATCCTTGCTGCACCATGCAAGTCTCCCAAGCAGCTCTGATACCATTCTCCAGAAGGCTGCGCATCTCAGAGGCTCTCCCAGCTGTCCAGTGTGAACAGCCACATGACTGCACTGCACGTGGCCTTGGACGAGCTGCAGACGCCCGGGGATTCCTTCCAGCCGGTGTCTGCGGTCTGCACGCAGCGCACCTGGCTCACCTAGCACCTGTTGCACACCCAGGGCAAGCTACAGTAGGTGCTGTCTAAGGTGGATTCCATGCCAGAGGTGCAGCCCTGGCCACTGCCTGCCAGCCTCCATATCAGCTCCTCTGTGAACTTAGGAGGTGTCAGAGTGAGCCAGCCGGCCTTTCCCAGAACCCAGTATAAGAGTCCCAAGGACCACCAAATTATGCCCTACAAACTCCAGGCACTTGGATAGATTGCAGCTTCCTGCATCTGAGCAGAGTAGAAACCTGTTGGGCACCAAACAGGTTGCCACTCCTGAGGAACCCCATCTCAGGCTCGGGTGTCCATGTCAGTGAATGACTTGACCTTGCAGACATCTTAGAGAAGACTCATTGGGGACTTAGATGATGGACAGCCTTGGTAATTTCGACGTTGCCACCATTGGATGTTTGGGGTACTCTGAAAAATGACTCTTAGAAGGAAACATCCAACTGGATGGTATAATGATATATATATACTCGAGCTTTCTTCTTGTCTTTGACAAGGTCTCATGTATGCCAGGCTAGCCTCACATTTGCCATTACACCTGATTGACCTGGTGGTGCTGAGGGTGAAAGCCAATGCCTTGTGGGAGTCAGAGGAGCACTACTCTCCAAGTGCCCACTCTCCCCAGCCCTGAAATGAGCTGTCCTCCCTAGGCACACTTGCGCCCCCCTCTGAATGGCTTTCTGCTGAGCACTCGGACAGCTCTGGAATGGAGGCTTTAACTCACAGCGGTAAACAGGATGGAGAACTTTTCTATGCAGCATTTTAAATGAGATTAAAATCACCTCTTCAGTCACAGGACTTTAGCTTTTCTCCACAGGATAACAAGTTTTCTTCGTGTTTTAAACTTCTAATGTCTTGACCGAGTTCATTTATGCTAATATTCCTATTCATATTTTTACTCCATTTATCTGCTTTCATCGTTTTCATCACGGTACTTTATAGAGATTTAATTCATCGACATGTAATGCATGTGTTGTGAGTTCAGCTATCAATAAAGTATTTGCAATTGTACACACACACACACACACACACACACACACACACAAATGACTGGATTGCCTACAACAGACAGTCCCAGTTCCACCAAGCTTGTTCTGTGGGACTTCATCCCTTGCCCTCCCCTGTCCTTTCCCATTACAACAACAACAAAAAAGTCTCACTTTCTTACAACTGATTCTCCTTGGTTTTAGGCACTAGCAAAAAAAAAAAAAATTAGCCTTCCAATAAGCAGGAAAGGTTTGGGTATAGGACAGATGGAAAAGGTCTCACACTGCCTGGATGGGAAGAAGATTTGCATATTTCCCCATGATAATTACTAACCGCGAATTCTCTAAGCAGGTATCATTTTTCTAGTTCTCCTCTTCCCAGTCTCTATTCCTCAATGGCTGCCCTCGTTCATTTTCCTAGCCTGTTGAAGTTAGTGTTTGGAATTTTAAACATTTTCTATGCCGTGGTTTCTTCAAAGAACTCTTGACATGATTACATAAAGGATGAACCTGTTCATGTTACCTTAACTTTCAAAGCTTGAAAAGTGATAAAGCTTGAAAACTGTTAAACACTTTCAAAAACACTCATTATCTTCAATAGTTTTTATCATGGACTCAAGTTCACATATATGCAAATGCCTCTTCTTAGATCATTTCAGGATGAACATTTTATCATGCTAAGTGTATATGATTAGTAATGATGTGAAATTTTTTTTTAGATAAACCCTCCCCCAACTGAGCAAACACACCACAGTTGGAACCAGGTGGTTGGGATGTGGCTGGTATTTCCGGTGAGGCTGCTTTGGGAGTGTTAGCACGGGGAGCAATCATGCTTTACTAAAAGTGGGAGCTATCCAGTGCTTCATCTGCATAATTGACCCCGTGTGAGGCAAGCCCTGTAGCTGAGGAGCACTCTAGGGATCCCTTGTTTGTCTCAGCATGTTCAGCGTCTGCAAGGCATTACCCATTGAGTCGCTTTCTTTATCATCCATCCTGGAGGCTTTTCTGGGAGCTCAGGGAAACTTCTTCTGCTAATGATAAAATAATCAGAAGCATAAAAATGTTTCTTTTGGATAAATTTGACATGTTATAATGGTAGAGTGTTTATGGCTCAGAGTCACCCCCCACCGTTCACCACCCCTGCTTTATTTAAAGGCAGCAGGCAGGGGACGGAAGCAGACAGCTGCAAACGTTTCCTACTAAGATGAAAGTCATGAAAGTCTTACTAAACACGGTAGGGTTATCAATGATGAAACAGGTCTTGGATTCTTGGGGCTGTGGCTCACAGAACACCATTGTCCCAATCTCTCTTCTGAATATTTTAAAGTCATGTTGTAATTCAAAGACAAACAGGTAGAAGTCTCAAAAATGAGATAGGGTTTGATTTCATCTGTGTTGTTGAGAAAACTCACAGTGGTGGTTGGCTTTCATTTTCTATTTAGCTATTTGTGGTAAATATAGAGAAAGCAGAATCTTGTCTGACAGTGGGACCATCACACACATACATAGGTCCAAAATACTCTTTAGAAGCTTCTAGAAAGTGAGTAGTGGTCACACAGTTTGAGAACATTCCACTAAAGATGCAAATGTGGAAATGCCAACCAGTAAACAAAGCAATTAAATTATTCAGAGGGTAATTGTGACACATCCCTATATTGTAAGAGAAGTGACTTTGATGTACATAAAATTAAGGGACTCATCTAAGACCTAAGAAAATTACCTTCAAAGTAAGAGAAAAACTGAGACGTGTAGGTACCCAACAGGCATTGCTCTCTGTCCCCAGATACCTCTGAGAATGGTAGTTGGTTATTGAATGAAAACATCTGGAGCAGAGTGGCAGTTGCAAAAGCCAGATAATGAAGAATATGATTTTCAAATCAAGTTTAAAATGCATAACACTTTTTCCAGAGGTTATGGAAGTTTGCTTTAGCAATAAACAGTCAAAAAGTAAGACCACATTTGCCATTCAGAAGTGCTTCCTATGGGGGGGGGCAGTCTCATGGGCATACATACATACGTACAGGAAGGAAGCAGGTCAGGGAGCTGTTTCTAACTCAGGTAATGAAAAGAATGATGATGTCCTTTGACAACGGGTAGGAGGAAAACTGTGGTTCACACAGCTGATTTGTTTGTAGAATTCTTGGAATATTCCAGTAGATCTGTGAATAACTGAATGCAAAGGGAAACATGCAAAGAAAATAGTTGCTACATATATTGAAGAGTTAACAACCCAGAGATGGTATAGGGAAGACCTAAACCACTGATTTCTATCTATAGATACTAAAAGCAGGAGGGAGATGCTATCACAGGTAGAATGTTGCAGATAGAATTAATACATTCTGTTGTACAGCTCAGTGACTATAGTTAATCATAAAATAAAAACCGGTGGGTTTTTTTCTTTTTTTTAGAAGATTTCAGCACTCACAAGCAATGAGAGCCAAGGTTTTGCATATGTTAATAAGGTTGACTGTGGTAATCACTTAATGCAGGTCCATGGAGATGGCTTAATCCATAAAGGGCTGGCCTTAGATGCATAAGGATCTGAGTTCAGTCTCCTAAAACTACATCAAAAGCTGGGCAGGATAGTGCCTGCTTATAGTTCCAGTGCTGAGGAAACTGGGACAGACAGATTCCTGTAGCTCTCTGGCCAGCCAGCCAGTCTACCCAAGTCAGCAAGTTAAGTCACAAGCCAAGTGACAGATCCTGTCTCAGAAACAAGGTGAAGAATAGCACCTGAAGAACAGCACCTTAGGCCACTCTACATGCATGCACACACTCCAACACATATACTGCACACACACACACACACACACACACACACACACACACACAGAAAAAGAAAGAAAACAGGAACTGGAGAGATGGCTCTGCAGTTAAGACCACTGGCTGCTCTTGCAGAGGACCTGGATTTGGTTCCCAGCACCCACATGCCAGGTCACAACTGATTGTAACTCCATCCCACAGAATCTGATGACCTCTTCTGGCCTCTGTGGGTACTGCATGCACACATGGGCACACATATATACAGGCAAAACACTTAGAGACATAAAATAATAAATAAATAATAAATAGGATTTTTAAAACTTGCAATTATTATTTATCAACTAAACCTTGTTAAAAAATACTTAAACTTGGTGGGTAAAGCCACACTGCTCAAGCACAAGGACCAGTGTTTGGAACCCATGCAGGTGTGGCAGCCCACCTTAGGGCTAGCACAACAGAGACAGAGACAGGAGATCCACTGCCAAGGTCTGAATCACCTTTATCACCTGCAGTGGAGTGCTGCTCCCCTGTTAGTCACTGAGCTGCAATTTGGGGTATCAGATCTACTGTCATGGGATGGCAATGCTTGTTTGTAAGGAATCTTAATTCCACCTAAGGATGATCCCAAAGCACAATGGTCCTGGTGATTTAGATATGCCAAAGAGAAGCCAAAACTTACTTCATGTAGGTGAAAAAGTGAAAGTCCAGTTATATTTTGAAAGAGAAACCATGTTCATGTTGGTTTTATTTCAGGAAAGTATTATTATTGTACTTTGTGTTCTGCACATATAGGTGTGTAGGGTGTGCATATGTAAGGATATGCATTTTTCTGTATATGGGGGAGACACAGGTATATGTAGCAGTATACATGTGTTTGTATATGTGAAAGCCACAGGTTGGTGTTAAATGTCTTCCTCCATCACTGTGTGCTTTGTTCACTGAGACAGAGTCTCTGCCTGAACTCAGAGTTGCTGATTCAGCTGATCTAGGTAGCCAGCTTGCTCCAGAGTCACCCTGTCTCCAGCTCCCAAGTGCCAGGACTACAGGCAGACTGCCTCTCCTGCCCAGCTCTTACAAGGGTGCTGGGGATTAACACTCTGGTCCTTATGCTTGTCCAGCAAGCACTTTAACCACTGAGCCACCTCCTCAGCCCACTGCTTTCATTGTTCTATTACTCATTAAAATTTTAATCTCTTATAGAGCCCTATTTGCAAATGAACCTTTAATTGTGTGGGAGGCAGGTGATGTGCACAGGTTTGGTCCTATCCACTGTTTCCAAGCATTGCTTGGAACACACACCATGAATAAGATGGAATCACTGTATGTCATTTATCTGGCCAAGGGTTCAGTCCTGAGTCCCACATTGCATTTGATAGACTTGTGTCTTTAGTCTTTCATCTGTGTTTGTTCCTCAGAAGGGTAAGCTTAAAAATGTGCAGGTTGTCCATCGTGCTTTGGAGCACATGGCCTCTATCCTTTGTGGAGGTGGACAGCAAAAGGAGCTCACATGTTTCTGGAGTCAGAAACTGAGGAAGCTAAAAATCAACTTTTCGTTTCTTTCTTTGAACTATCTTTCTTTCCATGAGAATAAAGTCAGAGTCCACATTTCAGAAATTCTTCAAGGATTAAAAAAATAAAAGTTTGCAGGCAGGAGCTCCTGTAAAGCTTTGTCAAGCTTTTGTATAACTGCTTCAGTCTTTAGAGATAGTTATGATAAATAGTGTGCGTTTCCCTATTTCCATAGTTGAAAGGAATAAACTCCAAAACATTCTTGCCCCCAATCCTAATTTACTCAGTAATTAATCTGAAGTGAAAGCTAATTTCTTTGCTTGCTTTGACAAATATTTTAGAACAAAGGGGTTGCTTTAATTTTTTAACTAACTGGCTAATCTATTTTTGATGACACTAATCTTTCTTGGCTGGAGACAGTGGCTGAGTAGCCTCCACCTCACCGTTGTTCAACCTAGACTCCCTGGAGCCAGAGGTTCAAGTCCCAGCCAGGTCACCCCAAGGATGGCTGATAAATTGAGTGCCTTGTGATACAGCTCTGACAGCGAAGCGATCTTTCAGCAGAACCCTTGAAAGCTTGAGTTTTCTCCAGACATTAATGATCCCCAAATAAAATAGACCACAGAGTCCAAAGCATATTTCTCATGAACCCTCTAGCATCGAGTGCAGGAGAGAATGTTTATGGTAGGGGGAGGTTAAATGTGTTGAAAAAGACCAACTCTGCCGAAGATCCCAAACAGGTGTAATGAGAGGGAAATCTTCTGGACGTCACAACAATAAGCTCACACTTCTACCCTTACCACCAGCAACATTGGCATGCCCAGCCTTCAGATATTAAAAATTCCCTCTGAAGCGGAGTTCAAAATATGCTCAGAGTATGAAGAAACAAATGTGCTAAGGCAAAGCAGTCCCTTGTAAATACTGAAAGTGGAGATGGCGAACCAACTCCTACAACTTATCTTCATTTCACTTCTCACTAATCTCTTCCTCCCCCACCACACACAGACACACTGAGACAAGGAAGCTGAAATATGAAGGCAAAACCCTCACTGTGGTACGTGGCACTCCAACACGGTATTCAGGAAGCCTGGGATCAGATCTTCTGAGACCTCAGGTGAGAAAATGAACAAATCAATTTCACTTAGCAGATTCTACCAATGAAAGCATGGGGTTTGCATTGATCTTCCCTTAATTGTATTACTCACTCAACCCCCCACATACACACCCGTGCACTCATATAAACACATATATACACATGCATACTTTTAAATATTGACTATGTCATATGCAATCACATGGATGGACAGACCTACATATGCACAATCTACACTTACAGGTGCAGTCTTTATTTGATATGCTTTAATGTGTTTTATTACTGGAAGTAATCAACAGATTAATCATTTATAATCAGAAGACTAATAAAGTTGTGATATTTATGGGACATGAAAAATACTTATTTACTTATGAAGTGATTTTAACTATTCTCCCTAGGGTTAAACTCATTCATTTATTTTTCATTCAACCAATGTTAATAAACACTTATTCCATTCAAATTAGCATCCTATGCAGCTTGCTTCTGTTCAAGTTGTACTCACTGTGTGTGCATGCACATAAGCATGATCTGCCTACAGGTTAACTTTCTATGAATAATAACCAGAAAAGAACAGTAAAAGTTATTGACAGACAAAAGAACTCAGCCTCAATGAAATGATCAAGGAATTAGGGTTCAATCTTCCATTGATGATGAAACAGAAACATTCTTTATGGAAATATGGAAAATTGTAATGGGTGACCTCTCTTAACTTTTATATTTGTTCTAGAGTCAGTCCCAAAATGGAGCAAATTATATTTGAATGGAAATGTATTTAGTAAAGGTATTAGGAAGAATTTCCTGGCTGCCTTTCCTATGAAGGAATAAAACATTGTCTTCTCTCCTCAAATGATAGATTCTTACAATTTAAGAGTTGAGAAGAACTATAAAGATTATCTAATTCATTGCCTCTTAATCTTTTAAGGGGTCACGTCCCTCTTTTACAATCCAATTAAAACTATAGACTTTCCTCTTCAGAAAAAAACCCACATGCAAAATGTGGTATAATATTTCACAGAGTTTATAGATACACTCCTTAGCTTTAGCAGAAAGTCAGGGTTATGAACTCACTATCTCATCGATATTCCCATTCTATAGATGAATAAACCATAGCCCAGAGGTTAGGTAAGGTTATGAGCCTAATTCTGTCTCCCTACAATTCGCATACTGAAATTTGAATTCTTAGTAACTCAACATATAACTGTATTTGGAGATTATTGTCTTTAAAGAAATACCTGAGCTAAAATGTGGTTGTTATACTGGGCTTTAATCTAGTACAACCGATGTATTTGTAAGAAGTTGTTGGGGCTGGAGAGATGTCTCAGCAGTTAAGAACACCGGCTGCTCTTGTAGATGAACTGGGTTCGGTTCCCAGCACCCAAATGGAGGTGAGCAGCCACCTGTAACTAAACCTTTACCTTGTGCTTCCAGCCTCCAGAACTGAGAAAACAGTTTTTTGATCTTTAGGACACCTAGCCTGTGGAATGTTGTTATAGTAGACTCAGCAGCCTATAGCAAGAAGTAATTCCAATTTATTTAATTATCATGATAGCATCCAAAATACTGCCCTTTTCTCCAGACTCCATTCAAATCCAGAATCCAGTTCTCTTTTAACTGTTGTGTGCCTTTGAATAAAAGAAACAAAACAGACTTTCTCCTCATCGAAGATCATATTCCATCTACACAACTATGATATTGTTCAGTTATGGAATCAGAAGCTTAAACTACTACTTTTTTCAAAGTAAGTCCCTTTTAATATTTTATTTTATGTGTACTAATGTATTGCCTACATGTATATAAGTGCACCATATTGTGAGTGTTCATGGAGGCCAGAAGAGGGTGTAAGAACCCCTGGAACTGGAGTTATGGATGGTTGTTAGCCTCTGTGTGGACTGTGAATTGAATCCCAGTCCTCTGTAAGAGCAGCCAGTATTCTGAACCACTGAGCCATCTCTCCAGCCCCTTAAAATACTTATCAAATCTTCTAAATAATTGTAAAAATATGTGCAGATATCATGTCTATATTCTTAGGAATAGCCTAACTGTGCTTATTTTCTAAGTTAAAAACATCTTCAATATTCTAACTGGTAATTCTACACACACACACACACACACACACACACACACACACACACACAAACACTTGTCCATATGAGCTCCCAAATAAATACCTAGAATCCTATGATTCCTCAGAATGAGGCCTTTTCCACTATCGCTCAGAACAGGTCACTATCACCAGCAAGAATCATTCTGAGTCTAGGAATGCACAGGGCCCTCTTCCATCTCACACATGAACTTACACTGCAGTTACAATTTAGTGGGTTAAAAGCCAGGCTCAAAAGTGAAACTATCTGACTCTGAAACCATTCCTCTGTGACTTCAGTAAGCCAAGTAAACTCTTTTCTCCCCTGGGTTTCTCTTTGTCAGGATATTTTAGCACAGCTTCAGAAATGAAAACAGAACAAGCGCATTCCAACCAATTAAGCAACATCGAGAGAAGAGTGTCTATTCATAAGATGAGAACTAAGTAGAGAGAAAGAACCAGGAACACAGAGCAAAGATGCGTGAGAGAAGCCAGAAGAAAACTTGAGGGACGCTTTCTAAGAACGCCTTTAATCCTAGCACTCGGGAGGCAGAGGCAGGCGGATCTTTGTGAGTTCAAGGCCAGCCTGGTCTACAGAGTGAGTTCCAGGACAGCTGGGGCTACAGGGAGACCCTGTCTCGAAAAGACAAAATCAAAAAAAAAAAAAAAAAAAAAAAAAAAAAAAGAACGCAGTAATTGTGGATACATCTACACATAGGCATTATCTAGGGCATCAAAGCAGTGTTTTGAACATAGCCTTTCCTTAATTAAGACCCAACACTTGAACTGGTAAAGAGTTCTTTGAATGAAAAGCTATGATCCATGATATGTCACAGCAAGGTCGAATCCTTTACATTCCCATGGGAATCAGCAGAGTTTCAAAAGCTATTTGGCAATATTTATTGGGAGCCTGAAAAAATATTCCTGTCTTATATCACAATCACTTTTTGAAGGAAAATTTTAGATAACTAGATAAGGCTTTTACTGAGAAATATTCTCTTTTCAAAAAAAAAACTTGTAATTGTCAAAGGTTGATGCCAACCTAAATATCTAATAACAGAATAAAATGCCATAATTTATAACATACCAGGTAGTGATTGCTTTGAAATCATTATAAATCATAATTTTACTAGATAGGGGACCACGATAGGTGCTAAGGAGGCCAGAGAGGGCAACAGAATACATGTGACATGAAAGCAGGCAGAAACAAGGGATACGGGATGAGAGAGATGGAGGAGGAAGGAGAAGAGAGCAAAAAAGTTCTGCTTAAAAAACCACCACGATGAAACCTAATATTTGCATACTAATAAAAAGTGCTTGCTAGCATAGAACATTTCCCTAGATATAAAATTAAGGGTGAAATTATTTATTTTAAATTTTTCGTGTACAATATAGTGCTCACTTAGAAAACAAGTGTTATTTATTTCTTTTGCAGTGTTGGGAATTAAACCTAGGGCCTCCTATAAGCTAAGTCAGCATCAGTCCCTTATATGCCCAACCCTAACAAATATTTAAAACTTTGAAGTTGTAATTTTTTTTAATAAATGACCTATTGCAACTCAATACTTTTTTAAAATTATTTAT
Source organism: Rhizomys pruinosus (assembly GCA_009823505.1). Lineage (NCBI taxonomy): Eukaryota > Metazoa > Chordata > Mammalia > Rodentia > Spalacidae > Rhizomys > Rhizomys pruinosus. The sequence goes on from VZQC01010158.1 coordinate 2,402,031, forward strand.
TTATTTTTCTATGTGTATGAATATACTGTCTGCATGTAGGTTGGTGCACTTGTGTAGTGCAATGCCGAGGAAGTCAGAAGAGGGTATCGGATTCCCCTGGAACTGGAGTTAAAGACGGTTCTCAGCCACCATGTGGGTGCTAGGGATCGAACCCTGGTGCGCTGCAAGAGCAGTCAGTGCTCTTAACCAACCGCTAGGCCATCTCTCCAGCCCCAGATGTAACTCTTAACATCAAAATGAACATTGGTCTTTAACAACTAGTCACAACTATTAATATATGTATTATACTGTCTGCCTTAGACATGCCTACAGAATAAAATAATCTCCATTTTCACAGAACCTGGGAACATGATTACAGTGTACTGTGATGGGGGGACGAGTGGAAACCAGGCTCTGCAAGTCCTTTCCTCTTGGCTTCACTGTCCGTCATTGCTTTGCTGACATATCCCATTCTCTGTCTTTCTAATCTTGCCTTCGGCTTCTATCTCCATGGCTCAACATAGGCAGGCGGATAACTCTCAATTTCACCTATTAGTTTTCAGGCACTAAAAATCCTATTCCAGCTTTCTTTCAGTCATAACTCAAAATTGTTCTGTTTTTTAAGTTTTTATTTTATGCTTTGACGGATTTATACAGGCCAACTCACTTCATATAATACTTTCCAGATTAATCCATTTTCTTGTGTAATAATTTCAACTTTCTTTACTATGGAGTCTAATTCTAGATATATATGTATGTCATTCTTGATTATATATATATAAATATATATATATATAATATATATATATATATATTTGCCACACGTCCATTATCCAACTGTAATAGTCACTTCTCTGCTGCTGTGATAAAATGTCATGACCAAGGAACTTAGAGAAGTTAAGAGTTTATTTGAGCTTATGCTTTCAGAGTCCACCATGTCAGGGAGGCATGGTGGCAGGGGCGGCCTCAGCAGAAACCGGATCCCTCACGTTTTCAAACAGGCACAGGAAGAGATAGTGACTGGAAATCTGTCAAGGCTTAAGAACTCTCAAAACCTCCTCCAGTGATGTGCTTCCTCCAGCAAAGCCACACCCCCTAAAACCTCCTCGAACAGGACCACCAACTGGGAACAAAATGTCCAAATACTTGGAATCTGGGGGGGGGGAGCATTCTCATTCAGACCACCACACCATCCACCTGTGGATGAGCATCCGGCTAATTCCACTTCCTGATATCGTGGATAATTCAATAATGAACGTGGATCTGCAGGCGCGTCTGTGGCAGGGTGCAGAGTCCTTTCAGATGGAGTTTCACCGAGTGTCCACATGTAGACGGTGGGTCATTTTGGGTCCCCTACTTCCTTTCTTCTTTGAACTTTTTTTTCTATTGACTCTTACCTTGCTAATTTCTTCCTTTTGCTGTCTCAAGATGGCTGCCTATAATTTCTGGGATTTGAAGATTTTCTTTCATATCTAATAAAAAAAGTTACCATTGCTATTTAAAATGGTTTTCTAATCCTCCTGACAAATTGTGAATTTTATAAATAGCCTGTGTTCCCCTTCACTGTGCTGTAGCCTAACCCTAATATCCTCCTATTTCACATCTCCATGTCTTTGATTTTCCTGTGGTCCTAGTTAGCACTTTATATTCCAGCTTCTAGCCTCCCTTCTTCCATTTAAGATCTGGCTTAAGGATCACTCCCACCCGCCACCCCTGCTATTTTTAGAGCAGTGGAATGACGCACTTCTCATTTTGTCACTAGTTGCATGTATCCTAAGGTCACACTGTGCTTAGGAAGTACTTATATGCAAATCCAGATATGAAACCTGGCCTATAATAACCATTAAAAATAGGAGTGGCCAATAGATGGAGCAAAAAGCTGAACAGAGACTTCACAAGTGAGGAATTAGAGATGGCTGAGAAACACCTTAAGAAGTGTTCAACATCACTAATCATTAAAGAAATGCAAATCAAAACCACTTTAAGATATCATCTTACTCCAATAAGACTGGCTAGGATCAAGAAAACAAATGATACCAAGTGCTGGAGAGGTTGTGGGGAAAGGGGAACACTCATCTACTGCTGGTGGGAATGTAAACTCGTGCAGCCACTATGGAAAGCAGTGTGGAGAACCCTTGGAAGACTTGGAATGAACTTGCCACCCGACCCAGCCATACCACTCCTAGGCATGTACCCTCAAAACTCACCCCACTGCAGAGATACATGCACGGCCATGTTTATTTCAGCTCTCTTCACAATAGCAAGGAGCTGGAACCAACCCAAATGCCCCTCAGCTGATGAGTGGATAGAGAAAATGTGGTACATCTACACAATGGAATTCTATGCAGCAGTAAAGAAAGATGACATCATGAGCTTTGCAGGAAAATGGCTGGAGCTAGAGGACATCATGCTGAGTGAAGTAACACAGTCCCAGAAAAACAGACAACGAATGGTATCCCTCATCTGTGGATGCTAGTGCCAATTACCTAGTTGTAAGTATTTCTTGTGCATGGCCCCTTGAGCTTTTGTCCAAAGCATTTGGGAGTGATGCATATTGGAAACAACAACAACAACAGCAACAGAAAGGACTGCATCAAAGAACTGACTGAAACAGTGAACTTCTGCTCAAAACAGTCAACTTCCACATGGAGAATATTGAGAAAGACTGAGAAAGAGATGAAAAGCATGTTTGGCAGAATGCATGACCTCTGGTGGGGTGGGGGGATGGGGGGAGACACTGGTCTAGAAATGATAAAAAAATATATAAATAAATAAATTAAAAAAAAAGAAAGTAAAAAAAAAGTTTACAATCAACTTGTTCATTGCATCTAAGGAAAAAAACATCCTACTGAAACTTATATTGCAATTTCTTTGTGTCCACCCATGAATCTGAGGACAATTAGCAGCCTTCATACTTGGAGTCTTCCAGCTCCTGACTGCTGCATGGTCCATTTACTGAGGTCTTCTTTGATTTCTCCTGTTTGTGAGGTTTTAACACACATATACTATACATTATCTGTTCGATTTTTCTCTACATATTTATTTTTCTGAGAAGCACTGTTTGAAATAAAATTTTCAATTTCCTGTCTAAAAAAAAAAAAAATAGGAGTGGCTTTCCAAAGTCCACTCTTTATCCCCTTCAACAAAATTAACTAAAGTGATTTTGTTTTACAAAATAGCTCCAGAAATTAATTCTTCATTATCAAGGAAATATCCAGATCATCAATATATGATTGAAATGATTTGAGAGGCCTGAGATTAAACTCTGTCACGTATGCATATTGCTTTACAGTTGGTTCTATCAAATTGCGTACTCTAATAACCAGAGATTCCTCAATGTTTTTCACTCAAATAATTTAACATAAATAGAGCCTGTTCACTGTTCTCATCAATGGAGGTAGTTTATGCCACTGCTATTTGGGCCATTCTGCAAGCGTGGAATTCTCAGTGATGACACTTGGGAATCTTCTGGAACCTCCTGGATTATTTATCTCCCGTCCTCAAGGTTAATTCACATGAAACAATTTCTCTTGTTAAATGCCAGTTTTGCCCTAAGGTATGAATGTTTAATCCTCACGAAGGTAGTGGGACACACACATGTGCAGTGGTTACAGTCCCTTAACTAATTAGTGGTAAGGGAATGTTAATAAGAGAGTGATTTATATAATACCAAAGAACTGCCGAATACAGGAAAATCTAATTTAGACCAACTGCTAGAAAGCCAGACTGAACTAGTTTTTAAAAAGTAAGAATTATAAGATTTTTTTCGAATAAATGATATATGGTAACTTCTTAGTGTACATGGTACTTCTGTAGCCGGGGGGCTAATGGGTTCCCAGGCCAAGAATTGTCATTGATGGTGAGTTCCATTGCCTGACATTTTCAACACAAATTATATTAGGGTGAGACTTTTCTGAATTTGCTTCATTCTTGCACAATATTACTCATTGCTATAGTTTGGATTTTGAATGTCCCACAAAGGCTCGTTCATTAAAAATTTGATCTTCAGCCTGTGACACTCCTAGGTAGAAGCATTAGGAGGGGGACCCCGACACAGGGAGGTTATTGGTAGCATGCGTTCTGCAGGAATATATGAACTGTGGTCCCTTCCTATGTCTGTCTTTGCTTTCTAGGTGCTGTTAGGTGAACAATCCTTCACACATGCTGCTGTCATCATGCTGTGATGCACCACCACAGGCTGAGAGCCACAGGGAATGGGAACTTCTGATGCCATGAGCCACAATAAGCCTTTCTTCTTTGTAAGTCATTTGTCTTAGGCACTTTGTCGTAGCCTCAGAAAGTTGACAGACATGCTTATTTTATTGCTGAAAAAGTCATGCACTGACTTGTTATGAATAATTCTACTTTCTGGGGACAAAAAAAAAGGTAGCAAGCAGCTTCTCCTAGCTTACTAAGTGATCAGTGAAATCATGCACAGAGAATGTGAGAATCCTAGAAAATTAGAAAATTAGTAGAAAAAAAAAAAATAATACAAAAAAATTAAAAGAAAAAAAACCCCCCCCCCAATTTCACAGATAACTAGTTATACTTCAGTTCCTGACTAGGTACCGTTGTACAAAACATGGGCTAAAGTCTGGATTTGATCAAAGCCAAGGAATCCACTTGACAGTTTGAACTGAAGTGAACTAGATTAGACCCAGGTACACTTGTGAATTAATTCTTTCCCCCAAACAACCCCACTATCCTCTCGGCCTCGTGAGGTCCCTTCTTCACCTATATTTATGTTTCCTTTACCAGTCAACTCACCCCTGTCCTGCCCTTTACAGCAGAGAAGTTTGACTGTGAATTCTCACTTTGACTGTGAATTCTTTATTTGCGTGTGATTTTATACAGCACGCATTGTTAATGCAATTCAGATGCTGCTGTGTTACATAGCGCATTTAACTTTTGATTTTGCTGGAGCTTTTTTTAAAATATCTATTTGCCAGTTTCTATGTTTTTTTTTTTTTGGCTATTTGTGTCTGTGCTTACATAATATTAGAAAGCAATAGCCCAGCAGGATTTATATATTCTTCAGTCAAGCAAGAACAATCATGTGTCTTCCAACTGTCTACCACCATAAAGCTCAGTGGAATATCCTTAGGCATGCTCTGTCAGGAATCTGAACAAGTCTGTTTCTAGTGTGTCTACCTAGGGATGCATTTGTCCAGTTGTGGGCGTAAATTTGTACTAGTGTATTAAGAACCAAACCAACCCGTCAAGACTCCTACATTCCTTAGTTCTGCTAATGATTTCCAGTACCCAGCTAATTCTTATGCATTCATATGGGTTTGCATTGATATCTCACAATTTCACAGTTAGCATTTGCCTAAGTATTAGTGACTCTTAACGTATGCTTGCAAGCCTTCTGGCTTTGTTTGTTTGTTTTCTGTACCATATTTGCATCTAGGGCCTTCGAAATGCTAATCAACCTCCCTGTATTCTTAATTTTACACATCACTAGTTCATATCCTCTGCCCATATTTCTAACAGTTCTCCTATGCCTAAATTTTCAGAAATTCTATTTGCATATTTGTATATTAGCCTCTTAACAGTTTTGCTGTATGTAATATATGGAACGTCATATGTGTGTATACATATATGAAAAGACAAAGACAGGGTTCTGTCTGTTGATGTAATGTTTCTCTGTAGTCTTCACCTGCTAACTCTGGTATGTGGGTTACACACTTCCTTAGATTCTCCCACTGTCCTGTTTCCCCTACGGCTACTCCTTCCCCATCCCTCTGGCTGATCTCTGAGCCCTTTTGGTCAGTGAGGCTATGGCATCGTCTCTGCCCCTTCCTTGAGCCATTGCCTCCATTAAGCAGCGTTGTTGAAACAGAAAAACACGAACTCATAATTCTTATCCCTTTCAGTCACAATATTTGAAATTAAACTCTCCTCTGGTTTCTGTCTGCTCTTAAATGCCTTTTAGTGCCTTGAAATTGTTTTGTTAAATATGGAACTTTATAGTTCATTCCTACAGAGGTTAATGGAAACATACCACTTTTCCAACATTACCAGAAGTTGACTTTAAATTATTTTGAAAGAAATTTTAAAGCTCACTTGAAGAAAGGATTCTGCATGGCTAAAGAAATAATTTTTAAGATTTGTTTATTTTTCCTTAATGTGTGTGAGCATTTGCCTGCATGTATGTATGAGTACCACATGGACATCTAGTACCCAAGGAGGCTAGAAGGGGGTGTCCAGTCCTCTAGAACTGGAGTCACAAAAGGTTTTGAGCCACTGTGGGGTACTGGGAACTGAAGCCAGATCCTCTGCAAGAGCAGTGCATGCTCCTAACCACTGAGGATTTTATTTTAGTTTGGCTTCTGTGTGTGTGTGTGTGTGTGTGTGTGTGTGTGTGTGTGTGTGTGTGTTGGTGACTGCAGAGACCAAAGAAGAGCACAGGGTCCCCTGGAGCTGGAGTTATAGGTGCTGTGTGCTGCCAGCTGTGGGAGCTGGAAAGTGAACTCAGGTCTTCTCTAGAAGAACAGAAAGTCCTTTTAAACACAGTGCTATCTGTATAGCCTCTTGATTTCATTTTGGGAAGGGAAATTTTGCTGGATATAAAATTCTAGGTTGGCAGGGGTGTTTTTACCCCCTCTTTGGTTCTATAAAAGAATTGATATTTCACATCCATTTGTATCTAGTATTTCCAATGATTTGAACAAAAAGAAACCTTAGCATTGGTCCCCTGACATATTCACTCTGTAACTTCAACCCTTCCATGCTACATGGCTGTTCATTTAAATACAGAAAGAAAGCCTCTCTCCCAAACAGAAGTCTTTATTTTCCCACTGATTCTACTGAATTGGATATCATGTTCATTCAGGAGCTGAGGACTTCTTTGAAGGAGATGGGGAAGCCTGCTTTAATGCACATCTCTAAATGGATCATGTAACAAGATAAATGGACATTTCCTCAGTTAAGACAAATTGGGACTCATCCATGGAACTGGGCCTGGAATCAGCAGGCTTTGTGGCACCTCGAGCCACGTGATGGAGGCCGGTAGAGTAGACAGATACCAGGATAACAAAGTCTTTTTTTTTAACAAGGTCTTTGACCACTATAATTGTACCCAGATTTTTGAAAATGCACTACTTCCTATTTATAGAACATGCTTAGATATTTCAGATAGCATAGATTTTAATTCTTTCATGCATTTATCAAAATGAAGGAGAAACTTAGTAATATTTTGAATGGAAAAATAACACTTTAGATATAATGGAACAATAGTTGGGAATGTAATGCTAAACTGTAGTTATATCTGAGTCATAAAATTGTGATAACTTTCTATTTTCTTTTCCTATCTTCTACATTAGGCAATTATGTCATAGGAGAGAATAAATCCATCAAGGTGGCATTTGTGTTGTTATGAGAAGGGAGAGTTTCTGCACTAAAAGGAGCCATTGGTGCTGTAGTGGGATTGAAGTCTTGGGTAGGTGGGCTTTGTTAAATATTACATCCAATGGGGCTAAGAGTGTAACAACATTAATGAATGCATCAAGCACTTTGACAAGGTTATTCATAAGTAACATGAACTTAAATATTATATTAGTGTGAGATAGGGATCACTTTTCCAGTGAAGAAATAAGTTTCTCTAAGGTTAAGTGACTGATCATCATAACCCAGCCAGTAAGAAGCAAACTCATTGGAACCGACAATGGTTGGTTCTCAACCTCCATCCATGCCAAAGGGTATGAAGCTTTGCTGTAGTTTGGAATCCACTGGGGACCATATTAAGTACAGTGGTAGAGTCCCACCCCGAATCAGCTCAGTATGGGTGTGACTTCAGGAACTGCCTAACAAATTCTCTGCTGATGCTGCAGAGCAGTTTTGAAAATCCCAGGTTGAAATCCACAGGCCCACGTGGCATTCCTAGAGTTAGTGCACAATCACGGTGTAATTCCTGGCACATAGAATTGTGGATGTTCTTTGAATGTCTGTTTCCTAACCCCTCGTCTTTGTGATTTCTGTATTTTATTTTATTTATTTATTCTGGTATTTTTGAGACAAGGTCTCCCTTTAGTCCCAGCTGGCCTGGAGCTCACTCTGTAGACCAGGTTGGCCTTGAGCTCACAGATATCCGCCTGCCTCTGCCTCCTGAGTGCTTAGATTAAAGGCGTGCACCACCATGCCTGGCAATTTCTGTATTTTAAGAAGGCCCCCAGTTCTATAAAGATTCTTGAGGAATCCTTCCTTGAATCATTATTTCTAGTAGTTTCTCTAGTGTCCTAAATGGTTTCCTAGTAGTCTGGATGACTTAATACTCTTCCCACTTTTAATTTAATTTTAGGGAGTAAATAAGCCACAGTCAAAATCTGTTTTCATGTAAATCCTTTTATCGAGGTTTTTAAAGCATTACAGTAATTTATTACAAAATCATATCACATAAAAAAATTCTATAAGCTGTTAAACTTGGCATCACCCCCTCCCCCGTTGTCCCTACCCCTTTATCTAACATTACCTGCCCTGCATGGGTGGCTCAGTAATCAGTTTACACTATGAGGTTCTATTGTCTCAAAGGACAGTTTTTCTTTGTCATTATTGAAGCAAGTGTCCTCAGATTATATAAATGGACTCCTTTGATTATGAACTGACACGTGTGTGTATGTGTGTGTTTTGTGTGTGTGTGTGTGTGTGTGTGTGTTGAAAAGAGAGAAAGGGAGAGAGAGAGCAAGGGAAGGAGGAAGGAAGGAAGGAAGGAAGGAAGGAAGGAAGGAAGGAAGGAAGGAAGGAAGGAAGGAAGGAAGGAAGGAAGGAAGGAGATTCTTCTTTCGTTTCCCTAGATCTCAAGACAATTCTGAGCAACACGATTAGACCCTGGTCTCAAAAATGTAAGTAAAGGAAGAACAAGGCTCCCTCGGCCATTTCCAGTTGCTGGCATATCAAGGGGTCCAGTGAGATCAGATGTCTATATTAATCTGGGCATGTATGTAGGCATATTTTGGGCTCTGCTTTGCTTGAATTTATTTTTAATGGATTTATTTTTATTTTATGTGTATGAGTGTTCTGTCTGCATCTATGTCAGCGCATCCCTGTCATGCAACACCAATGCTGGCAGAAGCCAGAGAAGGGTATCAGATCCCCTAGAGCTGGAGTTACAGAGGACTGTCAGCTGCCACGTGGGTTCTGGGAACTAAACCCCAGTCCTCTGCAAGAGCACCCAGTGCTCTTAACAGCTCAGCCATCTCCCCAGCCCCTGATTTTCTTTTTAATCACTGTAAATAATGGTGCTTCCTCCTCTCTAAGGTCTCTGGTTATTGCTCTGCTGTCTGTTCTCAGCAAAACAGTACTCCGTCTTCATTCAAAGTGAGGACTAGAAGCCACCAGGATACACTTTACCCTGAAGATAATCCCACTGGGATACTCACTGGGGAGAGATGGCATTCCCCATAGCGATGCACAATATTAGATCAGCTCCAGCACTGGGGAGAGATGGTGTTCCCCATAGCGATGCACAATATTAGATCAGCTCCAGCACAGGGAGAGATGGCATTCCCCATAACGATGTACAATGTTAGATCAGCTCCAGCACAGGGAGAGATGGTGTTCCCCATAAGGATGTACAATGTTAGATCAGCTCCAGCATGGGGAGAGATGGTGTTCCCCATAACGATGTACAATGTTAGATCAGCTCCAGCACAGGGAGAGATGGTGTTCCCCATAAGGATGTACAATGTTAGATCAGCTCCAGCATGGGGAGAGATGGCATTCCCCATAACGATGTACAATGTTAGATCAGCTCCAGCACAGGGAGAGATGGTGTTCCCCATAAGGATGTACAATGTTAGATCAGCTCCAGCATGGGGAGAGATGGTGTTCCCCATAACGATGTACAATGTTAGATCAGCTCCAGCACAGGGAGAGATGGTGTTCCCCATAAGGATGTACAATGTTAGATCAGCTCCAGCATGGGGAGAGATGGTGTTCCCCATAACGATGTACAATGTTAGATCAGCTCCAGCACAGGGAGAGATGGTGTTCCCCATAAGGATGTACAATGTTAGATCAGCTCCAGCATGGGGAGAGATGGTGTTCCCCATAACGATGTACAATGTTAGATCAGCTCCAGCACAGGGAGAGATGGTGTTCCCCATAAGGATGTACAATGTTAGATCAGCTCCAGCATGGGGAGAGATGGCATTCCCCATAACGATGTACAATGTTAGATCAGCTCCAGCACTGGGGAGAGATGGTATTCCCCATAACGATGTACAATGTTAGATCAGCTCCAGCACTGGGGAGAGATGGTGTTCCCCATAATGATGTACAATGTTAGATCAGCTCCAGCACGGGGAGAGATGGCGTTCCCCATAACGATGTACAATGTTAGATCAGCTCCAGCATGGGGAGAGATGGTGTTCCCCATAACGATGTACAATGTTAGATCAGCTCCAGCACGGGGAGAGATGGCATTCCCCATAACGATGTACAATGTTAGATCAGCTCCAGCACTGGGGAGAGATGGTGTTCCCCATAATGATGTACAATGTTAGATCAGCTCCAGCACTGGGGAGAGATGGTGTTCCCCATAATGATGTACAATGTTAGATCAGCTCCAGCACGGGGAGAGATGGCATTCCCCATAATGATGTACGATGTTAGATCAGCTCCAGCACTGGGGAGAGATGGTGTTCCCCATAATGATGTACAATGTTAGATCAGCTCCAGCACGGGGAGAGATGGCATTCCCCATAACGATGTACGATGTTAGATCAGCTCCAGCACGGGGAGAGATGGCATTCCCCATAACGATGTACGATGTTAGATCAGCTCCAGCACGGGGAGAGATGGCATTCCCCATAACGATGTACGATGTTAGATCAGCTCCAGCACGGGGAGAGATGGCATTCCCCATAACGATGTACGATGTTAGATCAGCTCCAGCACGGGGAGAGATGGCATTCCCCATAACGATGTACGATGTTAGATCAGCTCCAGCACGGGGAGAGATGGCATTCCCCATAACGATGTACGATGTTAGATCAGCTCCAGCACGGGGAGAGATGGCATTCCCCATAACGATGTACGATGTTAGATCAGCTCCAGCACGGGGAGAGATGGCATTCCCCATAACGATGTACGATGTTAGATCAGCTCCAGCACGGGGAGAGATGGCATTCCCCATAACGATGTACGATGTTAGATCAGCTCCAGCACGGGGAGAGATGGCATTCCCCATAACGATGTACGATGTTAGATCAGCTCCAGCACGGGGAGAGATGGCATTCCCCATAACGATGTACGATGTTAGATCAGCTCCAGCACGGGGAGAGATGGCATTCCCCATAACGATGTACGATGTTAGATCAGCTCCAGCACGGGGAGAGATGGCATTCCCCATAACGATGTACGATGTTAGATCAGCTCCAGCACGGGGAGAGATGGCATTCCCCATAACGATGTACGATGTTAGATCAGCTCCAGCACGGGGAGAGATGGCATTCCCCATAACGATGTACGATGTTAGATCAGCTCCAGCACGGGGAGAGATGGCATTCCCCATAACGATGTACGATGTTAGATCAGCTCCAGCACGGGGAGAGATGGCATTCCCCATAACGATGTACGATGTTAGATCAGCTCCAGCACGGGGAGAGATGGCATTCCCCATAACGATGTACGATGTTAGATCAGCTCCAGCACGGGGAGAGATGGCATTCCCCATAACGATGTACGATGTTAGATCAGCTCCAGCACGGGGAGAGATGGCATTCCCCATAACGATGTACGATGTTAGATCAGCTCCAGCACGGGGAGAGATGGCATTCCCCATAACGATGTACGATGTTAGATCAGCTCCAGCACGGGGAGAGATGGCATTCCCCATAACGATGTACGATGTTAGATCAGCTCCAGCACGGGGAGAGATGGCGTTCCCCATAACGATGTACAATGTTAGATCAGCTCCAGCATGGGGAGAGATGGTGTTCCCCATAACGATGTACAATGTTAGATCAGCTCCAGCACGGGGAGAGATGGCATTCCCCATAACGATGTACAATGTTAGATCAGCTCCAGCACTGGGGAGAGATGGTGTTCCCCATAATGATGTACAATGTTAGATCAGCTCCAGCACGGGGAGAGATGGCATTCCCCATAATGATGTACAATGTTAGATCAGCTCCAGCACTTGCCAGGCCTCAGTCTTCAGCAGGCCAAGGTCAAGATTTTTGTTCTACTTATAACTGACTCTGTTATTTTACTTTAGTTTTTTTTCCAAGTAACTCTCTCTTATTAAAATATAGCTTTAAGAAAGAAAACTTTGTGGTATTATTATAAAGATGAAATGAGTATTCACTGTAAAATGAGAAAATAGGCTTTAAATGAATATAATTTATTTTATAAACATAGTATCAAAGTCTTATCTTGTCTGTCAAAGGACTGAGGCTTGTTTCTTCCTCTTAGATAATGAAAAGTTGCTCAGCCATTCTAGTGCCTATCATAGATGATCTCTTCAAGTTAATGAAAAGATTCAGGTGAGATTTACACTGGGAACATCACTTTTAATGTTGAGGTTCAAGTTTATTCTTCTCCTTTTCCATGCTAACTGCTGCCTCCCATTTAATCCCAGTGGTCTGTGACTTAGTTACCTTCACACCACTGTGCTAAGATACTAGGCTAAAGGAACGGAAGGAAGGAAAGATTTGTTTGGCTTGTGACTTAAGAGAATACAGTCCATCCTGGCCAGGAAGGTGTGGATGTGAGAACCATAGCAGCTGCCCTGGTGGCGAACCTTGCTCTCATCTTGATCAAGAAGCAGAACAGGAAGAGAGCCTGGAGAGAAGGTTCAATGGTTAAGAACACATAATCACTCTTACAGAGGGCATGGGTTTGGTTCTCAGTACCGACATCAAACAGCTCATAACCACCTGTTATCTAGAGTTCCAGGGGATGTGGAACACCCTCCTCTGACCCCCATGAGTTCCTGCATGCATTGATGACTATAAACTCATGCACACACACACATATATACATAAAAAACAAGAAATACACATTTTATCCTTGACATCGAGGCTAGCGTGGTCTACATAGTGATTTCCAGGTGGGCTGGGACTAGGGACACTCTGCAAGAAAAGCTAAGAATAGTAACACATCTTGTGGGGGGGGGGTCTTTTTGAGACAGGGTCTCAATTTAGTTCCAGCTGGCCTGGAGCTCGCCATGTAAACCAGACTGGCCTTGAACTCACTGAGATCCACCTGCCTCTGCCTCCTGAGTGCTGGGATTAAAGGCTTGCACCACCAGGCCCCGCTAATAAACACATCTTTTTAAAAAGAAGACAAGACAGGGAGTGTGGGGCCGCGTTGTAGACCTCGAGGCCTACCATAGTCACCCACTTTCTCTACTTAGGTTGTGCCTCCTGGAAGTTCCACAAGTCCCAATATGGTGCCACCAGCTGGGGACCATGACCACGTAGAGCCTGTGGGGACCTAGCACACTCAGATCATAACAGCGCTTGGAAACCAGGATCTCAGTTAAGAAGATTTTAATGACGGAGGCACAGCAATGGGAGTACCTTCCCAAGCTGTCCATTAACAATGACAGCAGACATTCACGGGCATCATTTCTTCCCAAGTGCCCCCAAATTCTGAAGTGTGGTATGTTTAGCTTTGCAAATCAGCCTGAGAGACATCAGACTTCTGGCCCAAGTTCACATACTTCCCGAGGATCCCCATCTGACCACTCTGAGCCTGCATAATCAAGAGCCATTCTCTTCACATCCAATGCTTAGAGCCTTCTTGTGTTATTCTTGAATGTTGACTAAAAGTCAACACAGAATCCTGCTTTTCTCCCCAATGCTGGGCTTAATATCGGGCATCATGTCCAGCAAAAACTGCTACTCTCCTTTATCTTCTGTTAGACTAAATAACCACCGTGTTTCCATGCAGAAGCATAGCTGCTAATGTTTTAATTTGGGGTACAGAAAACACTGATTTTCTTTAAAGATAAACCATGTGCTAACTTAAGTTCGTTGTTTCATCTATTCATTTTTATCCTTTTCATCAAAAAGACATCTATTAAGAAGTCTGGCCTACAATTATACCCTAAGCAAATCTTGAACACGTGTAATCTTTCTAAACTGGCAGTGAGTAGAAAATCAGGGAAGGCCAGATAGAAACCATCTTTCTCCTCAGCACAGAAACTTTGCTTTCCTTTCCACTTAGCTGCTTACTTCTGTACAGAAACAGACTGAAGAAGATCATGTTGCGAAATTTGGCATCCACGGAGTTTATATTTTTCAGAATATTTAATAAAAGGCCACCAAATGTTAAAATAATTATCTATTTCCTGTATATGTGCAAGTTTTTCTCCATTGCTGAAATCTCTTAATTAAAAAAATTTAATGAAATGTTTTCTGTTCATGAAGAAGCTACTGTAGACATCTCAGTCAGTAAACAGCAGAGCGTTCCAGGTGGCCTCAAGTGCCTGCTCCCTCGGCGGGTCCCCGTGGCCCCAGAGCATCTCTCCTTGGACTGTTTGGCTTCCCTCTTGTGCTTTGGCTTTTCAGCCAACCTAGTCAACCCACCTTTTTTCTTATAATGCAATCATCTCAGTATACTAACACAGCCAGGTTTAGAAAGCATGAAAATGTGGCCTCTTTGCTTACCATCCGCTCCCCAAGCTGGTGTGCTGGCATGGACGGGACATGAGATACTGGTCCCTGTTGGTCTGTGTGCAGCTTCCAGCCCTCATGTGTCTTTGGTTAGATTTTCCCTCACCACAATTGTCAGGTGGTGTTTTATGACTAATATTATGTAACATGTAATATATGATATAATCCATATATATGTAATATATGATATATATCCATATATATTTGGATACATATATATAATCGCAGGCATCCTCAGGTTCTAGTTTTTATATACACCATGACTTTTGATACAGAGTCAAAAATATGTTTAACAAAGATAGTGAGATAGTGGCCCCTATGTGGTTATGAGCTTTCTATTTTCTTCTATAACACATTACCAGGTATTGTCTGCATACATAAAGTGGAAATTTCGGTCTACTTCATTCATTTCTCACTTGAGGGTAGGGAATGGATATGAGGCAGGAATCAAGTGTGACAATGTGTCCTTGCTTGGTGGTAGCAAACGTATGGCCCAGGAATAAAGGATGAGCTTATAGACATTTGAGTCCAGCTGACTTATGAATAGCTGTTCCCAGGGCACAATGCAGCCATGTCTTTTCTCAGAAGACATTTCCCAAGCCTGGGGATGTAGCTTAGTAGTGGAATATACACTTAGCATGTGCAAGGCTCTGCATTCCATCCTCTGTGCACACACAAAAGAAGCACCTTTTTTTGTAGTTCCTTTACATCGATTTACCCAACACAAATGTGTAGGGAACAAGTCAATGTAATAAAACCTAGCCATGAGAGGCTTACCATCTATTAGAGGAATGCAGATATTTAGACAGTCTATTAATCTCTCAGTAAAATCAATATGTCAACATGTTATATATAGATCTAGACTTTGAAATAGAACAAAGAATAAAATAGATATTTTTTTGACTCACACTAACAATCCAGCATGGAAAATTAATGATAAGCTATTAAAATATGTTTACTAGGTTGTTCTGTGTAGCTTGAGTTGTCAACTTGACACACCTGGGAAGAGGAGACTGAGCTGGGGTTTATCCATCAGATTGCTGTGCGGGCTTGCCTCTGAGGCATTTTCTTGATTGACCAGTGATGTGGGAGGGGCCAGCCCACTGTGGGTGTGGCCACCCCCGACCTTTGGTCCTAGGTTGTGTAAGAAATCAGGTTGAGGGGCTGGAGATGGCTCAGCGGCTAAGACCTCTCACTGAAGACCCAGCTTCATATCTCAGCACCCACACAGAGTCTAACATCCATCTGAAACTACAGGTACAGGGACTCCAACGCCCTCTTCTGGCCTCCATGGGCAATGAACAATATAGGTGCATTTACACAAATGGAGGCATAACACTCATGCACAGAAAATAAAAAGAAATAAAAAGTTTTTAAAGAATGTAAAGAAACCATGTTGTGCATAGTCCAAGAAGCAAATCAGTAAGCAGTGTTTGTTCCTCCATGGCCTGTGCTTCAGTTCCTGCATCCAGGTTCCCACCCTGCCTTCCCTCCATGATGAACTGTGATGAGCCCTGTAAACCGAATAAGCCCTTTCCTCCCCAAGTGGGTTTGGTCATAGTTTATTACAAAGGAATATAACTAGGGTTGTATTCATGAGAGTGACCAGGAGAAAACAACACAGAGTAATTTACAAGGTAGTGTTGTTCATTAGAATCAGTGGCTTCAGCATGATGAGATGATACTAGAACTAATATAAAAAAAAAAATCTTTGGAGAGGAAGAAAGAATGGCATTCTGGCCAAACAGAAGGGTAATTGTAAAGCCTCAAAATCAGATCTTTATTTTATTTTATTTTTTTAATTTTATTTATTTCGGTATGTGTATGAATGTACTGTCTGCATGCAGGTGTGTGCACCCGTGTCATGCAATGCCGCGGAGGTCAGAAGAGAGTGTCGGATTCCCCTGGAACTGGAGTTCTCCTGGAATTGGAGTTTCAGATGGTTCTTGGCCTCCATGTGGGTGCTGGGGATTGAACCCAGGTCCTCTGTAAGAGCGGTTGGCGCTCTTAACCGCTAGGCCACCTCTCCAGCCCCCAAATCAGATCTTTATATGTTGGAGGAAAAGACCAAAAGTGGAAGATGTTAGGGAGAACAAATAAGACTGGCTTAAGAGAGGGCCAGCTCAAGTCACAGCAGCCATGGTCAGTACATGTGCCTGGTGTTGCTAATTAGACTCAACCAAATCATGAAGCATCTTAAAACACAAGGATAATATAAATTCAAATGCTAGCATAGAGAGTCTTCAAAACCTGATAGTGCCAGTGTTACTTGAATTGTCTGTGAAGTTCTTTTGAGCAATGCAGACCAGTGCATTTGTAATAATAATAATAATAATAATAGTAGTAGTAATAATAATAAATGTAACAAATTTGAAATAGAACTGAAACAATGAGAATGATGACAGTCAGTCCTTGCTTTCTTACTGCTGAAAGGTTTATTTTTTTCTTTTCAAAGCCAATGTTTTATTGAAGCTCTGGGCATTTCATACAAAATTACATTACAAATCAAACCTATACCTGTTCCCTCTCCCTGCCCCCTCACCCCACCAGAGCTCATGCATTCTGCCAAACATTTAAAAAAATTTTTTTATTTATTTTTATTTTATTTATGTGTATGAATGTACTGCTTGCATGTAGGTCTCTGCACCCGTGTCGTGCAATGCCGCGGAGGTCAGAAGAGGGTGTCGGATTCCCCTGGAACTGGAGTTCTCCTGGAATTGGAGTTACAGACGGTTCTTTTTATCTTTTTCTCAGTCTCTCTCAAAATTCTCAATGCAGAAGTTTACTGTTTCAAGCAGAAGTTCACCGTTTCAGTCAGTTCTTTGACAAAGTCTTTTCTGTTGTTGTTGTTGTTCCTTCCAATATGCATTGCTCCAAAATATGCACATATGCATTCCACATATATCATAGGTTTTAGCATCTTCAGCCTGTGATTTTTTTTTTATTAGGTTGAAAGATGTCATGTTTGAAGGCTCCTCCTTGGCAAGCCCAAACCACCATCGGTTCTGCCCTTGTGTTCCACATTGGGGTTTTCCCTTCCCATGGTCACCAAATGAGGTCCAATAAGCACCGCATCCTGTCTTGATCTTCCTGTACTGGCCTCAGTGATACAGCCTGGGTAGTCCAACAATGGCAGTCTATACTCTGAAGAGGTTGTAATCCCAGTAGTAGCTCAGTCCACAAGTTGGATATCTCAGCAGTCCCCATCTGGCACTGAAGGTTTGGAGGGGATTCTTGGAGAGATATGAGTCCTCAGTCCATATCAGAAGGTTGAAAAGCTGTGTCTTCTCACATCTTTGAAGAATGGTAAAAGCAGTGGCAGCCACCGGGTAGCTGCACTTGCCAGTAAAACAGGCAAAACAACTGTGCTCTTTTTTATTTCTTTTTGTCTTTTTACTAAGATCTCAAGTTTTATACCTGAAGTACAATTTCTCAGGACTTACTATTTATTTATTTCTGGTTATACTTTCCTTTTGGATGTTTAAGGCCACATGGTTAGCCCAGATTAACCAAGGTTTTTGTTTTCTCAAGGTCAGTTGAGGATCAGGTCCTCAAGGGTCACTTAGGTTTTGGTTGGGGGAGGGAGCCCCTGGCTCCTTTTTGCTTTTCATTTACCAGTTCTATCTACTCAAGGACAAAATCAGGTCTTGCTATACCAGGCTTCCCTTTTTGGAGCATGAGCAGACTTTGCTGTTTATAAACTGGACACTGGCTGAAGTCCCATTAGTGGATCTCCAAGACCTCCCTGTACAGGCAGACTGGTGACTCACATTTGCAAGACATTTCAAGAGATGCCCCCATGCATAGTCCCCTGTGACTTAGTTGACCTCTGAGGGCAAGGAACAAAGTTATCCCTTAAGATCCTCGGCCAAATTGGTATGGGCATTAAGTATGGTAATTAAGCATCCAGAGAGGCTAAATTACACCAGCTTGATACTTTTAACTACTCTATAATATTTTAGAAAATGCTTGGACAAAAGCAAAGCAGCCTTGTATAAGAAATACCAAGAAGCACTCCCATAAAATAAATACTGTGGTTAGACATAATGTCATGACAAACTAGTTTTTTCTGCATTCCTTTGATCTTATACTATTCCATATACCAAAACTTCCTAACTCTGAAAATAAATGGTAGCTTAGTTCTAGGACCTGCTAAGGGATTCACAATATAAGAGCACAGTTGTTTTCAGATCACATTAACGTTGCTCAGTTTGTCTTACAACTAGGTAATTGGTGCTAGCATCCACAGATAAGGGATATCATTCATCGTTTGTTTTTCTGGGACTGTGAAAGGTTTCTGAATGCCCAACTTGGGTTCTTTGTTTTATCATGTGAACTGGTCAACAGATCATGGACCAGCAGCAGATCATGAGTCCACTTTGAATTGTTCTAGACCACATAACTGAAAGTTTTTATTATATTTTCACAATCTTCCATTCTTTACAGATATGGTAAGCATACTGACTCTTAATATCATACATTAATATTTATTTTAAAATTATGTATCTTTATATTATGTCCTGATGGTAATGCATATGTGTGTGTTCCTGTCTCGAATGTTATTAAGGTCCTTGATTTCTTTAAAGTACAGTAATATATGAGCCCAATATTCCCCATGTGCTTTTGGCATTATTTATGAAAAACAGTCTTTTAATTACCAAGCTTAACACATTATCCCTGGTGGAGACTCAAATCTCTTTTCCAACTCTAAACTGAGCAAAAGCTTTCATCTGGCAAGGTACTGAAGCCCACTATGAAATTTTTGTGCATAGAATTATCACCAAGAGCTATTTGGCAGCTTCTCCACCTCAATGAAAAGGACTCTGTATTTTATCTTCACACAAATAACTCTCGCCACTATATAAATTATTTTCTCAATTATCTTTCAACCTTTTGCAATAAGGTTTCCTGAATAAGAACTGGAAATATCTACATCACATTCCATGTTACTTTTCTTGATCCAAATTCTTTTAATTGGTGACTTAGTCCAAATCTATTTCAAGCCCAACAATATCCTGTGTATCTGGAAGAGCAGTGGAAAATGTTTACGTCATCTCACCCTATCGTGGGCCATAACCCCAAATTAATCTGGGAGACAGCCAATCCTTCTCTCTGGGGTGGTGTTGTCTCTATGAACCTACAAGATATTTTTTCATTGGAAGTGAAATTTTGTAATTGTGAAAAGAGATTTCTAATACACATTTTCCAGTGGCTCCCAAGTGAAGGGTAAGTCACTGGAGCATCTGACAGCATCCAGTCCGATTAGACTATCGCCTCTTTTGTGTTCAAAACCCTGATTTCATGCTTTGGGGGAGGAGCCAAATAGAGTGCTCAGCACACTGAAATCCAAAGATGCATCTAATACTGTGGGACTCACATTGCTATTTTCCCATCATCTGTGTCCTTGAACCTCTTTCTCTGATGTATCTGAGGTCTCGCACGTCTGTGTGACCACCTGAGTACTGCGTACCACTTCACCTTGAGCAGTCTTCTAAGACACAGATCACCACTGACAGTGACCAGGAAGGAGTCTTAGTCCAGAAACTCACACCGAAAATGCCCATTGTTGGGCTCCACCAGTCTGATCAATAGTCTCAAATAGAACCATTTCTAGTGTGTCTTGTGTGCATCTGAATCAAAGGTTTGAAATGCCATTATCTAAAAATCAGATGAAACATTTGGCTCTGTCTGAAAGAAGCACATGTTAATTACTCATCCAACAATCAACTTGAATTTCACAAAATGACTGATGTCTCTGTGAGTCTGTGAAGAAGAAGCACTGAACATAATGTCCAGGGCAGTGTATGTGAGCTCGTGTGTGTGTGTGCGTGTGTGTGTGTGTGTGCGTGTGTGTGTGTGTGTGCGTTTTCTTGTGGCTACACATTCATATGTATGTGGAAGTCAGAGGTCAACCCCCAGTGTCAGAAACTGGCCACCTTATTGTTTGAGACAGAGTCTTCATTTGTCCTGTCTTTATTTCTCTGGCTGGCCAGAGAGTCCCAAGGACCAGCCTGCACCCCCAACTCTGGAATTACAACACTGGCTTTTTAACATAAGTTCTAGAAAATCCAATCTAAATCTTCATGCAGTTTACAGACTGTATCACCACCCCCTCCTCAAGCTCTGAAGGGCAATTTTTTTTTTTTTTTGGTCTTTTCGAGACAGGGTCTCCCTGTAGCTCCAACTGTCCTGGAACTCACTCTGTAGATCAGGCTGGCCTTGAACTCACAAAGATCCGCCTGCCTCTGCCTCCCAAGTGCTAGGATTAAAGGCGTGCTCCACCACACCCGGTGGCATTTTTAAAAACCATAAGTTAATAGAGGAAGTACATATGGACACACACACACACGAATCCACCTCCAATTTTTGCAGGTAAAGCACTTTATGGTTTACATGAGAAACATTCCCACTGAGGGGATAAACGTCCTCCTTTGTCTGCAATATATCTTTTTTGTTTTCAAGAAAAACATATATATATATATATATATATATATATATATTGATTTTTTCAATAAGCCAAATGTAATTGAAAAGAAACTGATACTACCAATTAGTCTTAAGTGAACCCCTCTAAAATAAATAAATAAATAAACAAACAAATAAATAAATAGGTGTTTAGTTACCCCAAGTCAGTTTCGAGCTTCTTGGAGTTCATGACACTGTTTTCCTAAGGGTAGCCTTGTTTGGGAAGGAATAAAAACATTATCTACAACAAAAGCACACCAAAAAATACTTCGTTTTAGCTGTAACTAAAACAAGAGACAAGGACAAGAGCCCGAGATTAAACAAGGGGAGAAACCGTCTGTTACTGGGAGGACGCTTTCCCAGCTCCTCCTCCCTCATCTTGTTCACTGAAGCGTGGAGGCTTCGTGGGGAATAGGAAGCATTTTTCACACGTCTGATGGAGATGGAGAAGGAGAAGTGAACTCTCCAACCTTCTCAGGAAAAGGAGCTGATAGGCTGCCAAGCAAAGATCCTAGTCCGGGGCAGGCAGGTAGGCACACGTTTAGAGATGCTGAATGAACTCTTTCTGCCCACCTTTACAGTTCTTTCCCATATAACAAGCACTGATAATAATAATAAACCACAGATCCATTCTTCCCTGAGGCAGTACCTTTGTGTTTCAATTCTGGGCTCTGGCTTTTCTAGCTGATTACTACTCGTTTCCCAACAGCCTCTGGATTGGGCGGTGCGGTACTCCACTCCACTTGAGCTGATTTCCGTCCCTTCCCTCCCCCGTCCATCTCCCTTTCTTCATTCACCAGGCACTAGGCCTCAGCTGCAAGTCTTCTCATTCCGGCTCTCAGATCTCTCCATCGGGCCCTCCCCAGCCTCTTTTGTTCCTTCTGGCCGAGCCCTCTACCTGCTCAGGGCCACCATGGCCTACTCACTCACTCCGCAACCCCTGCAGATCGTCCCCTACTCTTCATCTTCTTTCTACGTGCCACACAGGCTCTGTTCCACAATTTCATCAGGTGGCCTGGGGGTGAGGGTGAGCCAGCTGTCACTTAAACTCCCTCCACCGCAGCCAGCCTGAAATGGAAAGTGTGATAAATGGAACCGTACAAGGCTCAATTTCGTCTGGAAATTTCAAACTTATGATGTCCAAATAGGTTCATAAATTCCCCCCGAACGCATCTCTGCTCTCTGTAATACCCAACTGCAGGTTTCAACTGAGCAGGCCTCCCTACCTGTTTCCACAGCCCGAGCTAGTGGGAGTTTGGCATTCGTCTAGTGCGTTTCCTTTGCCATGTTTTAATCTAGTGCCCGGCCTGCGGACGCAGTCACTGCATACATATTTGCTGATTCTTTTCCAGAGGATAAATGTCAACAACGGACAGCCCAGGTAGTCTTCAAAGGAATTTCTCCAGGACCTGCTTTTACTCCTCACTGTTTCTAAAAGCCAGTGCTGACTTTGTTGCTGGCAAATGTGTTTCTACATGCCCTGTCCTGGGGGAGAGAACTGTCCAGTGGAGTGTCTTCAGACTCTGTCCTCCCTATCTCTCTGACAGAAAGGCTTTGTCCCTCCATCTTTTCCTTCTTCTGGTCCTGATTTTAAGGAACTAGTTCTTAAAGGAATTTGAGCATGCCCATCTGAACGGAAAGCAGAAAATTAGTGGGCCTCCCCTGTGAGCTACGTAAGAATGGCCACTCATGGAATATGAGTTCCTCTTATGCAATATGAGATGCAGCATGGTTATGTGTATAAAAGGTTAAAGGGAAATATAAATAAATAGCATTCTCCTTCATTTAGTTTCATTAATATATGATTGCACGAGAAATGCAAGGAGAAATTCTTTTCATTCCCCATCGCCTTTTCCTACATTTGTTGTATTTTCTTTTTGCATTTAGGCCATCTATTTCCACAGAAGTATCTGTCTGGGTTTTTAAAGGAAAACAGTATTGTGTGTCCATTGTTCCCAGACACAATATGTCTATGGAGATCTTTCCGTATGATTAATTTAGTTGTAATTCTTTTCAAATGAGTTTATATTATTTTATATTATGTCTATAACATGAATTTGAAAACATTCCCTCAATGAGCATTTACATAATCTACATTTTTTTCTACTTTTTATTACATTTTTGTTTTTTTACTACTTACTACTTCAATGAATAGTTACAAATATGCACACTATTACACATATATGATGCATTATTTCCCCCTCCCCAGGGTAGATAGCAAGAAATAAAATTAATATAATGAGGAAAAGAAATATACCCATGCATTTAATGTTGCTTTTGTGCATATTTAAATATTGGTTTATGACTGATTTTTATACTTTAGGACATAGTACTCATCTTTATAGTGGTTTTATAAATGCTTACTAAAATTTGTGTTAAAAAATCGAAGCTAAAATAGATAGCATTCTATCTAGTTATCTAGTGGAATGCCTTTTGGCAACTGTAATAAGCTCTGTTAAAAAAAATATATATATATGTAATAAGCTCTGTTAAAATATATATCTTAGCTTCTACCCCAAATATCTTCCTCCGCAAACACGCCTTCAGAAGGGATTTCCTCTCGGTGGTCTGGGAATGTAAGCACCTGTTCTGGTAATCATGTAGGCTTCTAACTTGAACCCACCAATTTAACAATTAAAGAATAACACAGGGGGATGTATAAAAACTGTGAAGAAACTTAAGCAAGAGTTCTTGGGGAGGAAACCACACTCCAGTCTGCAGGCAGGAATAGAAGTCCCAGTTTCCAGGCACCTTCTCTGCTCTTGGCTGGTCCTGAGCTTCCCTGTCCTGTAACAAATAGACCAATTTTCATAAATATTGCCTACTTTCGCCCTAAAATTGGCTTTGTCAATGTAACATGTTTTCTTAAGAAACCCATTTTTTGTTTTGTGTTGTTTTTGTTGTTGGGCAGTGATGGGGGTTGGGTTTAATCCCGTCATTTCTAACTTCCTTCAATTAAAAGACGACACTAAAGACAACAACAACAAAACACCTGTCTGTCTTTCAGGTGTGCACTCACATGCTGTAGGGGAACAGAAGTTCAATGTTATCACCCTGAATTTGATGCCAGCCTGTAAGGGAGGAAAAGAGGTAGGGAGGGAGGGAGAGAAGGAAGGGAGGGAGGGAGGTAAGGAGGGAGGGAGGGAGGGAGGGAAGGGAGAAATGGTTAATGGCTAGGGACATTTTCTTATAAATTATTGACATGGGAGACATCTCAATGGGTACATAAATAACTTTTATATTAGAAAATATGTACTTTAGAATTATTATCTACTTGAAAATAAAGCTAAGTATAATATGACACATGCTCACTCTGACATGGAGAAGGGGGAATGACTTAAACATTTTAAGAAAACAGCTTATCTTGAAACATTTAGCCATTTGGGTTAAATATGTGTACATTGCTATATTCTTCCAAAGTATCCATCAGCTTCTACATAATGCTCCATGTACAATCATAGTCATGGAATTTTTAATTCAGTCCTTCAGTGGATCCAGCAATGCTCTTTTATTTATTTATTTTCCTCTTTTAAAAACAAAATCTCATGCACCTATTCCAGGAATCAAACTCAGGTTGTCAGACTTGGAAAGCAAGGGCTTTTACCCCCTGAGCATCTCCCCAGTCTCGTGCTAACCATTTTTACTACACCACATAACATTTTTAGCATACTCTGGAACTGCTATTCCAAATACCATAATTTCAGAAACGTTATATAAGCACTAATTGTCAGCACAATAAAAAAGAGGAATCCAATGAGCTTCAGAGACATGAAAGCAAGTAGTCAAGAGGGGAACGAGTCTAGAACCTGAGGAAGGAAGCTGATGAGGAAAAGATGAGACACTGGCCTATTGCACAGAAAATTTAATTTTATATATTTCCTATTGGGGAAAAGAGCAAATATGTGGGAATAGTATAAAGAACTCTTACAAATTAATAAGAAATTTACAAATGCTAGGAAAACTACCAAGGGACATCCATATAGGAAGAAACCCAAGTGAAATATATATATATATATATAAAACCCAAGTGAAATATAATATATATGTTTTTAACTGATAAGTAGTGAGTTAAATGAAAAATCATAATACAAATATATTAATTAAAATGGTAAAAAAAAAAAAAAGAGTCAAATAATTCCATATGGTAACAAGACCGTGAGGAAGTTCTTAAACCTCACTGGTGTAAGGATAAATTTGGACTTCGTGGAGAACCTTGGGACTGGCACTGCTCAATGGAAATATAACCATGAGCCACAAATTTAGCCATACTTTTAGTAGACATATTTAAAAAATAATGGAGGGGGGCAGGGAAGTTAATTTTCATAATATATTTTATTTAACTCACTTTTAAAATGTTATTTTGACAGTCTATAGCTACTGAAGTCCTATTTCTTTATAGAAAAGCCCCCTGATAGAGTATCCAAGTTCAACTGGTCAGCCTCATAATAGGGCATCACTAACTTGACTCAGTAGGCCATATATATACATGTATGTGTGGGGGTATTGGATGAGGGCAGAACACAGAAGAAATTGGAAGGGAGGAGAGGTATATATGATGCAAGTATACTCTAATCATGTGTATGCCATCCTCACAAAAAATTGTTAAATAGTACACACACTTTATTTCCTACTGTCTTCATATCTGGTGTGATTATATATTTTTTATATATAATATATATATTATATATTATATATAATCACATATATATTATATTTATATAATATATAAAATATATATTATATATATCATTATATATATATATATAAAATCTCAATTTGTACCAATGCATTTCAAAGGCTTGAGCAGTCCATGTGTTAAGATGCTACCATATAGGACAGCTGTTAACTTGTCAATATCTGTAACATTGATGTTGCCCCCCAAAGCATTGTACAATTATGCCAGATGTTTGAAGAATATCCATTGCAATCTTTTTACCATTATTCTTTAAAGCAAGCTATGAAAACAGCCATCAATCAGAAAATGAGTTTAAGAACCGTCTTGTGTCCACATTGTGACCAGAGGATAGAACATGAAGACAAATGATCTAGAATTACACTTGACAAAAACCAATGACCCTACACACAGAGGTCTGTGAGAAAGTGGAAGGGAACTTTCTGATAATAAGGAAGGTTGGGGGGGAGAAAAGAGAGGGAAGTGGTGAGGGGAGGTGAAGATAATTCATTATGTACATTTGTGAAACTATCAAACAATAAAACACATGGTACAAGAAATATAAACTGGGATACCTTAAGTAAAGCTCAAATGCATCTAAAACCATGTTATTTCCTATTTAAGTATCTATAGTAATGCTTACCTATCTATGCAATGCTCCTCAGCTTACAGTGAAACACACCTAATAAACTCAAAATAGAAGTTGTCTATATCCATAGATTTCTGCTGCTTTCAGCCTTAATCAGAGAGGTTTTTAATTGCAGAGAGTATTGGTTGATGCAGAGACTCATAACTCTTCAAACCACTGAGGATAAGTTAAGTGCAAATTCCTGGGATATTTGGAACACCTGTATCACCACCACCCAAGGCTGGGGGAACATCTAAAAGAGAGGGACCAGAAGTCCTGTGAAATTCAAAAGATAGTGAGGCATGCTTTGCAAGGCTGCCTTCTGGACATGATGTGGTTGTTACATTCATGAAGTCACAGCAGCTGTGGTTACCCACACAAGACTGCCACCAGGTGAAGAGAGTTAGAAACTCCAGCATGGAGAAGAGAGGGGCTCCTGACACGTCGTCCTTATTGGGGAGCTAGTGGCAGTTGGCAGGTGCGGAGGGAGAGAAAGGCACCTTTCTTTGGAAGTGCGGATGTAGGTAGGTTGCCTGTGCCTCAGTGCATGACCCCACACTGATTAGACTCAGTGGGTTATGAAGGTGTTTAAAGGCACGAAGTTGGAAGGGAGAGTGGGAGATATGTCAGGGGGATGGAGCGTAGACCTGACCCAGATACCTCTTGTACAGGTATGTATGCAGTTTTCAAAGACAATGCATGATACAACCAACATACCAAACATCGCAGTTTAGACCAGTGCTAAGAATTCTCACGACTGGGCAAAATCATTTAACAGAGCATGTCTCATAATAAAGTGTTAATGATCTTTTGTAAGTTATTGATTACTATGTTGAAAGTGAGAAACAAAATTGTTGAATTGATATGCTTTTGTACTAACATAATGTCAAAATCATAAATTTAATTATAAGTCAATGCCATACCGTGTCTTAAAAGAAAGGAGAGGGGAACATGTAGGAGTAAGTACAGACAATTTTATTCATGATGCCATATTTGCTAACCTAGGTCGGTGGCTTATATATTCTGTACTTGTTGATTTGTAAGATATATTGCACAAAATAAATAAATAAATAAATAAATAAATAAATAATTTAAAAAAGATATATTTCATTAGCTGGGCGTGGTGGCACACACCTTTTAATTCTAGCACTTGGGAGGCAGAGGCAGGCGGATCTCTGTGAGTTCAAGGCCAGCCTGGTCTACAGAGTGAGTTCCAGGCCAGCTGGGACTTAAAAGGGAGACCCTGTCTCGAAAATAGAAAAAAAGAAAAGAAAAGAAAAGAAAAAGACACTGCACTGTTCACAAAGCAGTGTCAGTAGCACACAGCTCATTCTAGTACTGGTTTTCTAATAAATGAGAACTAAGTTTAGATTCATGGAATTTTAGTTTTCTGTTTTCTTTTTCCACAGACTCGATAGATTGTGTCTAATAGTGGCGTTTGCCATCTTCACTTTTCCTGCAGCCCCCCATTTGTGGTCAAGTTTAGTTTGTGTGTCTTTAAAGAAGACATGTAGCGACTTTAAAGAAGACATGTAGCGACTTCATAGAATCCATAGCCAGGTGTCAGGGAAAGAATGGTAAGCATGTATGTGGAAGATCAACCAATGGACCAATCGGCACTGGCTTTCCCTGGGGTGCACATGCAGACAGTTGTTGGTGAAGGCAGATAATCATATCACAATTTCTTGCCTCCACTGATGGCTTGGCAAAACTTCCTGACCTGGGTTCTATTACGATTTTCCTAACTTGGGTAGAATGGCAAACACGGACCTCCCTTCAAGCCATCAGCGTCATGAATGTCTCAGGTACCAGGCTGAAACTCATACAAAAACAAAGTTAAATGAATTCTGTCTGCAGAGCTGATATTTTGAAAAATATATACCACTGGTCATCACTCTATTGCTTTGAGGATGCTCCCTAGATAGAGGGAGAATTTCCAAGCCATCCTCACCAAGGGAAAACATCAATTAACAACAAGCAAAGATGTCTCCTTGATGCTATAGCACATCCTTTGGGTAACAAAGTATTACTGTGTTCAAGGAGTATTAAAGTATTGTATCCTAGTGTTACTAGAGGGACTTGGAACTAATGGAGCAGGCTACATATATACTCTAAAAGATAACTCTGTTTTTCAAGTTTGCCTTATTAGAAGAATCACCAGGGCTGTTGTGCAACCTGTCCTTCTGGGATTCCCTTGGCACCTACAGAATTAGTACCTCATGGCTATGGCTTCCTCTTCTGTGTCAGTGTTATTGATGGGTGGGAACTGGGCTAGCAGCAGCATCACCCAGCAACTACAGAAAAAGGACTTAACACTTTCCACACCAGATTTATTTGAAGTAGACACTCAGAGAGTAGGGCTGAGCTGCTATGGTTCAACAAGCCTTACAGATGATTCCAAGGTTGGTAAACTGTGAGAACTGCTGGCCTAGAATATGGCCAATAAACTGTGTGCTCGCATCACTTGGGAACTCACTAGAAATCCAAACCTTGGGTCCCACTTCAGATCTACTGAAAACAGCATCTCCAGGTGATCGCTGCAAATCCTGTTTCAGAGCAGGAGCGGAATTTCATTTCCTACCTTCAATCTTCAGGGAGTCTTCTCAGCAGACTGTGACCTCAGGCAAGTTATTTCATGTCTCTCATCCTCAGTTTCCCTTCATATAAAATATGAAGGATATGGGGCTGGAGAGATGGCCTAGCGGTTAAGAGCACCGACCGCTCTTACAGCAGACCCAGGTTCGATCCCTAGCACCCACATGGCGGCCGAGAACCGTCTGAAACTCCGATTCCAGGAGAACTCCAGCTCCAGGGGAATCCGAGACCCTCTTCTGACCTCCGCGGCATTGCACGACACGGGTGCACAAACTTGCACGCAGACAGTACATTGATACACATACAGAAATAAATAAATGCCGGGCGTGGTGGCGCACGCCTTTAATCCTAGCACTTGGGAGGCAGAGGCACGCGGATCTCTGAGTCCGAGGCCAGCCTGGTCTACAGAGTGAGTTCCAGGACAGCCAGAGCTACAGGGAGACCCTGTCTCAAAAAGACAAAAAATAAATAAATAAATAAATAAATAAATATGAAGGCTATTATTGCATCTGGTGATCTTCAAAGGCCTGTCCTGCAAGATGAAATGAGATAATGTACTTGCAGAAACTGTCGGGATTAGAAATGGTCTGGCCTAATTCTGATCCTCCTTAAAGAACACACAAGGTCAGTGTGGTGGTTAACGCCTGTAATCCCAGCACATGGAGGCTGAGGCAGGAGGATAGCCATGAGTTTAAAGCCAGGTTGGGCTACCTAGTGTGTTCCAGCTCTGCATGGACTACAGAATGAGACCTTGCCAGAAACAAAAGCCAACAAACAAACAAAAACAACAACAAATACAAAACCCACTTAGATAATGAGAACATATCTAGAAAGATGAACAAGTAATATAAAGATCTACACCTGCGTCACACGAATCACCAGTTCACACACCCAAATAGTGGTGTGTTTGAGGTGAAGTTCTTAGAATAAATATTCTAGAATTTAACATCTACCATAGTCATGAGACAGTCAGTGCACAGAAGCCTTGGCAGGACACGTGACAAACAGGTTTTTCTTTTTTGTGTGCTTCTATTGATGTTTTGTGTATTTCTTTTTTGTGTGCTTCTATTGATGTTTTGTGTATTTCTTTTTTGTTGTTTTGTGTATTTCATACATTATTTTTCAATTCAGTTCAGGCATATTCCCCTTTCCCTTCCCCCCACCCCAGCCCAGATCATGCATTCTGCCATAACTGTCCTGCATCTTTCTCTCAGTCTTTTTTTTTTTTATGCTTAGGAATTCACATTTTCCTCCATTTGTTTTATAGTATTCTAAAATATGGATACATACTCTCCACCCATATACAGTAATTACAGAGTCTGAAAATAAGTGGTGGGTGGATTCTAGAGCCCGTTGAGAGATTCAGATTATAACAACATAGTTGCTTTCAGATAAACAGAAATATATAACAATAATGTTTTTCAGCTTGCCTTTCATCTAGGGGGTTTGGTGTTAGC
This sequence comes from Rhizomys pruinosus, assembly GCA_009823505.1. Lineage (NCBI taxonomy): Eukaryota > Metazoa > Chordata > Mammalia > Rodentia > Spalacidae > Rhizomys > Rhizomys pruinosus. Next base: position 2,432,448 of record VZQC01010158.1, read on the forward strand.
ATCCACATGAGGGAAACCATTTGCCGATTGTTTTACTGGGACTGTGTCACTTCGCTCAGCATAAGGCTTTGAGCTCCATCCATTTACCTGCAAAGTTCATGATGTCATCTTTCTTTACCGCTGAATAGTACTCCATTGAGTAGATGTACCACATTTTTGTCATCCACTCGTCTGTTGAGGGGCATTTGGGTTGGTTCCAGCTCTTCACTATTGTGAAGAGAGCTGCAATAAACATGGATAATCATGTATCTTTGTGGTAGGATGAGTCTTTTGGGTATATACCCGGGAATGGTATGACTGGGTCAGGTGGTAGGCTCATTCCGAGTCTTTTAAGGGTTCTCCATAGTGGTTGAACAAGTTTACATTCCCACCAGCAGTAGATGAGTCTCACCCTTTCCCCACAACCTCTACAGTATCTGTTGTCTTTTGTTTTCTTGATCTTAGCTAGTCGTATTGGAGTGATATGATATCTGAGAGTGGTTTTAATTTGCATTTCCTTAATTATTAATGATTAAACAGGTTTTTCTAAAAAACAAAAAAAACAGGGCTCTTCAGAGGCCTGGTGATGCTCAGAAAATGTGAGACAGATCATTTTGATCACAATTTTCATTTTTAAATAATAGTTGGGTAGAGGTGGGAGATGGCTCGGTGGTTAAGAGCACTGGCTGCTCTTGCAGAGGATCTGGGTTTGATTCCTAGTACACAAATGGCAGCTAACAACTATCCTTAGCTCCAGTTCCAGAGAATCCAACACCCTCTTGTGGCCTCACAGATACTGCACACATTGGTGCACTTACATACCAGCAGGCAAAGCACTCATGCAATTAAATAATAAAAATTTTAATTAAAAAAACGTGTAAGTAAAGGCTACGGTTTTTAACCCCAAGGCACCCTAAGAAAGGTATGAAAACACAATCCTGTTAGAGTATCCTATCCACTTCTCCTAGTCTTCCTGCTCTAAGAGGGATAAACACAATTAAGGACATCAATAGAAAAGTGATTTTTGCATCAACACATTTAGTGTCTTATTCCAGTAACCACCTCTCTCTCTCTCTCTCTCTCTCTCTCTCTCTCTCTCTCTCTCTCTCTCAAGAATCTCACCCCAAATCTTAGGGGCACCACTGCTCTCTTATTTACTATATTCTGCCCTCTGCATTAATTTCAACAAATGAAATTAGAATGGTTTCATATTAAATGGGAATGTAAAGTTCAATTAACGACACATGCCACTTGCACCCCATCACCGTCACCCCACCCCAGTGCTCCCAGAGCAACTGGCAATGGCAGTGTCGCTCCAAGAGTAGAATTCATGAATTAACTACTGCTGAAAAGCCGACAGAGGGAGCACAAGCCATTGTTGTTTTGTAACACATTAAAAAAAAAAAGTTATTAAAAATGAACTTTCCTCCTGGTATACCATAAGATTTTTTAAATGGCTTATACTTGTATACCTAGATCGTGAAAGATATTTTTCAAGTAATAACTACTAAAATGAGTCCAATTTTCTTATTTTAAATCATGTCAGAAACAGAATGATTTAGGAAAAAATTATTATGGGATTACGGGAAGAAGTAAACGTGTCTGATATATTTTCTAAGCATCACTCTCCTTGTATTTCTGAGGTCCTAGAAAAGGCTTTTAAAATTCACTTTGCTCTATCTGCCATCACCTCCCAACCCTTCCCTCCTTCCTTTCTACTAGGAATGAACGCCACATAAGGGGGACGGGGTCGGCAGAAAAACTGCTGTAGAGCTGCACACCTTACAAATTTAAATCTTGAAGCCAAAATTTCTCTTTCTTGACCAAAGAAATACTTCTGTCTTCATATTTACAGTTTACCAAAGGAACTTTTAATTTCCCTACAAAAAAATGTTTTTACAATCAGAACAGTACACCTTTTTTGCCTGTGACCTTTTTATATTATTTGGCTTCTCAAATTCAAATACCAAACTAAATCATCTTCTCTTCAAAGTAGATATTCCATAAGGCTGGGGATTTGGCAGTTCTCCTTGAATCTGGTGTGTGTGTGTGTGTGTGTGTGTGTGTGTGAAATCCTTATTATGAATGTACAGCAATGCCTACTCATACTATCAGCAGTCCATGAAATACAAGTCCCCATACTGGCTTCCCACAGTAACACTACAAAGTTATCTAACGAGAATGACTCTCCCCTCATCGAATGTGCTCACTTGATGAAAACTTTCAGGGTCAAATACCTGTAAGACCAAATACTAGAAACGGTATTTGCGTTGATTATATATTTACATGTGAATAGTTTTCTGTGTTTCTGATAGTCTATGACTATAGAATGTTGCTACCCTAGCCCCCTCACCCCCCCTCCAGAAAAAAGAGTAATAATGTTTAACACCTTGGCTTTATTGAGTTGTTGCAATTGGGATAGTGTTGAGATTACTGGCTATTCAAATAGTTTAAACCAAACTACAGCTGTTGGAGTCGCACAAAAGGCCCTCTACATGGCCAGCTGTGCCTTATAAAGATAGTTGTTACCTTTCCCAGCGCGGCTTTATTTTATCAGCAAGCTGTGGTTGGTTGTTTTTCCACCATGCAAACATACCTGGCCACATTGGAATTTATTTATTGTAACTTCTCGATGAGGTTTTACATATGTTCTAATCAAAAACATGGGTTTCCGGCAGCTTCCCTTCTTTCTCCATTTGGGGGCATGAAGGGGCAGTGCGTATAATAAAGTTGGGTGAATGTTCCCGTTAGAAGTTTCTGATGAGGAATGCAGTCATTTGAACAAGATTGCTGGTGTCAGCTCACAAAGATAACCTTTTAAACCGGTTCGTAGGATACCGTGTCTTACTATTTCCCATCTTCAATACAATCTTGTGTTTGACCCCCTTGATAAAGTGACTCCCATACATATGGCTGCCAGAACGTAGCAAAGGGAAATGGTTCAGTGATTTAAATTCTTTACCCCTGAAAGCTTTTAGCTCTTTGACGTTTAAAAATAAGTTAAAGAGTCTAGTATAGACTGCTCAGAAACTAACAAATCAGCGTGCCATTCACCAATGAAACACACAAGACTTATTTCTAGTTTCACCACCTTCAAACTACTCAGAGAGCATCCCGTTTGAAAGAAAACTCGACCCATCTTCTCTTTATGGGCTTCAGGCTGCCATTCAATTAATGAAAAGAAGTGACAACAGAAGTTAATAACTATTCCTGATCATTGAAGCAATCTATGGAGGTGGCTGGAAGGCAAACGCATGGGGAGAAATTGAACTTGATGGGTGGAGCCCTATAAATATCCTCTGAGCTTCTTTACTATCCCCTGTTCCACGAGGCAGGGCCGGGGCATCTGCTCCCAAACTGTTCCCATCCTGTTCAGAAACTGACCTGAATATATATTGAGCTTAATGACCAAATGTTTAAAAATTCATTGCACAAGAACAGCTGAAAGCAGTTGATTGGTTTGTACTTTATTGTATGCACCTTGCTTCCCAGAACCGCAGTAAAGGAGAGGTCAGCTGGTAAACATTTGGGCATTTAAAAATAAGAGGCCTGAGATTTCCCAATGCCCCTGTCTGTTCTCTTCACCCAGAGCTTTAGACCCTGCTAAGTTCTTTCTGCCAAGCTAGCCTTTTGTTTGGCTTTTGTCTGCCTTTCTTGATATAGAAGTCTCAGTCAGATCAGTCTGTGGAAGTCTGCCCCAGCCAGACCCTGCCTAGAGAAGTTAGTTTCTGAAAATCTCATGCTTGCTGACTAGTGCAGTCTTTTCAGTTGAAGAACACAGGTATTTTTGTTTTTATATGAAGCATTGTTTCAGACTTTCAGGGTAACCATGTGTGTAAGGCAACTACAAACATACAGCACACTCCCAGGGTCACCCCTAAAGTTATACTCTCAGATCATAGCCTACCTTCCCTTGGAAAATTCTTCTGGGAAAAAAGAGATTATTTGTTGAAATAAGGGTTACTTAGGATGTGAAAATGGGCTAATTAGTTCCAACTCCAGCTTCCAGCGGGCCTTTGAAGTAAATAAAGTCTATCCCAATTCTAAGGAGACCAGGATAATTTTAAAATACATAATTCTTTATACCCTTTGTTAACAACAATCCAAACTTTTGTGGTGTATGTGTGTATTCACGTAGGTGTTGGGCAAGGACACATGAATGTGTCTGGCAGCCCCAGGTTGTTATCAGGTGTCTTTTTCAATTGTCTCCCATCTTGTATGTTGAGGCAAATTCTCTCACTGAACTTGAATCTTGCTTTCTTGGCCAGTCTAGGTAGCCAGCGTGCCCTGGGGAATTCTTGTTAACATTGGCCTGACTGCTATTAACCTGGATGCTGAGAATCTGTTCCCCAGTCCTCATTGTGGCATGGTGATCACTTTACCTACTGACCCATCTCCCCAAACTTCTTCTTTCTTATCTATTGGTGCCAAATCTGTGTTTCTCTAGTAGTTGTACAGTAATGTGATCAGTCTAATTCTAGTTATTACAGTATTGAGATGTGTGTGTGTGTGTGTGTGTATGTAAAAAGAAAATAAAACCATTGAGGCATTTGTTAATGGAGTATGCTGGCCACTGGCAATGCAGGCAGGAAATAAGAAATAAGGACCAACAGAGGAGACAGTGTTCTTTTACTTCCTGCAGTTTTCAGCTATTTTCTCCTGTGAGCTCCTGGTGTGCACTGGTATTTGCACCCCTGCCATCATCTATTATAAAAAAATGAGTCCTTTTGCTTTCATTAAGGGCCTTTGGAGTATACGTATCAGTGTTTAACTACTGCTCCTCTTTAACTGATTTATTCCTTTCTTCTTTATAATCTTCCCCCTCTCAGTGTGTGGCTCTTTGTCATTAGAGTGATAATCATAATACTAGCAGGATGTAATTTCCCATAATTCTAAGTAGCTGTGTGTGCATACACACCCAGTTTATTCTTAGATTCATTTACAGCTCTAATTTCTTCATCTAGTATTTAAATACAGCAGGTGTTTATCTTCATCAAAAAAATATTTGGTGCCCATGGCATAGGGAGCCCAGGGTTGATCCTAGGTGACTTGAATTTACACAGGCCAGATGCAAAGATGTAGAGATACTATTTTTTCCCCTAAGATTTTTGGAGACTTTTGTAGATCTTTGTCCCTAGCACTGTAGAGTTATGTTTCATTTCTTCAGATGGTTTAAGTAGCAGAAACTTTATTTTGCTTTCTTAAAATTTCCTCAGCTGTGTTTGCAAGGGTAGGTTAACCAAAGCATGTTAAGATGAACTACTGAATGGTTCCTTGCTTTTAACAGGATGCTTTGCTTCAAAAGTGTAATTGAAGCCGGGCGTGGTGGCGCACACCTTTAATCCTAGCACTTGGGAGGCAGAGGCAGGCGGATCTTTGTGAGTTCAAGGCCAGCCTGTTCTACAGAGAGAGTTCGAGGACAGCTGGGCCTATAGGGAGACACTCTCTCGAAAACACCAAAAAAAAAAAAAGTGTAATTGAGGGGATTTCTCATTTTGTAACCATTCCATAGAAAAAATGGTGGTGATCTTGTAATAAGTACTGTGATTATTTTTCCTTTTCCTGAAGGACTTTATCAACCTCAGAACCTGGCATTTCTCTTCACAATGCCTATAATATTATGGGCAGAATATAGGGGATTAGGGGTGTTGAGTAGATCCACTTAATTGTAAGTGGAATTATACCTTGTAAATCATGCTTTTGGTTTTAAAAGGTGATTCTGAGGGCTAGAGAGATGGCTCAGCAGTTAAGAGCACTGACTACTCTTTCAGAGGACCAGGGCTTGATTCCCAGCACTCAGCTGGAGGCTAACTGCCATCTGCAATTCCAGTTCCAGGGGAATCCAATGCCCTCTTCTGTCTTCCATGGGCATTGTGCAATATAAGTGTATTTACATAGTGCAGGCATACACTTATATTCATAAAATTTTAAAGTAAATTAAAATATTTTTAAAAGTACTTCTGACTGGCTTTAAAGCATTAAGAGTTCCATTCTGAAGTATTAAGATAAAAAGATACCTATTCTAAGAGTGGTGGCACACACCTTTAATCCCAGCACTCAGCAAGCAGAGGAAGGTGAATCTCTGAGAGTTCAAGGCCAGCCTGGTCTACATAGACAGTTCCAGGCCAGCTTGGGCTTAAGGCAGATCCTGTCTCAAAAATACAAAAAAAATTGTACCTATGATGTATTATTCAAAAGAATCCACCAAAAATAATACAATGTCAGTATAACAAAACAGAAATGTTTTGTTTTGTTTTTGTCTTTTTGAGACAGGGTCTCCCTGTAGCCCCAGCTGGCCTGGGACTCACTCTGTAGACCAGACTGGCCTTGAACTCACAGAGATCCACCTGCCTCTGCCTCCCAAGTTCTGGGATTAAAGGTGTGCACCACCACCCCTGGCGAAAATAGAAATGTTTTAAATGCCCCCAAAGGAAAAGAACAGCAATAAGACCTGTTCACCTATAGCTCATCTTACTGAAGCCTCACTAACTCGGTGACAGTGCTTCACCAAAAACTGTACCTATTTTACAGACAGGGAAATGTTCAGTGGGAAATGAACTGCTTCAAACTGGACAGCTGACAGGGCTGTAATTTGGGTCATCTACTTGCAAACCCAGTGCCTTATTTTCCTTCTTTGGAATCCTTTAGTTGTTTCTTGACAATTCTAACTACAAGGGAACACTTCAATGATGCATTGACAAAAATTTAACTTTCATAGTGTCTGAACTAATCAGAGAAATGATTCTAGGTAGTTTCAAATCTGCCTACATTAACCAGCCTAATCGTAAAATGTTCAACTTTCCTGTCTGGAATTTGAAAAGTTTGAAAGGATGTCACAAGGTAAAGAACTAAAGTGGTGGGGTAGGTCACATGCCAGGTGGCTCTGATGAGTTCTCCACCTTCTCACAGCCACAGTTCCCTGCCCTTCCAGTGTGGGTAATAAAAGCATCTGTTCAAAACGTAATTGTGAGTACTAAATAAGACAGTGTTCATGGAGAGCTCAGTAGGGTCTACCATGCAAGAAACTCAGCAGACCTCCCAACTACCTGCTGTGGTGACTGCTGGTAACCTGTTTCTGCTTCTATTGCATTATACTTCAGCATATATACCTTTAAAACTCAAAATGTCTACTCCAATAAGACTGGCTAGGATCAAGAAAACAAATGATACCAAGTGCTGGAGAGGTTGTGGGGAAAGAGGAACACTCATCCACTGCTGGTAGGAATGTAAACTCGTACAGCCACTATGGAAAGCATTGTGGAGAACCCTTGGGAGACTTGGAATGAACTTGCCACCTGACCCAGCCATACCTCTCCTGGGCATGTACCCTCAAGACTCATCTTACCGCAGAGGTACATGCACAGCCATTTATTGCAGCTCTCTTCACAATAGCAAGGAGCTGGAACCAACCCAAATGCCCCTCAACTGACAAGTGGATAGAGAAAATGTGGTACATCTACACAATGGAGTTCTGTGCAGTGGTAAAGAAAGATGACATTATGAGTTTTGTAGGTAAATGGCTGGAGCTAGAAGATATCATGTTGAGTGAAGTAACACAGTCCCAGAAAAACAAGCAACGAATGGTATCCCTCATCTGTGGATGCTACACCAATTGCCTAATTGTATGGCAAACTGAGTAATGTAAATGTGATCTGAAAACAGCAATGCTCTTATATTGTGAATCCCTTAAAATATAATAAATAAAAAATAAAATAAAACTCAAAACGTCTATGAAAACTGAAAACTGCTAGTTAAAATAGGTGTGCCTCATTCCCTGTAATGTATGCGTGTACAAATCCCAGGACGCCAGGTATCGGGATGTAAAGAAGAGAAGCACTGGGGTATTTTCCATGAACTGGAAGTCAAAAGGCAATGAAGATGAGACACAAAAATGATGAGGAAACATAATCCAAGCTTAATAGTAATAAGCCAAGCTTTCAAAGGGCTCTATGGACAATTCATAAAGAGAAGAGCTGATGAGGCAGCATAACAGAAGAGCCCTCCATCAGGTCAGGAGTATTCAAAACTTCTAAGCAAAAGTAACAATGAGTAACATTGCCTAACAGATTATCAAGGGAAATTATTTAAAGTGATATTCCCAATTGCTTGTACAGATTCACGAGGAAAAAAAAGTCTAAAATATTCCAAGTAGAAATACAAGTGACATCCATGGAAAATATTATACATAGTCTAAATCCATTTCTGGGAATCTACCCCTTGGACATAAAACATGCAGTATGCAATCTGTAGGTGTGAACATGTACTTAGCAGTGCTGTGCACAGAATAGAAAGCCAGACCCAGTAAATGGCTCATAGGTGTAGTGCATCCACATTATATAATATGCCCATTAAAAAGAGTGGGTGCATGCTCTGCCGCTAGATTGGGAAGGTTTTCAAGGGTGTTCATAATCAAAAAGAGATTCAAAGAGAGGTTTAGCAACTGGTGATGTTTTAGTAAAACAAACAACATATGGGGGTTGAGCATCTATAAGGGGACATGGAGGGGAGTCAGGAATGTCTATTAGAGTGCAAAAAATTTCTGCATATAGGAGGCAAAGACATATTTGAAATGCACCAAAAAGGAGAAAAATCCCAACATATATGACACATCATATTTATTTAAACTATGGTGTGCATTACACACACACACACACACACACATATATATATATATATATTAGAATAAAGAAAATAATTGACTCGAAATTTATTGCAAGGTAATGTAATAGACTATAAAAGCAGATTGCAGGGCAATTTGTGTGACGCGATGCTGGGTTCATTAGAAACAAGTGAAGAGATAAAGCCTGTGTGTGTGTCACAAGGGAGTAAGCTATGGCCTGTAGACCATCTCTACCTGTTTGCCTATTTTTATAAACAAAGAGTTACAGGAATATGGTCCACCTACTGTTCATGTGCTATTTGCAGTTGCATCTGTTTTAACATTTTATTTTTACGCATGAGTGTATTACCTGCAGGTATGTAAGTGCACCCATGTCATACAATGCCCATGGAGATAACAATGAGGCATCAGATCCCCTGGAATTATGGGTACTTGGAACCCAGGTCCTCTGCAAGGGCAGCCAATTCTCTCAACTGCTAAGCCATCTCTCCAGCCTCATTGCATCTTGCTTTAAGTGCAGAGTCATAAAGTTGCAGCAAATACTAGATTATCAGTAAAGATTAAAATATTACTTTCTCAAAAAGGCCAAAAAATAAAATAAAATATTACCTTCTAACCCTTTGTAGAAAAAGGTCGGTAAACCTTTGCTTATGTATTTATTCATATAAGTAAAAAATGAGTGAAGATATGTCTATCGATTATGTCAGGATGGAATTGGACGTATATAAGGGATTAACATTTAGCTTTCATTAGACTTGTTGCTAAATACATGTGGTTTCATAAGTTGAACATGTAATGATTTAAGAAATAAATAGTAACCCTAGAAACTTATTAGGAATTTGAGTCCATATTCAATGAGTAAATATTTGTATGATTCCAATGTGTTATATATTCAAGACACACATGGAAAGATGGTAGGACTCCCTAGGCTGGTGCACGTATCCAAAGGTGAGGCCATCAAAATGCCACAATGGAGATAATGTAGTGAGCTGAAAGGAAATTAGTTCACTGGAGAACCTGGGGAACGACTCATGCGTGAGGTAACGTTTGTGTTCTGTCTCAAGAAGGTTAGATCAGTATTTATCAGATACAAAGAGCAGAGCTCCCTCAGAGCTGAATAGACAGTATGGTGGCTCAGCACAAAGCACGAATGAGAGATCACAGCTTCTCCACCAAACAAGAAGAACTGAAGTACAGCCCAACAATCAGGTTACAGGGGGCTGTAGTTCAATGACAGAGCTGGAGTGCTTGCAAATATCCCTAGGGCCCTAAGAAAACAAGTCAAACAGAAGTAGTTGCAAGATGTAGATGGATGTGGTTTGAGAAAAATCAGGAATCAAAGATAGGTTTGGATTTGAAGGTTGGCTTACATATTGGAAAGTGGTATCAATTGCTTTGGACTTTGTTAGATCAACAGTGAGGAGTCAATTCAGAGCTTTAAAGTGTATATCCTGGACCAGTATTTCTGCATCCATATGAAGATTTATGGAGTGCTAGATATATTAACAGACAAAGTATATAAAACTTTCTCTTGTAGACAGTTACAAAGAGCAATAATGAAAAAAATAATAGCCATTTACTGACGAGTGTATAAGGAATTCTTATAAGAATTCTGCGTAATGAATCCTTAATTCTTTACATTGATTTCATTGTCACATTTTATAGATAAGAAAACTGAAACAGAGACATTAATTTATCCAAAATCACAGAGCTGGTAAGTCACAGAGCAAGGACTTGTATCTAAACAGTTTGGCATCAGTCTGCAATCCCAGTGACTGTATTTTTCCATCTCAAGCACGTTAAATGATCACCCTCTAAGAAACATTTATTAATCTGCCAATTAATCTACCCCATGGGACAGGGATACAGACTTTCGAAGAGTCTAACAGTGGACTAGCAGATGGATTGATTGGAAGTCCCTAACTAACAGTGGACTAGCAGATGGATTGATTGGAAGTCCCTAACTAACAGTGGACTAGCAGATGGATTGATTGGAAGTCCCTAACTGGTATGTGACATTGAGAAAGACTGTAACTCTCCAACCAGACTCCAAGGAGAGCATCCTGTTGCAACTCACAGAGGGAACAAAGTAGCACAAATTTAATGGTCGGGGGAGGGGGGGAATAGCAGGAGTGACAGAAATCAGAGTGGGCAGAGATCGTACTGTTTGGGATGTATCCAACTGTCCTGAGGGTTCATTAGGTCAGTTCAGTATGGCTTAAGGTCACCTCTTGGAAATGCAGACTCCAGGATTTATTATTGCTGTCTCCCAGCAAATACATGAAATTCACTCTAGTTGAAACCACCCAAGCATGACAACTCTAATAATGATGTTTTAATAGTGTCTACTGTGTTAAAGGTTTTTTGAAATCTGATATCTGACATGAGCTAATATAAGCAATATCACAGCCCCCATTTTTTTAATAAAGCAGTTCCTTAAATGAGGAACTCAGTTGTCCTATACTGATAAAAACATAATAATTTCTAAAATGACGTTTTACTCCAATATTTATAATTTCATTGTTAGCCAAGATTGTATTGTAGGGTTTTTTTTTTTAAGAATATAAGCAATAATGTTCCTCAGCCTAAGTATGTTGCAGTCACCTCAAAAAATTTAGGTTACTAATTATCCGAAACTCCTGAAGCGATGAACGTTTGCTTCCTGTATGATTATACTATAATGTGAGGTTTTTCTGTAATGGAACAAAAATAATCCAAATTCTTTACTCAGTATGCTAACTGGCTACTCTAAAGATTGCTGTTAGGTTACTTGCAAATTTTTGTATAATGAGTATTCAGCTTAACAAGGTTGACATTGTTTGCAGGATAGCAGATCTATGTTCACATAGTTTTAAAGGAACCCAAGAACCAAAGAAGCTCAATAAACAAATGACGATGTTTAGAAAAGAAAGAAGTTCGTTTCCTTCGATGGAGTATAGAGAATTTAACCAACCTGTGTTTATAATCACTGTCTGGTTTAGTTAGTGTGAAAGAATCTATTTGCTCCTCACTTATAAATAAATAAAATCGATCTACTTTTCTTTCTGCAGCTGCCATGTTGGAGTTTATTTTTCTTCTTCTTTCTCTTCTTATATTGACTACAGACCACTTACTTTATGTCCAAATTATGTTATTCCATTTAAAACATTCTTGTGGTTGTAGAGTATTTTTTCTCTCCCCCTTAATTCTCAGCCTGACTTTTAAAGATGACACCTTCCTCCATTCTTCAAGTCATCCTCCCCAGACCCCATCAGAGCTGTAAATGAATAAATGTGAATCCATCATTTATATTTGGATGTCTGGTTGGATACCAGAGGTGGTATTTTTCTTGGCAAGCTTCTGTAAGAGAGTGAGTTGCTACTGCCCAGTTAATTATAAAACAACATCAAATGAACGGTGTCAGTTTGGGGCCACAGGAGGACACTGAAGCATATGTGGGCTGTTATTTGTGCTTTCTGAACAGGTACATGTTTTTATCGGAGACATTAAAACTCATCTTTTAAGAAGACAAAAGAATACTGTGTAATTTCATCACGAATTATAGAAATGCATTAACTGTTTTGAAATTTCCCCTTGGAGAGTTTGCTATCAGGAGATGCAGCCCAGTCTTTATGTCCATTGTTAGTTAATTAGAGTGGGTATATTCATTTAAACATCAAGTTGGCTTTGCAAGTTGGTTCCTTTCTTTTTCCCTCAACTTCAAAATTACTTGTGCCAATATAAAGATAGGTCATAAGAAACAAGATATTGCCAATTCAATTCTGAGTGGTAAAATTATTTTCAATTCCAGTTAACCAAAGGCTTTCTCAAAATTATTTTGCTCCTTGAAATTAACATTGGACTTCTCTTTTATTAGTGAAGTCATTCTTCAGTGTTAAGACAGATTTTTACTAGGGTGCGGGCTTACCTTTTACGAAGATTGCATTAATCCATCATGAAAATTTTAAAACTCAATAAATTCATTTTACCATAAAAGATGTATAAAGCCATAAGCATTTTCCAGATGTGGGTGTAAGTAAAGAAACCTCGTCTGTTCTGAGAGAGGAAAAACTGTTGACATTTCTTTGAAGTGTAATCTCTTTTGTTTATTTGGTTTTTAATAGCTTCCAGCAGTTAGCCACATATTTTTTAAGTGATGTTGCTCACATACTTTTTTTTATCATGAGTGGCATTAACCTACTGCCATAAATTTAGAGTTTAACCTGTAAAAGGAGGACACCATCATTGATATGGGTAATTCAGGAATTGCCAAAAAGAGCAAGACTCCATGGTCCTTAGCAACTGCCCTAAGATAGGAACTAAAGAGGCAGAGGTTGGAGAGTCAAGCAGCCACTGTTTTCATCTATGTTTATTTATAAAGGGCAGTCTTAAGATGGTGCATATTTAAGTAGCAAGAACAATTCATTCTTTCTCCATTGCAGCCATTTGACAATTCAATCTTAGTAGATGAGAAGAAAAAGAAATTTTCAGATTTCTATTGTGCATATTACCTGTGTGGCACAGCCTGGTGCATGCACGCACACACACACACACACACACACGCACGCACGCACACACACACACACACACAAGATGTACTATAAATGAGAGGAAAAATTTAGAGCGATAAAAAAATCATTAAAATTGACTGAATGGCTGAGAAGTCTTTGACACTGAAAAATGGAAACTATTTGGGAAGTAAGTGAAAACTTAAAAAAATATATGTACAAGCTTTTGACATTTCATAATGATTTATATAACAGGCCGTCTAAGAATTAATTTGATATCAGATGTAATGCTCACCATAACCAACTGCACAAAGCACAGTGCATTCAAGGTTGAGGAAATTTTTTATATATATAAATTAAGTTTGAGACCCATTCCTCATTCTGTCCAATCAATGTTTTTTAAATATTACTTACAATAATGTGATTCTCCAAAGCTTTATATGGCAGCTTTCATAGATGGAAGGATATTCAGCTTAGGTATATGTTTCTGACTGCAAATATATATTATATATATTCTAATATGTACTTATAAGTATGCTATTTTTAAACATTACATTTCTCTTTGGTTAGAGTTTTTACATTCAAGCTGGGAAAACAGTCCTGAGATTTTAATAAAATCCAACTAAAGTGATACTATAGTTATTAATATAAATAAATAAAAGTCCTCTAATCTTGAAAAAATATTCCTAAGCAAAAACAAGTTACTTTGTGTTTTCAAGACAGTTCTCAGCAATGTGCTGTATGGATAGAAATAAAATTATTTTAAGGGATGCTCCTTGACCAGGAACTCAAGCTATGTATTAAGATTTGCTGTGTGTTTTTCATGTGTTTTCCATCAAGGAAGTCTGTGGTTACCTTCCTGATTCTACTGGACTGGAAAAACATAGCTAATATGTTGAGATCTGGGGAAAGCTTTGATGCAGGGACTTTGCAAATAAACCTCCAGATGCCATCTGGTTTACATTCATCTCTCAATTTATTTCCTATAAATGTCTATTGAATATTCCATTGAACCAACACATGTGAAACTAGAGCTGAAAAAGAGAGCGGAATATAGAATACTTTGCGGCAGTAAGTCATTATCATATTTCTTTCCCAATATTGCTACCAGCCTTAAACGCATGGTAAATTAGATGCCAGAGTTCTCAGACTTAAAGCAAAAATGAAGAAAAAAATATTTTACGTTATCAAAACAAACAAGCCGTTTTCACATTCTGGGTAAAGTAGCAGAGCAGGGATTATTTGTGGCACAGCTGAGTGGCGTGTTTAAGTTGCTGACATCTAAAGAATCAAGCTTGTGCGGGGCGTGGTGGTGCACACCTTTAATCCTAGTACTTGGGAGGCAGAGGAAGGCGAATCTCTGTGAGTTCATGGCCAGCCTGGTCTACAGAGTGAGTTCCAGGACAGCCAGAGCTACAGGGAGATCCTGTCTCAAAAAGACCAAAAAGAAAAGAATCAAGCTTGTGATGCAGAAATAAATGCTACCGGCATGAAGCAAAGAGGAAACAAACGTGGAGCGTTGACGTGACTGTTTAGGGACTGATGGCTTTTGTATCATTTGCTTTGGGGTCCGTTCTGTTTCAGAATCCCAGCAACTCTGTCTCTTATTCATATTGCAAAAACAAGCCCTTGGAGTAATTCTAGAAACTGTGTTTACTGAATGCCTCACCTTTCTGAAATGAATCCATTCCTGTCCCTGTCAGAGCCGATTTCCAAAGGTTGTTCTCCTGGATAATAAGAGTAGGGCATATTCTGCAAACTTAGGGGATCACTTCCACTCCCAAATCAGCTTTCTATGATACCAAGAGTGGTGAGAAACCTCTTATTTTCAGTTTATTTATTTATTGTATGTGCATGCATATGCATGCGTCATAGCACACACATGCGTATCATAGCTCATGTGTGGAAGCCAGAGGACAACTTGTGCAAGTGGTTTCCTTCCTTCCACTGTATGGGTTCCAAGGGTTCCTTTATTTTTAACCATAAAAGATGTCTGAGATCCTGGCTTGTACTTTGCTACCTGTTGTTATTATCATCCTTAAAAAACAGACAAATTCTCCTAACTTTAGAAACTTTATTTTTAACATTTCATTTTTAAAAGTCTTTAGATGACAGAACAGAAGGCTGGGACAGGTGAGACGATACAATTTCTACAAGCAAATAATTACTGTCTACATAAGTATGTGCCTGACCACAGCACCTTTCAACAACTAAAGGATTGCATTAGTCACTCAAGCAAATTTAGTGTGTGTCCAGCACAGCCATTGGTCTAACATGCAATAAGTATGTTTTCCATTTGCTAACTTTGCAAAGTAATTTTGATTTTTGCTTTTCAAAATTATAGCAGGTTAAAGTTCTTTGGTGATACATTCTATCCCAAAGGAAATTTCTTTGGTTCTATGTTAGTGCTTATTTGTTTACTACACTAAAAAATGATTCCAAAATTTAGCTCAGGGCTACAAGATGAGGGAGAAAAACATGTCAAGAAAATAAAATGCAAACATATTCTTTCTCTTGTCCTCATTTTGGTTCATCCTAAAAGTCTAACTATCACATTATCAAAATTTTTATTTGGGGGCTGGAGAAATGGATGAGTTGTAAAGTACTTGCCTTGGAAGAAAGAAAACCTGAGTCGAATCCCAGCCCTGGGGAGGTAGAGACAGGTGGGTCCCCGAGGTTCCCATGCTGGCCAGCCTAGCAGAATTGAAAGTCACTCATAAAAGTAAGAGCCCCCAGCTCCAAAACACAAGGTGAATGACGTCACAAGTAATCACACCTAAGGGTGACCTCCCAGCCTTTCACACACGTGCACATACCCATACCTAGGCGTGCATTTGTACATATGTACAAATGAACACACACACACACACACACACACACACACACATGCATGCACATTGCTGTTTGTGATTATCATATATTCCTGATGGATAACCTACACTCAACATGCATCTTAAGTTAATAAAATTATCAACTTCTACACAGGCCACGCTCAGGATTCATTGCAATTGCACCTTGATTTACTCATCCAGTTTAATAACATTTTGCCAGGTGTGGTGGTGCACACCTTTACTCCCAGCACTTGGGAGGCAGAGGCAGGTGGATCTCCATGAGTTCAAAACCAGCCTGGTCTACATAGTGAACTCCAGGCCAGCTGGGACTAAAGGGATACACTGTCTCAAAAAAAACAAAAAAATTAAAAAAAGAAATAATATTTTTGGCGTTTCTGTTCCTGAGGGCTCCTGAGTCTATTAAACAGTGTCAAATAATTTCAAAAAACAAAGAAGTTGCTGCTTGCTTGTTTCTCTGGTCTCTGGCTCAGCAGAGGATTCTGATTTCTGTTCTGTCAGGGGTATGTGTTTTCAATTAATGATCACAGTGCTAATCCTGTCTCCCTAGGGCCTTCGCCCGTGCAAGCTGGTGCTGTTCTACCCAGACTTTGCCAACTCCTCCTGTGATACCCTGCAGACAAGCCCCACATCTGAGTTCATCAATTTGGCACTCAAGTTAACTGACCTGAGAAAACCATTGCCAATCCAGATAAATTGCTGTGGAAACAAAAATCACCCTGAGATACCAGCGTTCAGAGTTAGCTTTCCGACAACAAACACAGTTCAGATTATTATGTTCTAGGACTAATAGATATATCAGCCTGAGAAGGGTAGGAACAGACTCAAACTGACTGGGGTTTCTTGATCGTCAGCCCTGGTGGTATGTACTTTTTAAGAGTAGTCTGACACTCAAGTCTGTTGGCATCTGTTAGACAAGAAATATTGGAATCATCCTTAGTCTAGAAAGTTCTCTTAAATGGCTTATTTTCTTTTGGGGGGGGGTCTTTTCGAAACAGGCTCTCCCTGTAGCCCCAACTGTCCTGGAACTCTCTCTGTAGACCAGGCTGGCCTTGAATTCACAAAGATCCGCCTGCCTCTGCCTCCCAAGTGCTAGGATTAAAGGTGTGCGCCACCACGCCCAGCAAATGGCTTATTTTCTAATAGCAGATTTGTATAAAACCAGATGTTTCAGGAGGATATATGTAATCAATGAAGATGTGAGACATGAAAAGATGAGAGCTGGATATCTAAAGACTTGGGACCAGCCTGTGTTACTGGATGATGGCGGAACCTTTAGGATGTGGAATTTGCTTAGAGGAAGTTAGGACATTAGGGGCGTGCTCCTGATGAGCTGTTCCTGACTCCTTGTTTCTTGCTGCGCCCTGACTGGCCTGATGTGAGCAACTTCATACCCAGGGCTCCCCACCATGATGTTCTGCCCCACCACAGGCCCAAAACAACAAGGTCAAGTGACCATGGACTGACATCTCTAGAACATTGAGCCGGAATAAACTTGTTCTCATTGAAGTGGGTTTATTTTAAAAATATGACACAGCAACACATAGCTGATCTGATCTTAAGTAAAAGTAGTTTACTCTGAAAATCTGTCTATTCTAGGCCTAAGAATAGAGAAAATTCCAGAAGTTTTATACTAAGCATTAGTTTCTCCTACTTTCTTTCTGACTATAGCATTGTGGTCTCTGAGAAAGTCTCCAAAATAGAATCTGAAAGCTGGGAAGTGGACTTTTCCTGCCACTCACGCAAGCACTCAAAAGAAATCCTTAGGCTGCAAGAATTGCTCAGTCCTACTGTCCAAGAGTTAGGACCTGAGTTCAAATCCCTGGCACTCGCATGATACTGAAAGCAGTGATGCACATATCTCAATGCTTCAGGGACAAACTGAGAGGCAGAGACAAGAAAATCCTGGGAGCTAAAAGCCCAGCTAGCCTGCGTCTGTAGCTGCCAGAAACCAGAGACCCTGCCTCAAACAAAGTGGGAGGTAAGGACCAGCACCCAAGGCTGTACATACATATACAGATACACACACTGTGTGTCCAGTGGGTACCCAGCTCACAAAAGCATACCTGACACATGCATACCAACACCCTACACAAACATACACATCGCGCATCACACATCACACATCACACATCACACATGGCAGGCCTCCTTGACAATATGAGGAGAAAGCTGTCCTGGTCCTGCTTTACAGAGATACATGTTAGGCTGGATCCATCAGCATCTTTGAGACTCACTTTCTTCTCTGTGCTATAAGCATGAAACTTAAGTGACTCCTAAATGCTATAACCTTCACACAACCACTAGGAAGAGGACAAAGGCTGGTGCCCATACCATCCCTTTCCTTATCTTTCCACAGGATGTGACACACCATAGTCACACTTTCGTCGTTTAGCAATACCTAAGTTAGTATAATTGTTCAAAGATCACACTGGGCACCTTAGAATTCATAATCACAACACAGTTGGCAAAGTCACAGAAGACCCAATTTCACAACCATATTCCCTGTTGGTAATAATGATTGTGTGTTAGTGTATTGCCTGCAGGTATACAGGTGCCCCTGTATCATGTATTGTCCATGGTGGTCGGAAGAGGGTGTTGGATCCCCTGAAACTGAAGTTACACATGGTTGATAGCTGCCATGTGGGTGCTGGAATAGAACCTATTTCCTCTGCAAGAGCAGTCAGTGCTCTTAATTGCTGAGCCATCTCTCCAGACCCAGATAATTATTGCCAGTAGATTAGGGTTAAAATGGGCTTGCCTGTTAGGAATGTTCCATCACTTCAATAGTTTTATGGGTTGATGGATCCCTCCCTGTTTTGTAAGACCCTTAAATATTAAAATACTCTTTCAGAAAATCTTATTTTCATCAACTCAGAATTCCAAAGTCATATATATATATTTTTTCCATATCTTTTAGCCAGGCAAGATTAGCTTTGTTGAACAAAAGATCTTCCAAATATCCCACTTGCTCAAAATATACATTTTTGTGCTTCAGATATCCTTCCCTACATCTCCCAGTGAAAATATCAGAGGAAAAAGTAGATCCTAAGTGAAGAAGAAAACAACCTTTCTCTCTCACCTGTAGACTCATGTTCTGCTTCATCTAACCTTCCTCCCAATTCTCTATTGGTAGACACAATTTTCCTGTGTTATCTCAAATAATATGTGGAAGACTACATGACTATAATTTACTAGACAAGTGACTGAAAAAATGCCTTCATTTACATGGTTAACATTTAATTAACATTGTTAATTAACATTGATTTTTAAAATTTTTGCCAGCTATAATGTAACACTTAACATTGACCTGAACTTTTGAAATAAGAAGCTAGGTGTTCACAAAGCCCAGAGAAATGGATGATTGATAACATGTATTATGATCTGGCTCCATGCAATCAGGATGGAAGCCATGAACTAATGTGCATCATACCATAGAAAACCCTAATGATGGTTAATGTTCGCTAATTAAGATGAACACTGAATGAAGCCAGCTTGGCTCATGGAGTCTTAATATCCTATTGGAGTCTAGCAAAATATTATTTTAACTAAAGCCATATAGAGTGAGTCATCTTAGATTCTTACTGAGAAATACATTTGGAACCAAATGAGACATTGAAACTGTATTCCAATCCTGGTTGCCAATAGAGATAATATTGACCGTGTTCTAAAAGTTGATATTATACCATGTGGGGTTTCATTTCATTTTATTTTAATAAACCTTGAACATTAAGGTGTGTCATGCTTACATTATCATCACTTAAATAATGAATTTTTGCCATCCTCATTTTTTTGAAATATCAAATATATGTTTCATGCACAACATAAAAGTGCATTCAGATAACCTGAAACAGATATTTCAGGTGACTACAAAAATGTCAGCTTTCTACCTCCAGAGTAATGCTCACTCATTTTCTTTCTTTTCAGTAGAATATCCTTCAAGTGTATTTAAATGGACATGCCTGAGTGCTTTGGACAAGGCATGGCGTCTCTCTGGGACACAGTGTTCTTGGCCTCCAGGTGAGTGGATTCTAACAAGGCCTAAGATACTATTTCCAATAGATTTAATCATTTATTCCAAATTAGAATGAATACCTAAATCATGCTTGTAGATTGACTATTAATAAGGCACTACGTGATAAAAAAAGAATTTTCCACAAGTGTACTTTTTGTTGTTGTTTATTGAGATAGTCACATTACATAGACCAGCCTGGCCTAGAACTCATTAGGTAACCCCGTCTGACCTCCACCTTGCCCTCTTGAGTCTGTCTCCCTAGTGCTAGGCTAATGGGTGTGCGCTGCCACATCAAGTTCAGAAATGGTGTAATAAACACAATTTCATTTGTTGATAGGATATAGACACCACTGAAGGAGCTTGCTGTGTCATGACTTGTCCTTGTCATGAAGTTAGCACATCTGTTTGTAGCATCAAATCTTTACTGTCGAAATGCTAGTCGTTGGTCTGATGTGTCATTTACAGTCCTTCCCAGGGTAGATGCTAAGAACTGGCATTGCTGAAGAGCAAGTCTGGCAGGTCTCAATCACAGAGCTGGGACTACTCTCTGCCTATTGCAGAACCCAGCAATATTATGTCTCAAAATGCCTTATAAAGTTGCATCATCTGGTTACTCAGTCTATTACAACTATTGTGGCATAAAATCAGTCAGAAATATGCAGTAAAACCCAGCATGTGGATAGGATGTGAAGAAAAAGGCCTGTAGCTTCTGCCTGAGACCCTGACCCCCCAACCTTCTCCTCCATGGCATTAGGCTCTGTGGTGGCAGAGGATAGGAAGGTGGATCTATAATGTTTTCCTACAACTCCGAGCACTCCGCCCACTGCATGTGTTCTCTCTCTCTCTCTCTCTCTCTCTCTCTCTCTCTCTCTCTCTCATCATGGTTCCATACCCAATGCTTAGAGCAGTGTCTTCACAGTAGGAACTCAATTATATGCTGAATAAATAAATATACTTTTGCATAGGAGATCATCATTGGTCCCATTTGATTCTCAATATTCTGGATAAACAAGAACTGTTCACTGGGTTGAAATGAAATGCTTTTAATGGTACCATTAATATATACAGAGACCTATTACTATGCAGGCCTCTTCCATGAGAAAGAGCATCTATTATCTATTGAAAAAAATATACCCCCAACATCTCTCATTGTAAACCACTAAGAAGTTGTGAAGGCAGTCATCCCCAGGATGCCTAGATCATTGCAGAATTATGGGACTGAGAGATTATAAAAGTCAGAACTAGTATTTGGTAAACATGACAAGGCCATGTGCACATGAGCTCGCAGTGGCTGTCACTCCTTGCGCAAGACCTGCACCAGATCAGGCCAGCCAAAATCCCAGTATGGATGGGGAAAGGGCTCATGAAGACCCACTAAGGAGCTGTTAGCAACTGATGGCTGCTGTGGGGGGGGGGGTCAGTTCTTTTCAGAGCAGCAGCCCCGGAGAAGCTACCCATGCTCTGGTAGATTGCCCCACACTGGGGACAAACTGGAGGCCAGGGAATGGGGGCAGATTTGATCAAAGCATGTTATATGCATATGTGATATTCTCAAACAATAAAAATGTTTTAAGTTGTGAATGGAGAAAAGAACTAAAATGAGACCAGGGGAATTGTTTACTTGGAAGAATGCTTGCCTATCATGCATGAAGCTCTGAGTTCCATCCCCAGCAGCACTGAAAACCTGGTATGATGCTATCTACCTATAACCCTAGTACTTGGGAGGTAGAGGCAGGAGGATCAGGAATTCAGGGTCCTCCTTGGCTACACAATAGTTTAAAGTAAGCCTGGACTACATGAGACCATGTCTCAAAAAACAAGAACAAGGAACTGGAGAGATAGGTCAGTGGTTAAGAACACTGGCTGCTCTTGCAAAGGACCCAGGTTCAGTTCCCAGCACCTATATGGCAGCTAACAACACTAAGAAATCCAGTTCTATGCTATGTGACTCTTCTGGCCATACATATACTACATACATGTAGGCAAAGTACCCATCCACACATAAATGAAATAAAAAATAATAGCAAGAACTAAGATGAACATGGAGCTTTGTTCTCTAGAGCTTTTAACCATGCTCAGTAGAACTGGCCAGCGTTCATAGACAGAGGTACCTATTGCCCTATCAGTCTGCTTGTGTGCTGTGAACACTGTGGAGGAACAGGCAGGGACAGATGAGTTGTTTTGTTTGTTGTTATTGTTTTACTGCAGTTGACAGCTCTCAGACCCTGAGCCAAATTCAGCCTAAAGATTTGTTTTATTTGATCCACACAATATGTGAGTTTTAAGTTAATTATTATTAATTAAAAGTTAAAAGATACCTCAAAATAGAAACTTGCGACTTAAAGTCTAAAGAAGGAACAGCCAAGAAGTCTCATTCTGGGCTGCCTGGCTAGCAAGCCCCAGTGACTTTCCCGTCTCTGCCTCCCCACCACTGCTACTATAAGCTTGAACCACCATGTCTGGGTTTTTGTTTTGCATGGGTTCTGGAGATCTGATGCAGACCCTCATGCTCGTGCAGCAAACACTTTTCTTTTTTTTTTAATTTTAATTTTTATTTATTTCTGTATGTGTATGAACGTACTGTCTGCATGCAAGTCTGTGCACCTGTGTCGTGCAATGCCGCGGAGGTCAGAAGAAGGTGTCGGATTCCCCTGGAACTGGAGTTCTCCTGAAATTGGAGTTTCAGACGGTTCTCGGCCGCCATGTGGGTGCTGGGGATCGAACCCGGGTCCTCTGTAAGAGCGGTCGGCACTCTTAACCGCTAGGCCATCTCTCCAGCCCCAACAGCAAACACTTTTCAAACTGAGCTGCCGCCCCAGCCTTCTGACCTAAATAATTATTTCTCACACAAGTGACAAAGCAATATGTGCAATATAATTCAATTTTCAAAAATATACAAATTACATCTTTGATACATATGCATGAAACTTGCTATATAGAAATGTATGTTTTAGCCAGGTGTGGTGGCGCACGCCTTTAATCCTAGCACTCAGGAGGCAGAGACAGGTGGATCTTTGTGAGTTCAAGGCCAGCCTGGTCTACAGAGTGAGTTCCAGGACAGCTGGGGCCACAGGGAGACCCTGTCTCGAAAAGACAAAAAAAAAAAACAGAAAGAAATGTATGTTTTGTTATTTCTGTTTTCTTAGCCTACTTTTATAGCTCTATATCTTTTTAATATATTTTGGTTTTCTTTCATAAACGTATAGAAGAATGGAAAGATCAATCCAGCATGCTTACAATAGTCATAACGACCATTTCTGCAAGTTAAAATGCCAGGTGGTTTGTGTTTTGGTTGTTGCTTCTCTGTCTAGCCCACACCGTTCACAATGAACAAAGAGTTATTGTCTTCTCCATAGAATGGAACCTTTCCGCCTGGATTTCTACATACCTGTGGTTCTCATTCATTTCTGCCATTTTTCCGGCTCCTTTGTGAGGACTCTGCCCCACATCCCTTTGTAGAAACTGTCCGTGTTTACTTGCCAGGAGCACCCAGCACCGTGTGTTTGTTTTTCTGGCGTGTGTACACAGTGGTCTCTCCACTGCTAACAACCTAAGGTGGTTCATGCTGGAGTGACTGACAGTGAATCAAAATTAAAAACACCAGTTGGCATTAAAGGTCACCGCCTTATTAGAATTATTCATTCAAATACAATTAACTCACCCCTGCTCTGGGGGAACATAAGAGTTTATGCCAGGGGGAAGGGATAGCTAAGGGTCTCCATTTACAGACTTTCTCCCATTTGATTTTTCCCCCAACAACTTCATAGATGTGCCAGGCAACTGGGAACAAAGGAAGCACAGATTGGTGTTTCTTTTGATGGACACCAGGCAAGGATAACTTCTCTCGCCTGAATGCAAAATAAGATTTGGGACAAATGCTTTCTTGGATAAACCTTGCTCAAATAGAGATCCACATAGCAGACAGTAAAGGGAGTATCTACCTTTGCTTCTGCAGAAGCTCCTGGAAGGACCTGAGCTCACGACTCCTGACCACACAATACTGTCATTCTCGGGCCATGTCTAACTTTGAAAATCTGATGACAGCTATGGATATTTGCACAGGAGTTTCCGTTATCCCAGATTCAAAGAACTTTTGTCTTTGTTCTTTATTCATTCTACAATGACACCAGACAACCTTGGTGTCAAACCCTAATGTGGCCATGGACAAGTTACCCAATCTCTCAAACAATCTAGGCTTTTTTTCCTCTGAAAGAGGGATGGAAGTGATACCAAGCCAGTGATTATTTTCAAGATTAAATTAGAGGCAATTTGTAATACACTTGATGGAATATTTCAAGTATGTGGAAATTTTGATAGTTATTACCTGCTATGATTTTTTGTTTTTGATCTATGTTCCAATCTTGCTAAGAGTTGCAAAGAAAAGATTTCTTTTTTTTTTTTTTTTGGTCTTTTTGAGACAGGATCTCCCTGTAGCCCCAGCTGGCCTGAACTCACTTTAGAGACCAGGCTGGCCTTGAACTCACAGAGATCTGCCTGCCTCTGCCTCCCAAGTGCTGGAATTAAAGGTGTGTGCCACCACGCCTGGCAGAAAAGATTTATTTCTTTTTTTATTTTATTTATTATTTTTT
Source organism: Rhizomys pruinosus (assembly GCA_009823505.1). Taxonomy (NCBI): domain Eukaryota; kingdom Metazoa; phylum Chordata; class Mammalia; order Rodentia; family Spalacidae; genus Rhizomys; species Rhizomys pruinosus. Next base: position 2,456,987 of record VZQC01010158.1, read on the forward strand.
ATGTGTATGAGTGTACTGTCTGCATGTAGGTTGGTGCACCTGTGTCGTGCAATGCCGTGGAGGTCAGAAGAGGGCATCAGATTCCCCTGGAACTGGAGTTAAAGATGGTTCTTAGCCGCCATGTGGGTGCTGGGAATCGATCCCTGGTCCTCTGCAAGAGCAGTTGGCGCTCTTAACCACCAAGCCATCTCTCCAGCCCCCAGAAAAGATTTCTTTTTTTCTTTTTTGGTCTTTTCAAGACAGGATATCCCTGTAGCCCCAGATGTCCTGGAACTCACTCTGTAGACCAGGCTGGCCTTGAACTCACAAAGATCCGCCTGCCTCACCAGTGCTAGGATTAAAGGCATGTGCCACCATGCCTGGCCAGAAAAGATTTCTTAAAACAACAACAAGAACTCCTGATTCATGACTTCAAGGGCTTAGGAGCTTCTTGAGGGTAGCTCCCAGAAAGGCAATGTGGGATGATGTGAGACCAACAGAAACACAGAGATGTGTAATAGAGTGGAGCCAGAGGTGGGTAAGAACAGGAAGTGTCCTTTTTGGTGTGATAGAACTACTCTAAAATTGAACTGCAGTGCTGATGGCACCCTTGGTGGATTTATTAAAACCATAGAAGTGTAGGTTATAAATCAATAGACTCTATAACATAATATAAACAATGCCTTGGTGGATGCATTGTACGAGGCAGCAGGAGAGGTCTGCTGGGGTCTTAGATGCCCAGAGGAAACTGGCCTATGGCACAGGGAGCCAAGTGTTGACCTGAGTCCCAGCAGTAGGACAGAGGGCAACACATTCTGAGCCCATCAGGCCAGTAGGGCCAAATTAATTTCATGAAATATAAACATGTGTATAAAATAGCATCTTCTTTCCAAATGCTGAAAGTCTAATTTGTGAATACCCTGTTTGCCCTCCCAACACCACGACACAGTAGCCTTGAGCCACAAGTAAGAAAAGAAGATCAGTATTTGGGCTGGAGACATGGCTCAGTGGTTAAGAGCACCAACTGCTCTTGCAGAGGACCCGGGTTTGATTCCCAACACTCACATGGCAGCTAAGAACCGTCTTTAAGCCAGGTGTGGTGGCGCACACCTTTAATCCTAACACCCTGGAGGCAGAGGCAGGCGGATCTCTATGAATTCAAGGCCAGCCTGGTCTACAGACTAAGTTCCAGGCCAGCTGAGGGTACAAGGAGACCCTGTCTCAAAAAGACCAAGAAAATAAATAAGTAAATAAAAGCATTAAAAAAAAGAAAAGAAGATCAGTATTTGAAGACCACACTCCCCTCTGTGTCACTGGCAGGCAGTGTTGAACTCCGCTAGCCCAGTTGTCTCAACACGAAGCTGTGGATTAAGAGATGAGAGCTATAACTGCAAGATTTTTTTTTACTTCATTTCACATAAGCAATTAAAAAAAAAAACAAAAAACAAGGAAGCAAAAGCAAAACAGAAACTCAGGCCCTGGCCCCCGTTCGTCAGCCCGCACGATTTCCTCTGCACACACAGGGGCGGGAATAGGTCTTGCAGCCTAATTTCTCAAAACCCTTAGTCTCCAAACTCTACTGATTATTTCATTGTATAGTAATTTTAGCTCTTAAAACCCAGGTTTTAGGTAGGCTCATTAACTTCTTGCTAGGTTAGAAGGAATTGTAACCTGCATAACAAAGAAATGATTGTTGAATTTATATGTCATTCACCCAGAAGAATCAAAGAAAATACCAACGTCGGGACTAGCAAGATGGCTCAGCAAGCAAAGTGCTCATTGTGGAAGCAGGAAGAGCTGAGTTCGGATCCTCAGCACCCTAGTCAAAAGGCAGTGTTAACCCCAGGGCTGGCACAGCGTTCAACAGGCAGATCCTGGGAGCTCACTGCAGCCAACTGAGCCTGAACAAAGACACCAGGTCCAGTGACAGACTGTATCAGTGAGGAAGATGGAAGGGTGGGGAGGCCATCTGGATGCCAGCCTCTGCCCTCCACACACATGCATGGGCAAGTGCCCCTGCACACACACACACACACACACACACACACACACACACACACACACACACACACACACACACGCACACACCCAGCATTTTTTAAAACACAAAAGATGACAAGGAAAATCACAACTGGTCAAAGTACAGCCAATAGATGACCGTGGAGTGCTCAGCCACAAATGTGACGTCTATGTCACCTCCTCCCCAAGGCTCAGGGCCCAACCATCAAGGAAGAGGGGGAGGAAAGATTGTAGGAGACAGAGGTTGGAGAGAACTAGAGCAAAATGGTGTCTTCTGAACGTAGCAGGCCTGCCGTACTCACGTATCCACAGCTGCTTGCTTTCCTGCACAAGATCTGCACGAGATGAAGTCTGCTCACGTTCTATTGTGGAGCAGCACGAACTCCCAACCCTAACTGAGGAGCTATGGACAGTCTATGGCTTCTGAGGAATCAAGAGTCAGTTTTCTTTAAAGGTGTGGCTCCTGATGGCGGGACCACACTTTAGTGGATACTCCTAAACCAAGAGAATGTGGACTGCACAAACTGAAGTGGATTAGTCATCAAATTTAAAAAGAAAATGCCAACTTTAGAGCTTAGAACTGGGCAAGGTAGGCATGCCTCTAATCTCAGCATTCCAGGGACTGAGGTCAGCCTGGCCTATGTAGCAAGTTGCAGCCTAGCCAGACTACATGAGAAGACCCCAAATTGGATGATATTATGTCCATCATTGACTAGAAAGGCCCAATGTTGAAAGATAATTAGTATGTACATAGGTGAACCAGGTTTAGGACAGTCTTCCTCCTCCCAAGTCTGGCTTTTTAGTACAGCTCTAGAAAGTGGACTCAGGTCCCAGCATATAGACACTTCCTCTTTCCCCAGCTGGCCATATAGATAGAAGATTTTTCTCAAGGAGATTAGAATAGTTGCCACTGGGGTTGAGTCTGGTCAAAGAAGGTAAAAGGGATTAGAGTTAAGGCAGTGTGTGCCTGCACCATGCTGGTAATCCTTCCCAAAGCCCAATACGTGCTGATTAGATTCACTGATATGTTTTAGAAGCTTTGGTCAAGTTAGGATTCCAAAAAGGTATAATTCCAAGAGCTAAATGGACCCCCAATGCGCATTCCAGAAGACTTGTCAAATGAGAGCTTCTGATTGGTTCTACACATGGCCCCATAATAACACTCACTCTTACTTTCTTTGAGAGTTTGGAATTTTTGCTATTTCTTTAAGCTTTTGTGTTTCTTTTTGGTCCTAGGACCATAGCAACGTTTACCACTGAACTAGACTTCTTCTGTAAGTACAGATCACCAGAAATCAAGGTGTTTTACTTTTCTCTGAAACTGAAACACTGCAGTCAGGTCAAGAGTGGAGTCAAGGGAACGACTTGACTGTTTTGAATTTTCTAAAGGCCATGGCTCCAGATACAACAGCAGCCTCCTGCACATACTGCCCCTGTGATCACATGATATGATTGATGACAAGTCAAAACACACTGTGTTTACTCAGCTTTCTGTGAGCGCAGTAACCAGGATTTTGATGGGTCTGGTTGTCATTAGATAAATAAGACCCAAAAACATGGTGAAGGGAGAGGTCTGTTTTCCAAACAAGGAGACATTTCCTTTCCACACATTTTGGGATCAGTTTTAAGGAGGACATTGCTGACCAGTTTGCCTGCTCAAATGATTCAAATTTCTTCATAAGGCTTTTCAAAGAAATCACTAACCTATACTTGTATTTTATGTCATCTAGGTAGAAGTTTCCCAACCCGAGCACTATTGACATTTTGAGCCAGGTATTTCCTTGTTCTAAGCACTATCCTCTGCATTTTAGGGTTATTAGCAACATCTTGAACTTTGCCCACTAGAACTTAAAAATATGCACTGAGTTCTCCTCAGATCTGGTCAAACATCCCCTGGGAAGCAAAAGCACCCCTACTTGTGAACCTTCATTTGACCTGGCATTTGGAGTATGCCAACTGGAAGATAAAGTCTTGAAAATCCACCAAAAAAATGACCCCAAGAATAGCATATGAAGTGGTAAACATTTATAACAAGAGCTTTCATATTGCCAACAGCATTGACTGTTTTGAACAAGTGAAATTTAACTAAGCCATTATCTAGCCCTCTAAAAAACAATAAAAAGTAATTCTTAGCTAGTATGAGTGAGGGGTTAATCTGGAATGAAGAGCTGTGTATTTTCCAAAGTTAAATCCAGCATTTTTTTTTCTGTACATAGAACTCTAATATACTGAAAGGAACAATTGTCTCGGACTTTTCTCTCAGGAAATGCCATACCAGCTCAATGGGAAAACACGAGTTAGCAAGTGAGGTCATTTTTTTTTTCTTGCTGACTAAAGCATTCCCTTGAGAAATTTCAGTCATTTCCTTACGCTGCTCTAGCTTATCCGTGGCCTTTCCTTAAGCACATTTTAAGAAATTCTTTGCATATTCATCTTCGTTGATGCTTCTGGTATTATAATGAGGCATTTGTTATAAACATTAGTGACCATAATCAGATTTTAGTATGAAACCTTATATCACCAAACTTCTGTAGGAATGAGTAGAAGTGCAGATAGTGTCACTGAAGAAACAGTTAATATAATTTAAATAAAAAGGTTTATGGCTAATTTCAACTCATTTAGTGGATTGTAATTATATGATTACCTATAGAACCTCCATAGTACAGTATTTGAAAGATCAAAGTTAGCATAGTATTAGCTCCTTGCTTTGCAGTATTAGGTAGAATTACTGCAAAGAGGCAAAACTATCATTTTATAGAGACCCTTAGGAGATTTATAATGATGGTAGACAAATATATGCATACAATATCAGTTGGTGTGCTAAAATTTAATTTTCATGAGGAAATGTGGTTGAAGATGATCACAATACATGGGGATGTTCTTATTTTAATATTGGTGGATGTTATTATTAGAGAATCATATCAAAAGATATGTCACCAGGGAGAAAATATCATTTATAAATCACTAATGAGTCCCAAACACTGTTTAGCTTGGAGGTATGAGGCATCCCTCACATTGTGCATTTATGATCAAACACAAAAGAACAAGTGCAGGAAGAAGAGCAGGTCTGTATTTTACCTAATTCTGCTAAGATTCTTCTGCCGTTGGAGTCCCCATGCCTGTAGTCATTTCCTCTTCAACTGAAAAGATTCTGCATTTAGCTAATGATTTTTATTGCATCTAATTTGGAATTTAGCTGTTGAAATAATACATGATTATGCAGATCATGGATTACATAGATATTCATGTCCTTCGTGTGAGCTACAGTGGTGCAACTCGCTTGTCTAAGAGAATATTCCAGAAAAAAAATCTGATAGCTGACAGCAGATATTGTCTGAGGACCTTATTAAGATTTCTTGCCTTTCAATGGAAGGGGAGTTCATAAGGCTGTCAATCTGAACAAGGTAGATCTCTATGCTTTCAACAGGATTTTTTTTTTTTTTGGTATGTTAGAAGAAAACTAAAATCATTTCCTAAAAAGAATTATAGTTGTAATTCTAGGTAAATCAAGGCCCATAGGTATGTCTGATAAGCAGGCAATTATAAGACTATTGCATGTGTGTGTGTGTGTGTGTGTGTGTGTGTTTGTATTTGTATATGTTACATATGTGAGCACATGGGCACACATGTGCCACAGTATTTGTGTGAAGGACAGAGAACAACCGTGGCTGTCAGTCCTCAGCTTCAATACTGTTTGAGACAGTCTCTTCTGCTGTCTGCACTGCTGCCTGCACCAGGCTAGCTAGCTGTGAGCTTCCAGGGCTCCTTCTGTCTCTGTGACCCATCTCACTATAGGGATGCCGGGGTTGTAGATTAATACTACCATACCCAGCTTTGTGTAAGTTCAGGATTCAAACTCAAGTCCTCACTCTTGCACAATGAGTGCTTTACCTACTGAGCAATCTCACAGCTCCCATGCCTCGCTCCTGGTTGGTTTGAGGTTTTTGGTCTTTTGTCTTTGGCAGGGTCTCCCTAGTCCCAGCTCACCTGGAAGTCACTCTGTGGACCATGCCTCACTCTTAAATGATAGGAAATGAACTGATTTTTGTCAGCACAATGCACTGTCAACACATATCTCCAAACCTACCTAGAATTCTAGACAAACCACCACCCAGGCCAAGAATAGTCTGGAACTATGTTTTTATGATGTCTGTGGCTCGCCCATTTCCCCACCCCCTCCTGGGACATCTTATACTTGCCTCTGATTATTGGGAAGCTGTGCCCATAAACCCTGCTGTTCTTTGATACAGTGCCATCTAGCTATATTAAAGACTCATGATGACTTAGAGTCTTGAGAAATCCTTTGTTATACCTGCTGTGTAGACCTAGTGGCTCAAATAACTGAGTGTCTTCTTTATGAGACTATCTGGAGACTTTCATTTCTTGTCTTAATGTCAAGAAGAGTTCTTCTACCAAAAACTAGTTTGCTTTTATCTGATGAAGAATTCCAGTTGTGGAATTTTCTATCTTTCCCTATCAACATTCACTTCCAAGAATTTTAGAGTTAAGTTGATCTTCCACAATACGCAAAGGATTTAATGTTAAACATTTGTGGCTCAAACCCCCTTCTCCATTTCATTTAATGTCACTACACATGTTTCTTTCCCTACATTCTCTCTTATTTCTAACGTAACCCTGTCTTGAACTAAAGTATGTCTTTGTAAGTCATTTGAAATATTTCTGGGAATCAGGCAGGTATAATACAATAAAACTACTATAGTCTGGAGACCATACATTCTCATTTTTTCACATTAACTAATAAGCCAGGCAGGTCTTCAGGGAAATCACAGAGGCAAATTCTCCTGTTTTCTGTAGTCTAATCATGAAATTCTTACAGTTCCTTCACGAGGTATCACACCACCAATTCCAGCAATTCTTGGCTGTGATAGATGGCTGAGCAGAAAAACAGGTAACTAGAAATTACAAGAGAAGGAAGGATCAAAGAGCCCAGCAAGTCATTCACAGGAACATCGTGGAAGCCTACGGGCACGGCACCAAGGATGTACAACATCGGCATTGTGAAAATTACAGTGGGGCAGTCATCTAGAGCAGTATCTTATTACCTGCTGGGTTCCCCTGTGCTGCTGTGGAGAATTACTAAACACCCTTAATAAATTCCTATTGCTTGTCACTCTGAAAGATGCTGATAGAGTTGCCTATGTACGAAGCTTCGTAGACCATAACTCAACACCCTCGATACCCAGCATGTACCCTCTGGCTTTTGGTGTGACTTCCCACTCATAAACTCTGTTTGTTTGCATGGTACACAACACCTTACTGTGTGTTTCCTGTTGTCCTCATACGTCACTGGCTTTTATAGGCTTCAGGTGAAGTTGGTATATGGTTGACTATATCTTGATGCTTTCCCCTGGGGCTCTCCTACTAAAATGAATCCCATTTGTACCATATCTCTTTTATGTCAGAAACCATTTCAAATACTTGGCTAAACTTGGGAAAATCATTTTATATTACCTCGGTTTTCCAATTTGAAGAAGACAAATTTGATTTGCTACAATAAATTGACCCAAATACAATGGGCAGTGTTGGGTATCATCTTAAATGTCCCTGGATTATAGTGGGAAGTTGCTTATTGGAGCTATTTGGCAAAAGGTCAGGAGATGTATGGGAAGGCATTCTTTACTGAATATTTTATTTGTGTAGCCAAGTAGGTCTAAAAAAGCAATGCAGCTGGGTGTGGTGGCACACGCCTTTAATATTAGCACTCGAGAGGCAGAGACAGGCAGATCTTTGTGAGTTCAAGGCCAGCCTGGTCTACGGAGTAAGTTCCAGGACAGCTGGGGCTACAGGGAGACCCTGTCTTGAAAAGACAAAAAAAACAAAAAAAAAAAAAAAAAGAAAAAAAAAAAAAAAAAAAAAAAAAAAAAAAAAAAAAAAAAAAAAAAAAAAAAAAAAAAAAAAAAAAAAAAAAAAAAAAAAAAAAAAAAAAAAAAAAAAGCAATGCATAGTTGGGGGTAAATCATTATAAAATTAATCTATGTTGTTTGTCACTAAAATAGATGTTCCCTTCAAATAGTATAAGATAGGGGCTGGGGCTGGAAAGGAGGCGTGTCATTTGGGTATAAAGGAGGAAGGGGTTTACTGAGGACAGGCCTTGAGGTTTCTTAGCTAGCCCACTTTCTGTACTTTCTCTCTGCTTGCTGCCTGTGGAGGCAATGAAATGTACGGCTGTCTGCTACTGACACCAGCCCTTCCTAGCCATGATGGGTTTGTGTATACTTGAATTGTAAGCCAAATAAATCCTTCCACCTTAATTTGTTTCTTCTTAAGTGTTTAGTCACAACAAGAAAAAAGTAATGCAAGAAACCTCTGGAATCATGAGAATGTGTTTTTTTGTTGTTTTTTGTTTTTTGTTTTTTGTTTTTTTTTATCTGAATGCTGATTAGAGACCTGCTGCTTGGGAAGATTTGTTGTCCTTTGCTCTGTACATGTTATAGCTTAAATGGGTAAGGTCTTTGACAGGCTCGTGTTTTGAGTACGTGGTCCCTGGTTGGTGGTGTTAGTTTGGGCAGCTGTACAGCCATGTGGTCCAGTTGGCAAATCCAGGCCACTGGCTATGTATGCAGGGGTTGGGGACAGGGCATTATGGTCTACCTTCATTTATAGTTCCAGCCTCTGCTTCCTGATCCTCCAAGATGTGAGCTGCCAGAGCATACTATCACACTATGGGTGATGGAGGTGCCCCAGCCCTGCCCACCATGATGGACTGTATCCCCTGAAACCTTGAGCCAAAATTAACCCTTTCACTTTCAAGTTGCCTCTGTCAGGGATTTGTCACACCCCATGAGAAATATCACTAATACATTATGTTAAGAGGATTTTTTACAAAGTTACTGTTAGACAGTGAGGAGAAATCAGCCACGTCATCCATCGCTGGTGAGATTTACCATGGAAACAATCTGGAAATATGGATCTGTCTCTATCAAAATTATGCATGCAACATTTTTAACCCAATAATTGTCCATGTAATTTCTCATTTACTCCTCATGTAATTATATGTGATGTTATACACACAACAATAGTACATATATCATAATTAACTCATTGCAATGTTGTTTGGGGCCCCCCAAAATTAGAGTTAACCTAAATAACCATTAAATAAAGAATAAGACTTTGTAGTACAAGATGCCATGCCAATGTTTAAAATTTGTAAAAGTAAGAAACTTCCCATGTCCTGATTTGGAAAGATCCCAAGACATAGCAGAATTAAAAGGAGCCTAAAAGCATACTGTGTTTGTGCATATGTAAAAGGAGGGCACTCAAGGAAGAACTTTCAAGCACTTCCTTAAGGAAAACATGGCATCTTTTAGCGAAAAAAATCCTCCAATTCAAGTGATATGTGAGTATATATATATATATATATATTTATATATATTTATTTATGTGTATATATGTATATATACTGTATATATATGTTCTCTCCAATACAAGTTGGAGAGAACAACACCAAAATAACTGAAAAATAAAACTCTGGAAAGACTCAGAAAAGGATACAGGACATGTATGACAGAGTGCAGGGACTTGGGTGGGGTGGGGGGCATGGAAAGGGAAGCGATTCTAGATTCAACTGAGAAATGATGTATGACCTATGGAAAAAGTTTAATAATAAAAAAATGTATATTAAAAAAACAAAAATAAAATAAAATATATCATCTAAAGAAAAAAAGGAGGGCACTTGGGGCTGGAGAGATGGCTCATTGGTTAAGAGTACCAACTGCTCTTACAGAGGACCCGGGTTCGAATCCCAGAACCCACATGGCGGCTAAGAACCATCTTTAACTCCAGTTCCAGAGGAATCCGACGCTCTCTTCTGACCTCTGTGGCATTGCACGACACGGGTGCACCAACCTATATGCAGACCGTACATTCATACACATAAGAAAAATAATAACTAAAAAAAATTTAAAAAGAAGGGCACTTATATATTCATAGGTATTTGTAGTCAAGAGCACATTAGAAACTGAGGTAACTTTAATAATAATGTATCCATTTATTTTTCAGCCACTATATAAGTAAATTTTCTTTTCAAAAATTTTTAATTGTAACTATAAAGATAAAAATAGATTCCAGCTGTGATAAAATCAATAGTGCAAGACTTAAACCGCTACTCATACACTGAAAAAATGCAAAGGTCTAAATAAAACATCATTACCACAGCTTAACTTCTGAGACAATGAGCCTAGAGACAAGTGCCTGGATCTCTCTAGTCTCTTTTTATATTATCCAGACTGTTTCAGAACATAGGCAGAGGTACCACTTCCTTATTACAAATGTACCTCTCTTCCAAAGATGCTGTAGGGTTCACTTCTAGAATCTTCTCTTGTTCTTAGTTCCCTTTTCTGTTTCACTCTGGTCTTAAGGGGTGGATGGATTGCTGATGATACTCAGAATCATTATTCTTTCCCAAATGAGGAAGGATGTGACTCCTTCTTATTCTGCCATGGGGTGATGGACAGACCTAGGAATGGACCCCCAAAGACACACTGGTCAGCATAGCCCGCTGTCACGCCCTTTGGTTTATGGAATGATCTGTCCAAGATCATTCAGAACGTGAATCCAGACTTTCTGACTCAAAATACATCACTGTGTTTGCTGTTAGTGGTCAGAACAGATGTTCCCTTGAAATAGGTGGATGGAGAGTAGTGGTGGTCCTCTTTTGGGTCGGCGGTCCACCAGGAGTTGATGAATTTATGCCACACTCCTAAAGGCAAGATAAAGAATTGCAGGAAGTATTCTATTCCAGTGGACAAAAGCTTTGAACCAGCTGAGGAGAAGAGAAAGGGATGAAGCCAGCTTCAGTAGAAAAGTGAATCGTATATAGAATAAAATGTTAGCAATACTTTAGGAAAGTTAAATTCATGGCCTAGTGTGAATGGTCCATTTCATTGTTCGTGTAAATGTTACCATTGATGGCTTGGTTTAGGTGACTGGAGAGCATTGTGAAGAGGTTCCAGGTTGCACTCACTGCAGATGGAAACTAAACCAAGATAAGTAACATCTTTCATCTACACAGTCTCAGGGTGCTATTGAATGCACACCAGACACATCAGAATCTGCCTCAATTTATCTCAGGAACTTTTAACATGAATGATTTCATTCTCCAAAGCACTGATGACATAGTGACATTTAAGATGCTTTGTCCTCTTGCAGGGAAGACAGACATTCAAATGATAAATTTGAAGATACCCCAATTAGGTATTCCAAAATTTGTTTAAATTCGTATCTGTTCTTTGTTTGGGGAGTTTGCTCTGTTTCTTTGAGACAGGCTCTCATGTAGCTCAGGTTGGCCTCAAACTCACTATGCAGACAAGAATGGCCTTGAGGGCTGGAGAGATGGCCTAGTGGTTAAGAGCACCGACTGCTCTTGCAGAGGACCCAGGTTCGATCCCCAGCACCCACATGGAGGCTGAGAACCATCTTTAACTCCAGTTCCAGGGGAATCTGACACCCTCTTCTGACCTCCTCCATATTGCACGACACGGGTGCACCAACCAGAGACGCTGTCTCAAAAAGCCAAAAAAAAAAAAATTTATAAAAAGAATGGCCTGAACGCTGCATCTGCCTTCCTCTATCTCCCTGGTACTCAGATTACGGGCGTAATCACACCCTGTTTACGCAGCACTGGGACTTGCACCCAGGGCTTCCTGCATACCAAGCTAGCACTAACAACTGAGCTATACAGCCCCAGGCCCTCATTTTCTCTCTGAAATCAAAAGTCCAAGTGACTTCTGTCATTCACCCAATCCAATCAAATATGCATTTATTACAGAAGACGAGGGAAGCTGAAGGGCCAGGCAATCCCATCTAGCAGTATTTTCCACATCTGTGACAACCCTTTCTGGAGTGACATGCACCCCCTTCTTTGTCTCTCTGTCCCCTTCCTGCCCCTTGCTTCTGCCACTGTGCAAATCTCACACTGTACATCACAGAGCAAGTTTTATCAGAAATTCCACATTTGAGGATTGCGGCATGTGGCTCCCTAAAATAGAAAGCTTTGTGACCTTTCTCAAAATCCTCACTATCCAATATATCCTCCCCAAATACACAGCCCATTCTTTCTGGGGAAGGAACAGTGTAAAGAATGCTCCGCCAGCAGAGGCTTTGGAGCCCAGCGGGGCCCAGGTGGATGTATGCATATACATGGGATCAGGGTGAACCGGATGGACCGTCTCTCCCAGTGAGTGAAAGTCTTAAACCGAGATTAACCTTGAAGCTCAAATTAGATAAAAACAAATAGAAATTTCTCCACAGGAATAAGAGCTTAATATAAAGGAAAAGTATTCCATAGCCCACATAACTTTAATTAAGATGAAAGGGTTTCCGAATATCTGCTTCCTCAACAATCTTATGTTTAAAGATGTGTGTTGAGCTCAGCATGAAGCAACTAGTCTACGTAGCTCATTATTCACTCTTCTGAGGGCCTACTTTGGGAGCTCTGTGGAAAGCCTGGACATTCTCTTCCAATTTCCACCCCAAACATGCCGTCCTCTAGGCTTTCGTTACATTCCCAGGGAATCCGGGACCCCCTTGACTACACGACAGGTGCATATTACAGACCAGACACCCCCTGTACACCCCCTTCCAGTTTAAGAGAAACATCCACAAGTACAGACACACTCCATATCCCCAGGGCCTATAGCATGTTGGGGAGCCAGGGATGGTCAGCTGCTTATGGGATTTCACACATGGAGTTCATTAGACAAGTTATTTTTTTAAATAGGAAAATCTATCAGGCAGAGTGTAGGCACATACAGAAAAAAAGATAAAATAAAACAGGCGAGTAAACACAATGAAAGACTAGAAAAACTTCCCTGGTATTGTTAAAAAAAATTGACAGGAGGTTTTATTCAGTGGCCTTAGTGATAGAGTTTTGATATTTTAGATAAACACTCTTCTGTTGCCTTCTCTGCTTTTACATGAGGTTTACCACGGAGCTCTGTTAGAAACAGATGGTCAAGGCATTTCTCAGGACCATCTAGGAAAGCAGTTCAGTACATGGGCACCTCCCCCAGATGTGTACAGAACTGGCCTCCCAGCTTATTCACGGAGTGAGAGCATATCAGTAGAGTTCCTTCCCTCAGCCTTAATTTCAAACCTGAAAAAACAATTACAGTAGTGTTTACATTATGGTGGGAGGATTAAATTAGATAGTACATATAAAATCCATATGTGCCTGACTCATGATAAGCATTTAAGGAAAGTCTAGCTATTTCTTCACATTGTTAAAGAGAACAGATGTCCAAGCACATGTGCATGAACTAATTTCTGATGGTTGAGCCTCACTTCTAAGTGGGACCCTTTTAAATTAATTATTGAATATCCCAAGACCTTTTTATTACTTAAAATACCAAGTTTCCACATCTGTAAATCAGAGATTGTATTTACTTGACTTAAAGGGTTGTTACAAACATAAAGAGACAGCTTAGGAGAGTAAGACTGTAATGAACTTGAGACACTAATAATCCTTAAAACCTGTGGAGCAGCTATTACCATGGCATTGTCTTTGGGAATATAGGATATGAAATATATTGTTTATTATTATCTTCATAGGCAAGGTTAAAATTGTTCATAAAATATAAGAAATATGCTCTGTATAGAGTGGAGGCCAGAAACCATAGGACTCGCCCAACCAATCTTTTATAATTAAAAAAAGAAATTGGAAGCTGGAGAAAAGACTCAGAGATAAAAGTGATTGCTGCTTTTCTAGGACCAGAGTTCAGTTCTAAGCACCCATGTCGACTGGCTCATAGTTGCCTGTAACTACAGTTTCAGAGGATCCAGCCCCTTCTTCCTGCCTCTCCAGGCATCTACATTCCATGTGCACATATTTTCACACTGCCACACATAATTAAAAATAAAATTAATCAGGCTGGGCATCATAACACATGCCTTTAATCCTAGGCAGAGACAGGTGGATGTCTGTGAGTTCAAGGCCAGCCTGCTCTACAGAGCGAATTCCAAGTCAGCTGGGGCTACAGAAAATAAATAAATAAATAAATAAGTAAATAAATAAATAAAATTTAATCTTTTTTAAAAATGGGGGGCTGTGCCCAAATATAACAAATTTGGAAAATAAGAAATGTTAATCCATCCCATTCCACTAAGAGGCTCAGTCCTTTGGAGATTAACAGTGCCTATGACTTTCTGTTATTTTTAAAAGCAAAGAGAGTTCACAGTGAAATAATATATTGAATCCTACTTCTTCCCGTGTTTTGTAGTCTTATTACCAGAAGCCCATTTTAATAACCATAGTACCCATTATAAACAGGCTGATTGAAACATACCCAAGTATGTGAATATAATCCGGAATAAAATGCTCTAAATGCATTTGAGTTAGATTATTGCTTCTGATCCCAAGGCAGCAGCAATTGCTCATGATTTTGTGAATTAATATCCTACAGAAATATTACTCAAAACATGGCTTGCACAGAGTCCAATGACATAACAGAAGTCACCATCCAAATCCACGTTGCTCACATCAGCAAGGGAAAAAATAAGTATGTGTCAATTTCACAGACACCCAAGAAGCCTGCATGATCTGAGCCATGGGACCCTTTCCCTGGGAAGTGAAGCAAGTCAGAATACCCCCAGGGGCAAGAGGGCCACTGTTAGGAGTCAACATTTACTGTCAGTGCCAGACAAACGTTTCTGAGCAGTTGCTATTTTCTTTTGTAAAAGAAACATGCTTTTCCCTTCTTCCTAAAATGCCAAGTCTTCTGTTTCCCACGTATGATTAAAAAAAAAAAAAAAAAGATATCCTGTGTTAAATATATAGCACAGTTGCAATAATAAATTTAAAATGGTGAAACCTTATAGGAACAAGAAGACATTTTGGAGGGACAAGGATTATGGCAAACAGGAAACAAATATTGTGTTAGATGGGGGGGACAGCCTCTCAAAGGCAGTTAATTCATACCCAAGACTGTGAACTTTGGGTGTTTAAGGGGATCCTGAAACTGTACACTTTGTGTCTGATAACTCCATTTTTCTCTACATTTGTTTTATTACCAATTTATGGACCTAAGTAGCAAGTTTATTCTCACTTCTCAGGATCATGGGAACTCTAGGGAACCAGTTACAGTGAGACCACCAGCATCCATGTTGATGCAGGTAGAACTAGCCCTTGAGCAGCCCAAAGTCCATATCAGTTTCTAAACATGCTCAGCTTTTAAGGGATAGGTTGAGATTCATGGAAGAAGGAACTTCATGTCTGCCTTACAACAGAAAGGAGTCCTCCAGAACTACAGAGCTCTGTAGAGAGGCCCAGCCCCCTGCTTCATTTATTTCTGCTGCTGTGTAGAGAAGTGTCCTCCAGTGTTACACATGTGAAAATTTAGACCCCAGCATGGAGCTATTGGAAGATGTGGTTTTGCTTTATGTTGTGGAGCCTGATAAGAGTTCCTTAGGTCATTGGTAGTATGTCCTTGAAAAGAGTTGTGGAAGCCTCGTCTTTCTCCTCTCTCACTTTCTTCCTCCTCCCCTTCCATTGTCCCTCTGTTTCTTTGTGTCTGTCTCTGCATCCAGCTCACAATGTGCATAATCACTCTCATAAATGCTCCTGTTAGTATCCCCAGAGACCTAAAGCATGGAGCTTGTGAAACTTGGAATTGAATTTACAGATCCATGAGACTAAATAGAATTCTGCTTTCACAAATAGCCTGAGTCCAATATTTCATTATCATGGATGGAAAGGTGCCTAATGCTGTTCTAGTGATACTTGTTGAGTGTCTACTCTGTACCAGGCCCTGCTCTTGGATCTAAGCCTCTGTCCAGCAATAGGACAAACCAGTCCCTTCTCACATAGTTAGGTGCTAGTGGTTGGCGACAAACAAGTAACTCAGTTTCCTTATTTGTAGAAAGGGCAGAATCATGATTACTCCAGAGTCAGGGATGAGAAGAGAGAAATACATTATATATATATATATATATATATATTAGATATAATTTGAAGAGGCCAGGGTAGGGATGAGAGGGTGGCGGGAATGTGATAAAATAAAGATTAAGTCGTTCAGGTGAGAAGAAGAAGATGCATGGAAACTCTGATGAAGCATAGAAAGTGCAGCTCAACCAGGCTCCCTGGGACCCAGCCAGCGCTGAATCCTTACTGCATGCCCAGCCAGCACTGGAAAGTGTCCCGGTTTCCCTTTAAAGCCATCCTTAAAGTGGCAACCTGTTTCTCTTGTGTGTGTCTGTGTGAAATGTATGTGTTCATGTAGATGTATGCATGGTGTCTATGCACACACATGGTTGCCATCTTTCTTAATTGCTCTCCACCTTACCTTTGAGACAGGGTCTCTCTCTTAACCTGGAACTCATCAGTTCACCTTACTGGCCAGCCAGTGAGTTTCAGGGACTTTCTGTCTCTTGTAAACACTGAAAATTACAGACTCTAGCTACTGTACATAGCTTTTTTTCCTCCTCTTTTTTGAGATAGGTTCTCCCTGTAGCCCCAGCTGTCCAGGAACTCACTATTTAGACCAGGCTGGCCTTGAACTCAAAGACATCCACTTGCCTCTGCCTCCCAGGTGCTGGGATTAAAGACATGTGACACCATGCCTGACTTGACTTGTACATAGCTTTTATGTAGGCTCAGGTCTTCATGCTTCATGGCAAGCACTTTACCAAGTGAGCCAACTCCTCAATCCAACTGGCTTCCTGTTTTTTTTTTTTTGTTTTTTTTTGTCTTTTCGAGACAGGGTCTCCCTGTAGCCCCAGCTGAACTGGAACTCACTCTGTAGACCAGGCTGTCCTTGAACTCACAAAGATCCGCCTGCCTCTGCCTCCCAAGTCAACTGCTTCCTTTTAACAGCTGAGACAGTAGAGCCTTAGAAAAGTGATGCCATGCCCACAACTAGGGTCAGAAACCTAAAACACATACAATGACGAAAAGCATCTCTTTCTGTTACACACTAAGTATCTTTTATCCAACTTTCTTAGGGCTGCAAGTGTATCCCCAACTTTAGATTCTTTTTCAGATTTTGGAATTATTACATATACATAATGTGGCGGTTTGAATGAGGAATGTCCCCCATAGGTTCTAAGGTTTTAAACAATTTGTCACAGTTGGTGGGGCTGCCATCCTGGAGGAAGCATGTCACTGGGGGTGGGCTTTGAGAGTGGATAGTCTTGCCCACTTCCGGCTCCCTCTCTCTCTGCTTCCCTCTTGTGCTTAAGGGTATGAGCTCCCAGCTTTCCACTCCCACTGCCTCCTGCCATGTCTCCCGACTCTTATCCCTCTGGAATCACACGCCCAACAGACTCTTCCTTGCCTTGTTTAAAACAGCAACAGAAAAGTTACTAAGACACATAACAAGGTACATTACAGATGCAACCCCAACCTGAACTCAAATTATATCATGTTGTATCAATTGTATATAAATTGTTTCATATACAACTAATACATACTGGCTGAAGGTAACTTTACACATATTTTTAGAGTCTGGGAAATAAATTTTTCCTGATATTTAATTTTCCATTTGTAGCATTACTATGCTATTACAAAAGTTTGAGATTTGGGGAACATTTCAGGTTTCAGAGGTCCAGATTAGGGATGCTCAACCTGTATTCCAATCTGGACTTAGTCTCCCTGATTTATTCCATACCAATTCAAATCCTGTTGAGGAAAGAAGGAGAAACTTTAAATTTTCTGAAAACATTGTCAAGCACTAACCTTTAGAAAATAATTTGTGACAGGGTATAAAAAAAATCAAATTATGCAGGATCCCAAACTACCGTGTTGTTTCTCTGCCTTTCTGGTGTGCTCCATCACTGGCTCCTAATAGAAGCACAATAATAATTATATATAGTCTTTCCCTATGTCCTCCCATTCGGCTTCTCCTTGGTAAAATTATTATTGCATACATGTTTTCAACATTCAAATTAGAGATCCTCAGACCAAGTCACTCCCTAAGTACCTCAAGCTGTCAGTACAGCACCCAGTCTCGCAAAAGAATTTTCCTGCAGAGCAAAGAACAGAATGAACTTTTTGTACACTTTGTGCAATACAAAAGCCAAAATTAACATCTTTTTGCTTTTGCATTCAGTGCAGAATATTTAATTGAGCCCTGAGTTGGGAGTTTTTAGGAATTTTAAAAATCATTTGTTGAGCTAAGGGCTTCACTACTCCTGTGAAGTCCATCATTTCCTGGTATTAGATACAGCTTTTCATTTAATTAATTTTAATACAGTAATTTATTTTTATATTTTCCTCTAATCTTGTCAACCCAGTGTGGATTTTGCTTTTAATAAAGTACAGGGTAAGCTACTTAAAGTGGACTAATTGGACGAAGCCTGACTTGTCCATCTGATCAGAACGGACATTTGAAAGAAGGTGGGGGTAGGGGAGGGCAGCAAAAGAGAAGGAAACTCGTGCTTGGAATCCCCACGCAGAACCTGCGATATGGCAAGAGCTTACCAAGTATGGAGAGTAGAGATGTGCAAGACCCCAGAGGGACTTCAGAAAACCCATCTCCTTTGTGGCTTAAGCAGCAATGTCTGCTGTTATAAGAGAAAGATGAAGGAAATGAGTCTGAGTTTTGGACGGTGGATTGTAATTCATTATTCAGTCTACCCTACAGGTTTGTCCTTTGGCAAGACTATTCCTGTAGACAAGCCTGTGCACACAATTTTACCTGGTTGCTTGTCTCTAAACCTTCCATTTCAATCCTATAGGCAAATTACAGTTCTCTTTCAAAAGAACCTTGCCTTTCATTTTGATGGAGCTAGAGAAACTACATGCTAAACTCTGGGGTTTAAACAATGACATGAGGCTCTGTATGGTGCCTTGGGCCTTTAATCCCAGCACTCAGAAGGTACAAGTAGACAGATCATCTGTGAGCTCCAGGTCAGCCTGGACTACATAGCAAGTTCTAGGCTAGCCAGAACTATATAGTGAGACCCTGTCTCAAAAAAAAAAAAAAATGTACTCATTGTCCAATAAGAGGTTACATTCCCTACCAAAAATAAAAGCCCTAACAAGCCCAAGAAGACCTCCAACCATTCCTGAACTGAAACTGTCCTGTGACTCTCTGAAAACCATTGAATGTCCTGCTCCAGACTGCTTCTATGGTCAGTTAGACTAGTAAAATGTAGTGAGCAGTCAAAGATGGTGGTTCTGAATGGAGACTGCTTGGGTCCGAATCCTGCATGCATCATTACATGGGATCATAGAGTTTTCCACCTATAAACTTAGTATTTAATACCATCTGCCTCGGTGTTCTTAGAGGATTAGAAGAGTTAGGATAAAAAGTGACTCACTTGTGGTAAACTCTGTGTCTTAGCTGATATTGATTATTTGTCAGGATGTGGCATCTGAAAGTGACAGAGACCCAACCCCGAATGGCTTAAGCCACGGGAGTTCATCGACTTTCTTGATCTAACTGGGTCAAAGCGAAGCTAGCTGCAGATTTGTAGATGCTTGCTTCTCATCTTCCTTCCCCTCCCCTTTCTCTAGTTCCTCTCAGGTAGGTTTTCTTCTGCAGCACTGCCACAGGCTCTGCCCTCTAGCCTTCTCTCCTACTGAAGTGAGAAATTCTACTTTTCTCGGGCCCTGAATGCCCACCCCATACCAACCATGTTCCAATAGGCAGACATGAGCACATAACCATGGCCTGTTCACTGGGATTTCTTGTACTCAAGGCAAACCCACATCACATGTCACAACCCCTGATGAGGGAGTGAAAGCTGCTAGCCTAAGACTCGGGGAGATGAGAGCGCCTGCTAAAAAGTTGCTGTGCTCCAGATAAAGAGGGCGGAATGCTGGGCTGACAAGCCAGGGCCTTCTTGAAATCCATGTTTGCAAAATTCATCTCCATGCTTGTGCTGGAGTTGTAGCCTCAGAAGAGGTAACAAGGACTCTTACCCCCAGAACAAGCCATGATTTTTCCAAATGCATTTTACTATGCAAATTATGGCTGACCTGTTTAAATGGTTTTGATTAAAATATTTTTCCCAGAATCTAACTGCTGCTTCCACAGTTTCACCTCTGAAACTTTTCCCAGACAAAATCAGTGGGGGTCAATCGATCATTCACCATGGATTTCTTGATTAGAAATGATAATCTTACTACCATGAACTTATTCTTTAAAGCAGATTAACCTGCTTCAATATATGTATATTTATGCTTATTTATGTATATGGTGGATATATAAATATATAATAAATATAGTATATCTGTGTGTATATATACATTTATATATATATACATATACATATAATCCCAGGACTCAAGTACTGCAAGTTTGCAGCCTCCCTGGGCTACACAGCAAGAACATGTGAGTGCTGAGATTATAGACAGACACTACCACACCTGGCTTACCCACCATCCCTAACAGAGAGCACCCTCACCTCCATCTTTTCTCAGCCCTACCTTCTTCTCCTCCAGTGAGCCTGCTGATCCTTCCAACATCAGAGTAAATATGGCTGTGCTAACAGACAAGTAGACCAAGGATATGGGTGCAGTGACTATATGCATTTAACAAGAGGCCTGAGCGGCAGAAGGTATGGACAGACAGGCTCTGTGAGCTCATTCAGAAAGGGCCCAGCTGAGTCTGGAATGCTTAGGGTGATGGGTGAGTGCCTATGTTAGAGAGCTATGTACAGATAGGGGTTCGAATTGATAGCAAGAAACTAGGAGAAACCGTGGAGTTGAAAAAATCTAGATAAAGAATTTGTATTTTCTTCCAGTAAACCCTTGGTACTTCTGGATCCTTTGTGTGTGTGTGTGTGTGTGTGTGTGTGTGTGTGTGTGTGTGTGTGTGTGTGTTTGAGACAGGGTCTCCCTGTAGCCCCAGATATCCTGGAACTCACCCTATAGACCAGGCTGGCCTTGAACTCACAAAGATCCACCTGCCTCTGCCTCCCAAGTGCTGGGATTAAAGGCATGTGCCACCATGCCTGGCGGGAGGATCCCATTTTTGATAAAGTAAGAATCCATGAAGCTGGAGAGATGGCCTAGCGGTTAAGAGTGCCGACTGCTCTTACAGAGGACCCAGGTTTGATCCCCAGCACCCACATGGCGGCTGAGAACCGTCTGTAACTCCAATTCCGGGAGAACTCCAGTTCCAGGGGAATCCGACACCCTCTTCTGACCTCCGTGGCATTGCACGACATGGGTACACAAACCTACATGCAGACAGTACATTCATACAAATAAATAAATAAATAAATAAATAAATAAATAAATAAATAAATAAAATATTTTAAAAAAAGAATCCATAGCCTTTCAGTTCTTAAAATCTTGACTCCATAAGAAAATGAGAATTAATTTGTGTTGGTTAAACTGACGGGTCAGAACTCCTAGTGACTAAGCGTCTGTGCTTTAATTCTCTGACAGCTCTCAGTGTTGCCTGATGCCTGAATCTTTGCATTGCTCCTGTCTTGAGCTTGCCCTCTGGATTCAACTCTAAAACTTTTCACAGACAAAACAAGTGAGGGCCAATCACTCCACAAGTATTTCTTCACAGAGACGGTGATTCTCCCACTGTGAACTTATTTTCAGTATTTTGGAATATTTTCAAAAAATATGATGTTTTAAAAAATTAAATGTGAACCTACTGAATTTTGACGGCCAAGCCTGAACCAAAACATACTTTCTTGAGTACAGAGGCTTGTGACAAAGCCAAGATTTCTATTCTGGGGGATTTTTCTCTCTCTTCCCGTCTCTTATTTTCAGGAAGTGGCTTCCATGGATGCTAATTATAGCATCTGTGATAGAAAAGAATCACAAAGATGCTACCCATTCAAAAATCATTAAATTATAAAATACATCCTCCATGTTGATAGAAAATACATGATTAAAAATTCTCATTTGATGACTGGTTATGGGGGGGTATTTATAAGCAGAGAAAATACTAAAATGAAATGTTTGCTGTAATCTTGCTTTAGACAAATGCTTTTTATTTGTATATAATGTAACATAACACTTTTGACAAAGCAGTGATTTCTTCAATATAGTATGACTGGGTGATTTATTTCATTTCTCTGTCATTTTTTTTGAAAACTAATTTTCTATAATGAACATATTTCTTTTTATGATGAAACTAAAATTAGACACTATAGTTTTTCTCGCGTCTAGAGAGAATTGGTGGTCGAAAATGCATCTTAGTGTTCTTTTCTCCCCATAGAGGGGCTGCCCACACATAGGCAAGTTACTTTCCTTATTGTTGGAACAAAATACCTAGCAGAAGCAACATAAGGAAGGAAGACTGTACTCTGCCCCTGTTTGAGATTATAGCCCATCACAATGGAAAGGCATAGCGTCAGGACACGAGGCGGCTGGTCATCGCGCCTCCGCCACCAGGAGGCCAAAAGAAATAAAGTCTGCTGACTTTCCCCTTTTGACTCACTCTGGACTCCAGCCCATTTGGATTGGAGGGAGAGTCTCTGGAGTCCATGCAAAGGAAGGACAGAGCATAGCCAAGGCCACAGTCCCTGTTCTCCATGGAGGGTCAGTGTATATAAGTCCATGCAAACTCATTCTCCTTAGAAACGAATCATGAAGAAAACATTGACCTTAGGAGAAGCATGTGTAATTGCCAGTGACCCACAGTCAGCTGCCAGTGCCCCCCATCCACTTGCACCTCTGTAAATTCCTCTTGCTCTTTGGATGGAGAAAGAATGAGATTTTGACATCTGGAATCATCTGAAACTTGGATTGGTTTTTGTTAATACAGGTTTATTAATTTTGATGGCATAATCCAAAGAATTTATTTTAAACTTTGCTCTTTTAGCAAGCAAAGAGAGCTATCTTTCATTGGGAACTGAGTCTGGTGTAGGGAGGACACTGTGAACTGTACAACCCAAATATTATAGTTTTAGTTTCTATTTATCTATAACTTCTTCATCTGGACAAACACTGATATAATATTTGTGGAACTTTCCATCATGAAATTCCCTTTGAGGTAGCTCATGTGGTCACAAGTCTTCTCGGAATCTCATGTCTGGACTATAGCATCTTCCCAGATGGAGGGACACAAAGCTTAAGTCTCACATAAGGCCAAACTTTACTCCTGACACATCAGCACACTAAAATAAGATGCACCATGCTGACTGACATCACACTTTCAAAATATTTTATTTATTCTTTGTATTTTATGTGTATGAGTATATTGCCTGCATGTACGTAAGTGCACCCATGCCGTGAAATGCCCACAGAGGTCAGAAGAGGGTGTCAGATCCCCTAGATCTGGAGTTATGGATAGTTGTTAGCCACGACATGGGTGCTGGAAGCTTCCACACCAGCAGTCAGTGCTCTTGACCACTGAACTATCTCTCCAGTTCCTGATGTCACAGGGAACTAATACCTAGTAGGCAAACATCTCAGCATGGAACTGGATTACTTCTGGGCCTCAGAAATGCTGTGTGTGCCCTGCCACTGAGGCTCACTTAGCTGTGTTCCCCCAGGGTTCCAATTTCTTCTTTCTTCATCATAAAGCCATGGGAGTGCAGAAATTCAATCTAGCACTCAACAAGAGCCCTCAGCAGGGCATGGTGGTGCATGCTTTTAATCCTAGCACTCAGGAGGCAGAGGCAGGCAGATCTTTGTGAGTTCAAGGCCAATCTGGTCTACAGAGTGAGTTCCAGGACAGCTGGGGGTTACAGGGAGACCTTGTCTCAAAAAGACAAAAAACAAAACAAACAAAACAAAACAAAAAAACAGCCCTCACCTGCCACCCTTATCTACTTTTGCTGGTATCTCATGATGAGGGTGTGATCTCAGTTCCAATCTGCTGGACACTTAAATTATAACAAGAATGGAAATCTGTGTCAAATTTTTCCATGCAACAGATTCCTTTCCTGGGGATCTGGAATTGGGAACAAGAGAGAGTTCATTTCTCCATGAGAAAACAGCTGCTTTCTGAACATTCCAAGCTGGTGAAATCCACCTTCCATGTAGCTAGTGTAGCAAGTCCACCTTCCATCTAGCTAGCGTAGCAAGTCCACCTTCCATCAAGCTAGTGTAGCAAGTCCACCTTCCATCTAGCTAGTATAGCAAGTCCACCTTCCATCTAGCTAGTGTAGCAAGTCCACCTTCCATCAAGCTAGTGTAGCAAGTCCACCTTCCATCAAGCTAGTGTAGCAAGTCCGCCTTCCATGTAGCTAGTGTAGCAAGTCCACCTTCCATCTAGCTAGTGTAGCAAGTCCACCTTCCATCTAGCTAGTGGTGTAGCAAGTCCACCTTCCATCCAGCTAGTGTAGCAAGTCAAGTTCCTGCTGGCAGAAGGAACAGAAATAGAATCAGAGGGAGGGGTCAACTTTCCTGTAGCAGACACCTGAAATAACCAGTGCAGCAAGACAAAAGTCTGTATCCGCTCACTGCGTGAGAAGTCTTGGTGCTTTGTGGGCCAGTGCCTGTACCTCATGGTGTTACAACATGGCGATGTATGAGTAGAATCAAACTATTCATTTCACAGCTGGTTAGCAGAAGATGAGAGGAAAGGACTTGAATCCCATAATGCAGTTCAAGGACATGTTCCTAATGTCCTGAAGACTTCCTTCTAGACTCTACTTCTTAAAGGTCCCAATAGCACTACAGATCGGAGATAAGGCCTTTAACACAAGAGCTTTGAAGAATATTCCAGAATCTTACTATACCATAGGTCAATGGGTCTATATTGTGGGAGGCTATTCATGAGTTTCAGGCTGCTTTTGAAGTCTAACGCTTCCTAAGACTCAGTAGATTTCCTGCTCAGAAGCCCACAGGCCACCCTTATAACCTTATATATTTTCCTTTCTTTGTTTCCATATTCTTGGTTGGGTATTTTGCTTAAACCAAGCTTGAGTGCCGGAGAGCCTTCACTGGCACAATATCCTTACTAATGCAATGAAAATATTCACCATTCTCACACGTTTCTCACCTCCTTTAAAATAAGCTTTGACTGTATCCCGCCCATGTGCCTGGTTATCAATGTGCGTGTGGATCACCTGTTCTCCTGTTAAAGTAAAATGTTATCAAACTACAAGCAACAGAAAGGAAAGCATAAAGAAGTTTTAGTTTGAGAAAAAGTAGCAGGCATCTCCTAGAAATAGCTCTGACCCAAACCCAGCCAGAGCAGATTCAACCGGAGGGATATAAACAGAAATCACACCCTGACTGCTATATTTAAACTAAACTAGATTTTAGAGGAAAATCTTCTTTGTGAAAAGCAGACTCTTTAGAGTAGTTCAGTCTTCATAAGCATTTAGGAAAACAATTATCAAATTTGTGGTTGGCAGACTTAAATCTTTTGCAAAACATCAATGGAAAATAAAATAAGAAATCTTTTTTACCAAGGCCTGGATCACAGTTGGGTAGAGGTCATAAGGGTTCAATAAGATTCAGGGTTTCTTGTGCAATCAAGCCTCCACCCAACACATGTCTTTTAAATAATCATCAAATTCAATTCAGCCTTTGTCATTATGCTTTGGTTTTAATACTCTGTATGTTAATGTTCTCTTTATCCATAGTTCATCTTCTGACTTCGTGTCTGATTGTACTATTTATGTCCAGGGATGTGAATCCCTGATAACTTTAAGAGGATTAATATAAAGGAAATGGGCTTTATTAGTTTGGATTTGTTTTATTAGCATTCTACAGTTTGATTAGAATGAGAAAGTCATGAGAGTCTTGTTTGCCAAGCAGAAGTAAAAACAACATAAAATGAAATAAACAGAAGCTCAATGTATTATTGATGGAACACAAAACGTTTTCCACAGCCTTATTGTAAGTACAAAGGTGCGTGCGTGTACAGGACAAGAGAGGCAAGCAAAGACACTTTTAATTTATTTTTCCCAGCTGCTTTTAGTGCCTTTTCAGACATCTTTAGTTAAGTGAAGGGCATAGTCTTCCTTTAAAGGGAATTTAGACAGGAAGATACCAAAATATACCAGACAACTATATTAAAATATTTACCATTTGTTGATTTGGGACATTCAGTGAATGACAGATTTCAGCACAGTATTTGCAGAGGGAAAAAGAGAATTTTCCATGAACATCTAGAATGTTGTTTTGCTTGGGTATATGTAAAAAAAGTACAGCTGAGAAAAATGAAAGTTAATCTTGGAGTGAGGAAGAATTCTTCTGAGAATATAAGCATATCTATTGTCAACAGAACTTTTCACGTAATTAGCAATAGAGAAAGAAGATTGGTGATGGATGGACCTTCACCCCAAGGTAACTTGAAAAATGTTTAGAGCTGTATTATTGAATTGCTAAATGGCAAAGATGTGTATGGCTCTGGACACATCATCAAGACATATATACACCGGGTGTGGTGCCGCACGCCTTTAATCCTAGCACTCAGGAGTCAGAGGCAGGCGGATCTTTGTGAGTTCAAGGCCAGCCTAGTCTACAGAGTGAGTTCCAGGACAGCTGGGGCTACAGGGAAACCCTGTCTCAAAAAAAGACAAAAAAAAATAACATATATACATGCACTTAGGAGTATACTTGTATATATTTCCTTCTATCCTTCAGTTTCTCCAACTCTCACAGCTTGGTAAATTTAGTAACTTCTTAGAAATTAAGGGATGTTCCCTATAAAGGTCATGTTCATTAAATGCTTATCATTAGTTAAAATTAACCAACTAATAATTATAGTAGACATCAATTGGAAGTTTCCACTTGTTTTTTTTTTATATTTTTCTTCCTTTTACTTGTTTTCTTTTTTAGAATTTGAAATTTGTATGAGTGGAACAAAGAATTTATTCATTAGCTCAGTGCAAAACACAATTAACACACACAAAAAAATCAAATAATTCAGGCTATTCTACTTCCTCAGTTAAGAGCTGGTTTACCACAACAGAGAACAATTTTAAAGATGGAGGAGTGGCTGGTTGTGGTGGCACAAGCCTACAATCCCAGCACTTAGGAGGACGAGCAAGAGGATTTCAAGTTCAAGGCCAGCCTGGGCTACAAAGAGAGACCCTGTCTCAAAACAACAAATGCATAAGTAAATAAGATGGACTAGTGAATGCTACTCAGAGTTTATTAGAAGTTTGGATAACATAAAGTCCAAAACTGTTCTTGTGTGGAGACACCTGAAGACATCCTGGACATGACAACAATACCTAGTTATTCAAAATGGTCCTGTGAAATAAAAAGTATCCTTGGCAATCAAACAGTGCTGGGTTTGAAAACTTGTCCCTGCTATTCAATATCTAGATGTCTGTGCACAGAGAGATGTCTCTCCGTTTTCTTTTCTATGCAATAGATATTGAAATATTACCTATGGAGATGGCTGGAGAGATGACTCCGTGGTTAAGACCACAGGCTTCTCTCTAGAGGACTAGAGTTCAGGTTCCAGCACCCACATGGCAGCTAACAATCATCTGTAACTCCAGTTCAAGAGGATCTGAGGCCTCGTTCTGTTCTCCATCAACACTGCATACACAGTGCACTTACATACATGCAGACCAAACACTCATGCACATAAAATAAATTTTTAAATTGATAAAAAGTAAAGCATTACCTATGAGGATAGGGAGGCAGCTCAGTCAGTGAAGGAGGACATGAGCTTGGTCACCAGAACCCAGTGTGAAAAGCATTACAAGGCATGCTTGTAATCCACGCTGGAGATGCAAACCCAGGCAGACTGCCAGCTGAGCCTATCCGGTAGGTTCTAGGCTAGGCTAGTGAAAGAACCTGTGCCCAAAAAATGTAAAAGATCCTTGAAAAACAGTACCTACCACTGCCCTCGGTCCCTGACTGCCTCAAACATGCACACACATAAACATGCAACTGCACACAAACTGAAATATTACTTATGAGTTAAACATGTATTCATTTAGTCCTGTGTCTAGAATATGTACTCTGAGAAAGAAGGTTGTTGCTCTTTGTGAATTTTTAGCTTGGAAGCTTCTCCAGCTCAGCCAGGATTGCAGCTGCGATTATTGTATGGTGCCACAATGTCCTATGTGAGTCTTGTGGACTGTAGAGAATTAGATTTTGTATAGTAGACAATTTCAGCAACTCGGATCACATTTTTCGAACTAATTCAGCCTCAATTTGATGCCTTCCTCTGTATTCTTTTTTATATTTTTATTTATTATTTTTATTTGATGTGTATATTGCCTGTATGGGTCATACAGTGCCCGGGGTCAGCAGAAGTCAGCAGAGGGTGCCCAACCCCCTGAAACTGGAGTTAGGGACAGTTGTTAGATCCCATGTGGGTGCTGGGAATCAAACTCAGGTCCTCTGCAAGAACAGTCAGTGCTCTTAGCTGCTGAGTCATTTCTCTAGCCTCTGTTTATTCAGTTTTATTAAAGAATGTATGAAAAATAGAAGCATATTTTATTTTTCATACAATGAAGGTGATATATGCATTCATTGTAGAATTACTACCACAGTCAAATTAATTACCGATCTCTAACCTATATACTTTTTGTGAGAATCCTTAAGATCTACCCTTGTTGCAGATTTCTAATATTCAAAACTGTGTTTTCAACTGTGATCACCATAGTTTACACTAGCTCACAACTTATTCATGAATCCAATTATCTTTGGTCACCTTCTGGTCTCAATTTGCATGTCATTCACACCCTCCTACCTTTCCTGTAGACAGAGTAAAAAAAAAAAAAAAGAAATCACAATATTCATTTGAAAATACTTACAAATGGTTAGGATAGGCTAATTGTCAAACCCAGGAACCATTTCTGTGGAGTGATTTTTTTTTTTTTCCTGGTACACCTACCAGAAGGGAATTGACAGAAATCTGTCACATTCAATGTTAAAATCCTGGTCGAAGTGGTTTTTCAAACTTCAAATAGTAATCATTTCTTAGAAAAGTATTCTCAAACTATTACTATATTACTATCCCGTACCAAATCAGAATATTAGAGTTCATTTTTGTGATTGTGTTATTTGTCTTTTGGTCATTATAATGGTTAAGGTGGTCAGCTTAACGGACCTAGAATTGCCTAGGAGAC
Organism: Rhizomys pruinosus; assembly: GCA_009823505.1. Classification (NCBI taxonomy): domain Eukaryota; kingdom Metazoa; phylum Chordata; class Mammalia; order Rodentia; family Spalacidae; genus Rhizomys; species Rhizomys pruinosus. The sequence continues at coordinate 2,485,904 of VZQC01010158.1, forward strand.
AAACCTTTGGGAATCTGTCATGGAGTTCAATTGAACTAATGAAGTAGGAAGACCCACCCTAAACATGGACAGCAGCATCCCATAACCTGAAGTCTAAGACTGGACAGAATGGAGAAAGGCAGCCAAGCACCAGCCTTTGCCAATTGCTGATTCCTGACTGCAGCAGCAATGCGACCCGCTCGCTGCCTCACAGTCCTTCCACCAGGCGCTCCCTGCCCTTTGGATTATGCACTCAAACTGTGAGCCAAGACAACAATGAGAAAAATAACTAATGCAGTCATGGTAGTATAGAGTGGGTGAAGTGAAGGGTGGAAAGCAGCCATGTTAAGCTAGGAAGTGGAGAATGTACTTTGTGCCACTAGGGCACTCCCTGTGCTATCTCTTTGATACTTGGCAAAGTCAGTCAGCAGGTGCAGAAACTAATCTCTCTGGAATTTGCATTTATTGATAATGAATATGTAACAGGCACTGATGCAACTCTGATAGAACACTGAGCAGAAGCAAGCCATGGAAAGACCCTGTCCATCATTTCATAAATATTCAACACAGCCCCCTTAGATTAAGAGTTTGGATGTCAGAAGATACCCCCATGATGAGTTTGCATCCTACAGTTTAGAACACCTTAAAAAAACAGAATCTTCTCTGTCAACCCTTTCTAGAGAAGCTTCTTTATGCAGCAGATGGTAATTAATACAGAGACACACACCTGGCCTGAAATTGGGAGAGGAATAGTGGGGGGAGGGGAGAGGATATCTAAATTCAATCAAAACATTTTGTATAACATTCACAAAGATTCAATGTAAAAAAAAAAATGAAGACAAGAAAAACTTTCATCATACACTTCCTAAATGTCTGTCAGGAATTTTGAGATTCTTATGCATTCATTTTTACTAGCTTTCAACATTCAAACTCTCCACTTAATTTTGTATTACTTGTATTTGTTTATGTTCTAAATTTTGAGAGATATTTTAGATGTCATTTAGTGATTGATTTCCAATTCAATTACATAGGAAAGAGAGAAAGCAGTCTATATGACCTGAATACTTTTTAAATCACCTATTTCACGGCTCTAATTTAGGGTCCTTTGGTAACTATTCAGTGTGCCTATGAAAAGAACACATGGTGTGCTGTTGGTGTGGGCACTGATGAAAAGTGATGACAATGTGAGAAGGTGAAGCTTCTTGATAGGATGATAGTACTGTTCAAGTTTATCATATCCTTACTGAGTTTTTGTCTGCTATTAAAGTCACTGTCTTCAGGCCGGGCATTGTGGTGCACACCTTTAATCCTAGCACTTAGGAGGCAGAGGCAGGTGGATCTCCGTGAGTTCAAGACCAGCCTGGTCTACAGAGTGAGTTCCAGGCCAGCTAGGGATACAGGGAGACCCTGTCTCATAAAGACCAAAATAAATAAATAAATAAATAAATAAATAAATAAATAAATAAAATAGTCACTGAGGTTAAAAAAAAAAAGAAAAGAAAAACACAAAGATACACCTGCCTTTGCCTCCCAAGTGCTAGGATTAAAGGCTTGCACCACCACGCCTGGCTTTGTTTTTTTTAAAGAAAAATTTTAAAGTAATTAACTTGGTGATGTATTCAAAGAAAAAAGATATACTCACATCCCTTTCTGTCTTGTTTGCATATTATCTTTATTCTCGTATCTCCCACATTCCTCTATGTATTCAATCATGCATTTAAAATAAAGCATTTGTGTGCCTACCATATGCCAAAGGTGAAGCTAGGTGTTGTTGATAAGCTACTGTATAGAACAGTTAAAACATGGTCCCTGTGCTTGTGAAACTTAGTATATATTTTATGAAAGGATTACAGATTCTACATTGAAATAGACCATCTAGTTCTGTATTATCCAATAGAGACACAGATCAATCTTTCAACCTAGCTCACTTAAAATGAAATTAAGCATAAATGCCAGCTCTCTGGTCACATGAGTACTTCAGTGCTGTTCCAGTTTGCTTTCAATCTCTGTGACAAAGCACTCAGACCAATACCAACTTGGGGAGGAAAGAGTTTATTCTCCTTACATCTCCCAGGTTACAGTTCATCACTGAGGGAGCCCAAGGTAGGAACCCAGGCCAGGAACCTGGAGGCAGGAGCTGAAGCACAGACCATGGAGGAATGCTAACTGGCTTGCTCCCCTGGCCCATGCTCTGCCTACTTTTTTTTTTTTAATAATTTTATTTATTTCTGTATGTGTATCAATGTACTGTCTGCATGCAGGTTTGTGCACCCGTGTCGTGCAATGCCGCGGAGGTCAGAAGAGGGTCTTGGAATCCCCTGGAAATGGAGTTTCAGACGGTTCTCAGCCGCCATGTGGGTGCTGGGGATCGAACCCGGGTCCTCTGTAAGAGCGGTCGGCGCTCTTAACCACTAGGCCATCTCTCCAGCCCCCTACTTTCTTATACAGTGCAGAATGATCTGCCCAGTGCTGTTACCACCTACAGTGGGCTGGGCCCTCCCACATCACTCAGTGATCAAGAAGATGCCGCACAGACATGGCCACAAGCCAGTCCAATGGAGCCAGTTCCCCAATTGAGGCTTCCTCAACCCATGTGTGTCAAGATGACACTGAAGTTATCCAGCACAAGTGCTCAGCACCTTCACATAGCTGGTGACCACCATATTGGTCCCTGCAGATACAGAACACATCCATCATCCCCAAGTGTCCCAGAGCCTGAAGTGCCAAGTGGTACATGAGAAAAGTCAACTACAGAGACCTCTCCTGAAAGATGATGGAACAATATGGAAAAATTTAAGAGTAGACAAAAGGACCAGGACCTTGTGCTGAGGTCACAGTAAAGACTTGCCTGGAAACAAAAGAAGAGCCATTAATGTCTCTATCAGTCATTGAGTGAGAGACCTCCCAGGCTATCCTGGGGTGGGAGAGGGAGTCCAGGAACTTTCCAAAAAGGAAGGACTTAGCCAGGCTTCTCCAACAGAAAAAAGTGAAAATCTGGTGACACTGTTTGATGTTGACTTGGCCAAACTTCTGTGGCAATTTTGATCCTTTCAAAAATGTCAGTTATTACACACGCACACACTTGTAACGCAAAGTTTCAGCCACTCTGAACAATTTGTCCACATTTCCTGTATTTTAAGTTAGAATTCTGTCAAAATTTCAAAATATTTTATGGCCATACCCAAAATAAATTTTAGAACTTTCTTCTTGTTATTCCTTTAAAAAGCCATAAGCTCTCATGGATTTGTAGTCTTCCACGCATTCCTCAAAAGTGACATGCTGAACACACTCACTCTTCTGACAAACACACAGCTCCACTGTGATTACACATGGACAAAAACCACAATGGCCAATTTGCATTTAAATGGTATGTGGGGTGCATGTGTCTATGTGTCTGTCTGTCTGTCTGTGTATTATAGGATGCAGTAGATGATTGAAAAGTTAAAGGAATCTAGACTGAATTGGCAGAAGTGATAGAAATAAAAATCCTGAAATCAAACATTACTAACACGAGATTCCATGTGGACACATTTGGTTGTTCCCAGCAATCAGTAAGAAATGTAACTGTTTTCCTCTAAGGTTTATAATAACTTCAAATTTTCAAGATTCAGTAGGGTAGAAACAACCCAATATCTATGATATGGCCCCTGGGTGAAGCCTTTAGGAATCATACTTTTCGTCAGGTTCCCTGGTTCCTGCTCATAGTTACTTCCTAACTTTCACAGCTAAGCCGACTTCTTCACAGAGAGAATCCTGTCAAAGATCCATGTAGAAATGGCCTCTAGGTGTTAACAGTGTTATATGACAGTATTCCTGGGGAGATGAGAACAAAACGTGTACTCACCAGGACAGGGAAACGGTGACAGAACAAAGCAAGGAGACCACCATGGTGCAACTTGGCGAACCAATGAAGCTTTATTGTGGTTACTTGTAGACAATCCCCAGGCCTGCTCTGGAATTTCAGGGTCTGACCGAAGGAACGGGGATGAGAGGCTCAGAGCCTAGACACAAACCCTAGGAGTCGGGTGAACGCAGACAGAGGGCGAGCTATTGCAGACTCATTTATTGGGGGCAGGGTTAGGGGTTATGCACTATTCACATTCCCGCTTGTGATTGGCCCAGGTCTGCAACACTGCTTGTATGGTCTCACCTGCCTAGGGCAAGTTAGGTTGATGAGGGACAAGCTCTGCGCATGCGTAATTCTCAGCATACTGGCTATACTACAGTTACTTACAGAAATGTGGCGGAGAGTTACAGAAGAATGGCAGAAGGGTTACTTTCAGGAGCATGGTGGAAAGGTTACCAACAGAAGTATGATGGAGGATTACTTACAGAAGTATGGTGGAGGCATTACTTACAGAAGTATGGTGGAGAGATTACTTACAGAAGTATGATGGAGGGGTTACTTAAGGAAGGTAATTACTCAAAGAGCTGCATCACAGAAGCATGGGTGACAGGTCATGAAATCAGGGAGCCTGAGTGAGCTACACAGCGTACAAGCAGCTCAAGGAACTGAAGAGGGTCCTTTCCAGGGATTCCAGCTGGTCTGAGCCTCTTCTAGGCAGCTGAAATGGTCTGTGCTTCTTTCAGACAGCTGGGATTGTCTGACAGTCTCTCAGCAGTCTTGGTCATTTTAGAATCTTCCTGAAGTTATTTAGTTGTTACTTCCTGAGTTTAGGAAGCTTCCCTGCAAGGGAGACTCTTCCACCTCCCCTCAAAACATTCTGTTGTTTAATCTGGGCGGAACCTGCCCTGCAACATTGAGCACAAGAAGCGATGCAGAAATGCATGTTGGAAAGAGATGGGCTCTCGTGGGCTCCAGCGTTTGCACATTTGACCCCAGGTGGTGGTGCTGTTTGGGGAGCTGTGGCCCTGCTGGAGGAGGCCGGCCAGATTTCCGGTCTCTCTCTCTGAAGACGCCATCATTCAGCTTCCTGCTCTGGTGACCTCTTTCTGCCACACCCCTTCTGCCCTCATGGACCCTTATCCCTGGAATCATAAGCTCAAACAAACTCTCCTTCTATAAGTAGCCGTGGTCATGGTGTCTTATCAAGGCAACAGAAAAGTAGCTAATACAAGGCTGCTATTCCCTTCCTATTCTTACTGAAAATAGAACATTGTGGTTTGGTTTACATGAACAAAGCAATTTTCCCTAACAATTTATCCATGGAAGAGGCATTCAAGATCACAATAAGCATCAGTTGAAATTCCAAAGCCATTCAAAGAGGAGTTCAGTGTACATCAGGGCCCACTTTCCCCAGAGTTGCCCTATGACAGCCTGTTTCGTAGTATATTTGGCGTTCCTTTGAAACAAAAAGGTCCCTAAGACGTTGCCGGTCACATTCTCGTCCACATACTATAGACAGTACATTAAATATTGCTTGTGTGAACTTAGGAATTCTGAACTGCAGAATCTCTCCCAAGATTCTTCTGAGGAGTTACACTACAGGGCTACTGAGATACCTCAGTAAAGTGCTTGTAGCCTAAGCTTGAGGACCTGAGTTTTACCCCCAGATCCCAGGTAAGAAAGCTAGTGAGATAGAAACAGGAGGATCCTCAAGACCCCCAGAACAGCTGAGACACGGAGAGCCAGGCCCTGAGATATCCTGTCTCAAAAAACAAAAAGCCAAAACACAAAAACAAGGTGAACAGCTCTTGAGACGTGACAGTCAAGGTTGTCCTCTGGACTGCACAGGTACACACACACACAGAGGGAGACACACACACACACACACACACACACACACACACGCACACTCACAAAAGAGATGAAGAGATTTAAACTGCAGTCTCTTCTGGATGTTTTCTGAAGCCCACTTGGTTATCTTGGGGGAGGATAGTTCTCTAGCACCCCTTTCCCTTGTGTTTGACTGAATAGATGGGGTGGTTCTGTCTTATGACTTCCACTTACAGGTCTCTGTATCTTAAACATCTGAGAGCCACAACCTGGGAGTTCACACCAGGAAGTGACCTTGGTTTTTTCAGAGAAAAGCACCTGCTCAGAGATTGGAAAATAAATAACCTCAACACAGAAGCATGTTTTCACCATAGACAGGATCGCGTGCTTTTGTTTCATCTAATAACCTACAATAAATAATCCTGCTTACCTAAAGCAAATCTCTTTGGTCTGAAAACAAGTTCCCACTCTTGCCTGCTTATTAGCTGGACTCTCACCTTACAAGTTTCAGAAGCCACCCATCTCTAAGGTCCTTCCCCTGTAGAAGGAATGAAAACGGTAGTGTTGTTTCTAATTTGTTTACTGAATGGTCAAGACTAAAATATATGCTGCCTGGAACAGGAGAGACGGCTTCAGTTGTTAAGAGCACTGACTGGCTACTCTTGCAGAGGACCGGATTTGGTTCTCTGCGCCCACATGGCAGGTAACAACTGTCTATAACTCTGGTTTCAGGGGACCCAATGCCCTCTTCTGGCCTCTGCAGGCATTTTGTGCTTGGGTACACTTACATACAGGCAGACAAAACATTCATACATATAAAATATAAATTAAAAAGATAAAATATATGCTACTCCAGTGAACTGAAACAGGTATCTGCAAGCTTGTGAAGGATCAGACAGCAAATATTTTAGGCTTTCCAGAACATACAATTTCTGCTCCAACCATTCGCCCCTGCTACTGTAGTATACAAGTAGTCATCACTATCATGGGAATGGTAATAATCTAATAAAACATTATGCACAGATGCTGGAATTTGCATGTCATAGAAATTTCATGTGTCAAGAAATATTACTCTTGGTTTGATTATTTTTTAGAATTTATTAATACAAAAGCCATTCTTCACTTGTATGCTGTCTAACCACACAGCTGGCTAGAGTCAACCCATACCCTGCAATTTTTCCACGCCTGCTTTAAAAGTTTTCTTTGAGCAGTTTAGGGATTTTTCTTTACCATATCATTAGAGCAAATATTTTTTGGTAGGGAAAGAAAAACTGCTTAATTGTCCCAATTTTCACAAGCTGAATAAAAGGATCAGAGTGAAGGAGTTTGCTATCCATCAGCCAGCTGTGAGATGGAAACCATCCTCCCCAACCTGGGCTCCTCTCTGAAGACACACTCTGACACCTTCCTAATGCTGAGTTATTTGACTAGTTTCTGCCAGTGGTCTGTGATTGGCAAGTAGGTACCCTATGTCTAGGAACAGCAAGCTAGAGCAGAGCTGAGCCCGGAGGGGCTCATGGGATGGAGCAATTCAAGAATTACAGGACAAGGGAGAAGAGGAGGTCAGGATGGCTCAGCGGGCAAAGCCCAAGCCTGATGACCGAAGTTGGATCCCAGGAACCCAGGTGGTGGAAAGAGAGAACCAGGTCTCCAAGTTGTCCTCTACATCAATTCTACAGTGCACATGCCCAACACACACACACACACACACACACACACACACACGCACGCACACGCACGCACGCACGCACGCACACACACACACGCGTACACACACTGCACACAAATAATGAGTGGAAATGGAAATACTTAGGGGGTGGGGAGAAGACGTTTTTAATTACAGAACAAGTGAACAGAGGAAGAACAAAGTCAAGAGTCTGAGAAGCCAGTGCAGCGTGAAGAAGAGAAGAACAGAGAAGGGAGAGAGATGGAGAGGGACTCGAGCCCTCAGGTGAGGTCTGGGCAACAAAAGATTAAGCTTTTCTTTAGCAATTCTGTTAATTCTGCCCAAGTTTTGTATATTCACAACAAAGAATTTGGAACCTGTTTATAGTAAACAAATGAGTAAATTTCCAGATTTTTTTCACATGATCAAATACTAATTTTAATAGTCTCTACTTTGTACTTAATTTACTGAGAGGGGGCATTGTTTTCCAAGGAAATTCATGTTTTTAACTCCTATCTATTTCATCCTAGTGATTCCTTCTGTCAGCAATTTAAAATTTTAGCTCTTTCATCTAAAATATCCTTTGATCTTCTTCAGCCTCAACAGGCATTGCACGCACATTGGGTGCTTACATGCATTCAGGCAAAACACACGTACACATAAAATAAAAATAGATAAGGCAGGTGTAGTGGCACATGCCTTTAATCCTAGCACTTGGGAGGCAGAGACAAGTGGATCTCAGTGAGTTCAAGACCAGCCTGGTCTACATAGCGACCTCCAGGCCAGCTGGGACTAAAGGGAGACCCTGTCTCAAAAAGACAAAAAAATAAATAAATAAAAATAAAAATAGATAAATAAATATAATTTTAAAGCCTGTTTCACCAGGTACTGTGACACTATTTCTACTAAAACATTTTATCTTCTTTGGCTTACTTCACATAGCATTTTTTTTCTTAAGTACAACTTTAGAAACTGTACGGTAGCACCAGTGTATTAAACATCTCCCTCCTTTCCTCTGTTTACAAATATTTATGAATTGGTTGTAATTCTGAGAGATAATCCTTCATCAAGGCTGGATAATGCCAGCCTTGGAAATAGCTCACTGGCTAAAGTGCTTGCTGTTAGACCATGAGGACTGAGTTTGGATCCATAAAACCTGTGTAAAAGCCAGGTTTGATGGTGCTTATCTGTAATCCCAGCACTCAGGAGGTAGAGACAGGTGGATCCCTGAGGCCCGCTGGTCAGCCATTCTAGCCAATCAGTGAGCTCCATGTTCAGTGGGCTACTCTGTATAAAAAATAAAATAAATTGCTGGGAGTGATGGCACAAGCCTTTAATCCCAGCACTTGGGAGACAGAGGCAGGCGGATCTTTGTGAGTTCAAGGCCAGCCTGGTCTACAGAGTGAGTTCCAGGACAACTGGGGCTACCAGGAGACCCTGTTTCAAAAAGACCAAAAATTAATTAATTAATTTAAGTAGAGAGCAATAAAGGAAGAAATCCAATATCACATGCTCACACAGGTGCAAAGACATTTTCACAGACACATAGACCCCACTCACATACATTAAAAAGAAAACCAGGCCAATCCTTACACTCTACTTTCTGATGAAATACACACATTGCTGATACATAAAATCAAGTTGTGAACCATGTGGCACATGCCTTTAATCCCACCACTCAGGAGGCAGAGGCAGACAATTGTGAGATCAAGCAAGGCCAGCATGGTCTACATATTGGGCCCCAGGCCAGCAGGGACTCTGGGAAACACTGTCTCAAAGAGAGAAAAAAATCAATTTGTAGGACTATCCTGTACTGCTCCTCTCTCATTGGTACAGATTGTAAACTATGTTGGATGTGTCCCTCCAAACTTGCAGCCCAGTGTCGCTGTCTTCCATTGTCAAGTTTATCTGTCTCCCCAACAGCACCTGCTATTCTTGTGTCCCGAGGCCTCAGCCCATCTTCTCTTTCTACAGGACTATGAAGTCAATGCTACAAAATTTAGGGTTTTGATATTTTCCTTTTTTCCATAGTAGATTCCCAAATTGATAACTGATCTAGATTGTGGTGTGGCGATAAACCTTGAAACATCAACGGTTTAACACAATAAAAATTTAGACTTTGCTTAAATCTGTGGTGCCTGGGCAGCTGCCTGGCATCTGTCTCTCGTATGGTGACTCTCATCACCCAGCAGTTCCCACCTAAGGACACACCACTATGTCAATGGATGGTCACAGAGGAGGGGAGCCTGAAGATTGCATGTTAACTCCTAAATGCTCTGGCCTGCACATTCCCCCGAGGTCCTCACAGCTTAGCAGCCAGAGCTGTGTATCTGACCCCATCAAATTGCCGGGGGGGGGGGGTGCTGGGAAATAGGAGAAAACACATGGCTCTGGTTAGCTTTTGTCAACCTGACACAAACTAGAGACACCTGGGAAGAAGGGAATTTAGCTGAGGGGTTTCCTTCATCAGATTGGCCTGGGGGCATGTCTATGGGGCATTTCTTTCTTCTTTTTTTTTAATTGAATGCTTGCAATTTTCATATAGTAAAGGTTGATGGCACCTAGATCCCCGCCCCTCTCCAGCTTCCCTTATTGTCCCCCTGCCCAATTTAAAACATATATAAAATAAGGCCTGTGGAGTCTAATTTGTGTCCCCAGATGTCCTTCACTGTGGGTCCCTCTACTGGAGACTGATTCTACCAAGAGTCCAAACATAAAAAAAAACAAAAAAAACAAAAGGGAAAAAAAAAAATAGAAAATAAAAAAAGAAGGACCAGTCCACTGTGGGCAGTGTCATCCCTGGGCAAATAGGCCTCAGCTCTATAAGAAAAATGACTGAGAGCAAGCCAATAAGCAGAGTTCCTCTGTGGACTTGGCTTCCGTTGCACTTTCCAGGTTCCTACTCTGATTTCCCTCAGTGATGGATTGTTACTTGTTAGACTTAGAGGAAATAAGCCCTTTATTACAGCAACAGAAAAGTAGCTAATACAGACAGCTGCATCTCTGCCCCACAAAACTGTGTGGAGGCTGGTGAATGGGATATTTGCCGAGGAATGACTATTAGTCAGAGTGAAGTGAGGCAAATCTCAAGCCGATCACCATTTCTCTACTCTTTGTCATTTCCGGAATGTACTTATAGATGGAATCGCACAGTATATCACTTTAAGTTTGGCCTTTTTTACCCAGTAAATTTTTTCCTGAACTTCATCCAGGTTCTACATGTGTTAAGAGTCTGTCTCGTCTATTACTAGGTAATAGTCTACAGTGTGGACGGGCTACATGTTCTTTAACCACTCGCTGAAGGCATACATGTGGTTTCCAGTTTCAGTGTCATATGAATGAAGCGGCGCTAAACATCTGTGTTCAGATTTTGTGGGATGGTATGTCCTCACTTCTCTGCCACGAATGCCTGGGGTCCGATTGCTGAGTCGTGATAGTTATGTGTGTGTTTTCTAGGCCCCTTCCATGCCTGCCAAAGTGACTTCACATTTTACAGTCCACACAAAGCCAGGGACAACCCATGCTGGCAAGGTGTCAAGAAACGTAGACAAGTTCCTTCCCATCTCGCCAGCATGTGCCCCTGCACTTTCTTATGACATTTTGATAGTCATGCAATGCCATTTCTTTGTTATTTTGATTTGTTTCTCTGTAGGGGCCAGTGATGGCAAGTATCCCATAGGGTCCTCCTGTGCCACCCATATATCCTCTTTGGTGAAAAGTCTCTTCCAGTCTTGTGCCCATTTTTTTTTCAATTGGATGGCTTGTTGTCCCTACGGTTGAGTTCAAGAATTATTTTTTGTGTTAAATGGCAGTCTTTTGTCTGATATGTGGCTTGCAAGTACGTCCCCTTGTCTGTTGCTTGTCTTTTCATCCTTTGAACAGGGCCTTTCTCAGAGTAACCACTCCATTGAGGAAGTCTCCATTTATCAGTTGTTCTTTTATGATTCATGGTGTTGGTATCTAAGTTTTTGCCTTGGGTTAAATCCAGAAGGTTTTCTGGGTATATTTTTCCCCCTAAAAGTTTTATAGTGTTTTAAATTAATACTTGGGTAAATTGTAACTCTTGGGTCAAAGTTCATTCATCCCACTTATTTATTGAAAAAGTTTTCCATTCTTGGTTGGTTCTGCATCTTTGTAAAAACTCAGTTGGGGCCGGGCGTGGTGGCGCACGCCTTTAATCCTAGCACTTGGGAGGTGGAGGCAGGTGAATCTTTGTGAGTTCAAGGCCAGCCTGGTCTACAGAGTGAGTTCCAGAAAAGCTGGGGCTACATGGAGACCCTGTCTCAAAAAGACCAAGGGAAAAAAAAAAAAACTCAGTTGGGCCGGGCATGGTGGCACACACCTTTAATCCCAGCACTCAGGAGGCAGAGGCAAGCAGATCTCTGAGAGTTCAAGGCCAGCCTGGTCTACATAGCAATTTCCAAGATATCTGGGGCTATGGGGGACCCTGTCTCGAAAAGACAAAAAAAAAAAAAAAGAAAAAAAAAAGAAAAACTCAGTTAAACAATTGTTCTGCTCGGAATTCCAGTACAAGGCTGAATAGTCAGCATGGCCAGGTGGGTAAGCTTATCTCTTCCCTGGTCCTAGTGAGAACAGTTATTCCTTCACTGCCATGTCTGATGCTGACTTCAGGACTGTGTGACTGATCCTTACAACATGAGTAAGACCTCTCTGTGCTAGTTTCTCTGAGAGTTTTTAATCCTGAGTGGCTGTTGAATTTTGTCAAATACTCTTCTGAATCAATTGACATGATCATGTGAATTTTCTTCCTCAGAACCTTATTTAATATGGCAGTCATGATGATTCTTCACATGTGAAATGTGTTCATCATTCTGGCGATAAATGCACCTCAATCCTGGCCTCTATTCTTTTTGTGTACTACTGAATTCTGTTTACTGATATTTTGATTAAAGCTTTGGATCCATGCTAAAGAGAAATATTATTGTCTAGTTTTTTTTCTTGCTCTTTTTGTGTCTGGATGTGTTATAGATATGCTGTCTTTAGTATTATTATCAGAGTGATATTAGGTTCATAAAATGAACTGGGAAACATTTCCTCTTCTGTTTTCGAGAAGAGGTTGTATACAACTGGTTCTAATTCCTCAACGTTTCAGAGAATTCTTTAGTGAGTCCATCTGGGGCTAGGGACCATCCTGTGGGGTGTTTCTTAGTTACAGATTCAATTTCCTTAATGGTCGTTGGGTTAAGACATCTACTTCCAAAAAAAAGAAATAAATAAACATACAGCATTATACCTTTATAATAAATTTCATAAAGCTAGTTGGTTCTCAAAGAATGTTTTTCATTGATCAAAACTCTTAGGTCCAAGGATGCATTATAGCTGCAACATGAGTGCATTTCTCACATGTGGGTTAGTTGATAGTGTGGTTTGTATTCACAGTAGGGCTCTGTGAACATTGAGGAAGAGGAGAAGGAAGAAGGCAAGAGCTGGAGAATGAGGGAGAGTGCTGGGAAGTGTTGTCCCCTGGACACAAACTCATGTTACCTGTGCAAGATCAATCCAGTGAAGACTTCCAGAGTGGGCAGGGAAAAGTCTCCCAAGGCCCCTCCCCTTGCTGAGGAGCTGTTGATAGTGGATGTCTACTGGGGGACAAAAATCACTTTTCTTTGGGGTGTGGCCACTGGTCTGCTTCCGGTGCTGCAGCACTATATGGGCAGCACTAAATGGACTCAATGGTCTAACAACAAATTAAAGTAAATAATTTTAAAAGAATATGAAGTTGGAAAGGAAACGTGATGGGTTTTGGGGGGAGGCTGGAGGCAGAGTTGAGAGGTGGATATAATCCAATACATTGTATACATATATGCAATTTTCAAAGAATAAAAAGAAAGTAAAGACTAAGGTATAACAGATACATACTGGATATTAATGTTTCATTAGTGATATGGACAGCTTACTGAATCAAATCATTGCTCTTACATACTTCCTCAATTTTATGTAGAATTATCATGAGATGTCAAAGATAAGATACACTTTGAAATTTAATATGAATTTTTAACTTTTAATATAAATTGTCAACATTTCTCCATCATTTCCTTAAGCCTACAAAACTGACAATATGATAAATCAAATCTTGATTTATAGTGTTTGACAATTACCGAAGGATAAATCTGCCTACCATACCTGATTCAAACACATAAAGGTCATAAAATGAGTGATGGAGGGAGGTGCTACTGGAGAGGTGGCCCAGTGGTTAAGAGCACTGGCCACACTTGCAGAAAGGACCCCAAGTTCCATTCTCAGCACCCATTGGTGACTAACAACTATCTGCAACTCCACTTCCAAGGGACTCCGACATCCTCCTCTGACCTCATTGCAGGAATGGGTTTACTTAGCTATATGTAGGCAACACACTCGTACACATAAAATGAAAATAAACATTTTTATTTTAAAAATGAATGACGGGGCTGGAGAGATGGCCTAGTGGTTAAGAGCACCGACTGCTCTTGCAGAGGACCCAGGTTCGATCCCCAACACCCATATGGTGGCTAAGAACCGTCTTTAACTCCAGTTCCAGGGGAATCCGAGACCCTCTTCTGACCTCCGCGGCATTGCACGACACGGGTGCACAGACCTGCATGCAGACAGTACATTCATACACATACAAAAATAAATAAATAATAAAAAAAAAGAAAAAAAAAATGAATGACAAGGAGTTTCACAATAACACACCACCGTACATTATTTCACTGTAGAAACCCAGCTTATAAAGAACCTCAGGGAATCAATAATGCAAAAATGAAGTAAAATAATTAGGAAACAATGGCTTTTTAATATTATTGCCTCTATTTTGATATAAGTTATTGTACCTTTATATAATTTTAATTTTCTTAATTTTAACTTTCTTATTAAGAAATTTGTGTTTAACAATGAAATCTGTGTTTAACAATGAACTTATGAATTTGTTGAATATTTAATAATCAGAGAACTAGTATGAACCAGGCCCAGAATATCCCTGTGGGTATCCAGTCTAAGACCTGATAATTCAATCCCCCAAACCCTTTCCTCTAATTTAGTCCCATATATTGGTGTTGCTTTTATCACCTTTAGGTCTTCAAAAGCAGGCTTTTGTTTTTCTACACCTTATTCTTTAAACTTCAACTAGCATAATTTTTTGAATGTGATCACATGACTAATGCATCGATTTCACTCAGCAAATAATTGTGAGTTTTCTCTTCTGGGTATTGTTTTAGTTGATAAGCATAAATATGTGAAATAAAGGAAAAAAAAAACCCTGCCCCTGTGGAGACTGTTCTACTGAGGGGATGGAATGTCAACACCAAAGACAACGTAAAAGTGAATTGTGCATCAGAACAGGAGTGCAGTGAGGAGAGATTGCAGAGAGAAATGTCTTCAGCAGGGTTCTCTAGCAGAGCGTTCCCAATAGGGTGAATATATATATTGCAAGATCATTATTATATATTATTAGATTGGCTTACATAATACATAGTGAGTAGTCTAACAATGGCTGGAACATATGTATGCTGGAAAGAGCTTGGTATCTGCTTGGTCCACAAGGCTGAATATCTCCACAGTCGAAATTTGATGCTGAAGGCTGAAGGACTCCTTGAGAACCACCACTGGTCCTCGTCTCACATTTAAAGGCTGAAGAAGCTGGGTACTAAAGTCACCAAAGGACAACGAAGCAGCAGCGGCAGCACTAGGGTAGATGTACTCACCAGCAAGGGCCACAGAAGTGCAGGCACAAAGCAAGCACAAGCTCTTCCCTCAGACCACTGTATAGCTAGGCTACTGGCAGAAGGTGGTGCCTCCTCTGAGGGAAGGTCTTCCCCCATCACTTTATGCTTCCAGGAAAAACCTTTACAAGTACACCCAGAGGCAAATCTCCCAGTTGATTCTATCTCCACAACCAAAATTAGTCATAATGTGGAATAAAAGAAAAGACAGCAGGGAGATTTCAGCATGAAGTATGACGCTTAGGATCTGCCCTACAAGGGCAGGATGAGATGTGAGCAACAACTTGCAGAAAGTAAGGGCTAGGCTTTGGAGATTGGGTGTGGCTAGGCAGAGGGCACAGCCATAGCTAGAACAAGAGTAAGCAGGGGGCAGTAGTTACAGATAGATAGATAGATAGATAGATAGATAGATAGATAGATAGAGATAGAGATAGAGATGTATATAATAGGCCACCAAGTTAACAGAGGACAGAACATAGAAAATCTCATAGATTATTGCAAGAACTTGAGTTTTTGCCTGGGGCCAAAATAGGGAGCCACTGCAGCTCTGAACTAACCCATAATTTTTCCTTAGAACATTTCAGTGTCTTCCATTGCTCTCATGATAACCCTAGCATTCTTCAAACATCTGGCCAAGACACAAATGAAGAAGCCCTTGAGCCACTTTAATTTCATTATTTGTATTTTATTGACTATATTACCTATATCCACAGCAATATACTACTACAAAACAAACTAGATTTGAGAAAAGATATTATCTTCTAGTAACTAATTTATCTCAAAAATGACTCATTATCAAAACATAGATGTTTATTGAATGAATGAGTGCCTTAGGAAGTCTTATGAGTTGATCTACTCCCAAGGTTTATCTCATGTTAGCTATCCTGTAATCTTTACTGGATGAGTAGTTAATCAAATGGATGGAGGGATGAATAGATGACTGACAGTCAAAAGAATGAACAAGTGAATGGATGAATCAATGGCACACATTCCTATCTGTATTAGTCGGGGTTCTCTAAAGAAACAGAAGCAACAGAATGAATATATAGCTATATACAATTTATTGATTTGCTCACATGACAGAGTTCAAGGAGTCCAACAGTAGCCATGCTGCACTGGAGAGGCTGAGAATCCAGGGAACTGCTCAGTCTGCAAGGCTGGATGTCTCAGTAGTCCCAATCTGGTGCTGAAGGCCCAATGGATTCCAGGAGATCTGCCAGTCTCAGTACATGCTGGGATCCATAGGGTTGATCACAGCAGCAAGACAAACTCACCAGTGAGAGAGAGGCAAGCCGCAGGAAAAAAGGGACCAGATCCCTCTGCCATGGCCTTTAATACTGCCTGCCAGCAGAAGGTAACACCCACATTTTGGGTGGGCCATCCGGGTTGAGGTGGTCCAATCTGAAGATCCTTTTTCTCTTATTTGTTCCTTAGTCCAGTCAAGTTGACACCCGGGATTAACCATCACACTATCTTCACAGTACTAAACTTAAAGTCTGGTGTGAGATAGGCATTCTGTAATTTTGTTGTTGTCAAGTGGCTATATGGTCAGATGGATGGATGGATGGATGGATGGATGGATGGATGGATGGATGGATGGATCAATGGACTGATGGATCGATGGATCGATGGATCCATGAATCCATGGATCCATGGATGGGTGGCATGCGAGTAAATGAGTTATCCATCTTTATGAAAGTCAAAAGACTTTCCATCCTTCCAGAAAAATATCTCTTCAGAGCGACTCCCTTGATCGGCCCATTAGTTCTTGACTTGGTACTCTGCCATAGATATATTTTGAAGAACATTTTTATTAGCTTTGGAATCACTTGCAAGGTATTCTTGAGTTCTCTTTTGGCTGCCTGCATTCTAGTTCACACCTGCTCTGCCATAGTTTGCGGATCTCCCTAGTTTCCTTACATGGGCTACATATTCAAGTGTCCCTTTGATCTGTGGCACATACTTCTGCCGGGTTTCCAATAAGGTGTTTTTAAACAGTCTCCAGATTTCCTGTGGCTTGTTGACTTTTTAAATTATTCCTTTCATTTGTTTTTCCTTACCAGTGCCTACACTTGTTCTTAGGTTCTCTTTATAAAATTGAGTAACCACATGATATATAAATGTTCTCTCCTAGCCCAGAATGGTCACAGTGTTTTGATCACTTGGAGATGCTTTTTCTTCTAGGTCTAAGCCAATATTCAAAGCCAAGTGCAAAATATTTTCCTTCCTTAATAATTCTAAAAGTCCTTTTTTTCTAAGATAATATCTATCTCATCCAATAAGTCTGTATTTCTCTCACCAATCTAGAACTAAATAGTGCATAAATAATTCTCCAAGGAAGTACAGAGAAAGCTGTGTATAGATACTAGAGAATCAGTGTTCGTGTGGTCGTGTGCACAGATTTGGCTGTGCCAAATCAAAAACTAGTACATTTTAAACGATCAGCTTCATTTCTAACTAAGCAAGACTCTACTCAGCCCTCTTGTATAGAAACCAAAACATTTACAAACAGAAGTCATAAAATGCAAACATTCTAAGAAATGGATCTTTTTTCTGGGTAAACCTTTCATGCCTACAGGGGATTCAGCTTGGACTAGCTGTGTGTACTATGTAGTTAGTTCAGATGCTGAAACTTTGGCATTTGTTGAAGTTGGCACTATTATATATTATATGTTGGTAGGTATGTGAAACTTGAAATAAATTTTTTATCATTCCCTTTTTGCTGTTAAAAAAAAAAAAAAAGACAAGCCAGGCATGGTGGCGCAAGCCTTTAATGCTAGCACTAGGGAGACAGAGGCAGGCGGATCTTTGTGAGTTTAAGGCCAGCCTGGTCTACAGAGTGAGTTCCAGGACAGCTGAGACTACAGCTGTCTCGAAAAGACCAAAAAAAAAAAAAAAATGCATTTGCCACTGGTTGTGGCACTTTAAATGAGAAGTACCCTGCATAAACTTAAGTACTTGAATGGTCAGTTGGTGGCAGTGTTGCTGGAGGGTCATGGAACCTTTAGGAAGTGTGGCCTAGATAGATGAAGCATGTCACATGGGGTGGGATTTGAGAGTTCATAGCCACCTCCCACTTCTGGTTTACTCTTTGTTTCTGCCTGCACATGCTTGAAAATAAATGTAAACTCTCAGCTTTCTGCTCCAGATGCCTCCCTCCATGCTTCCTGCACCAGGCTGGACTCAACCCTCTGGAACTATAAACTCTTCCTTCTCTGAGTTGTTCTGGTTATACATAGTATTCTATCATGTAACAGAAAAGTACCTAAGATGCTGGCCAAAAAAGAGGGGGAGGAAGGAGAAAGAAAAAAGGAAGAGGAGGAGAAGAAGGAAGAGGAAGGACTAGGAGAAGGATGAGGAGAACAAGAAGGACGAGGAGGAGTTGTTCTAAAATGCTCTGGGTCCTGTCCACAATTATCAAATACTGCCTTTCTTTTCTGTCTATATTAATGTATAGGCTCTGTCCAATAAAGAATTAAGCAACCTCGATAAAAAACATCATTTTATCCAATGGAAAAGCAGCCTTCATATATATATATAATATATTATATTATATATATATATATATTATTTTTTTTTTTTTACCATGTGTTTCATCAGTCAGGATTTTTCCAGTGAATAATGTTTGTTTTCAAGCACCCACCACTCTAAGTTCGCTGCCACATCTACAGCCCTATTGCTTGAAGTGAAAGGGGGCCACAGTTTCATCTGTGGAATTTTTTTTAACTACACTAAAGGGAACTGAGGAACATACTAGAAACCTGAGCCAGTGGTGGCTAGTCTTCAAAACTTTGACATGATAAAACACTTATATTGCTGCTTTACATATTTGAAGTTGCAGAGTACTTTCGATTGATTTTTTGCTTTAAATTGTAAAAACTGAAAAATGTACTTTTTTCACCTGAAACTTTTGAATTGGTTAAGTTGTAATGAAGAAGCTATAAAAATTTAGCAATATGTTCTCCACCCGTGATATTGACATAGGCATATAATTACCTTTTTCTTTTTTTCTCTTTTTGATACAATTTCATTATTTGTCATGCTCGCTGTGGTGCACCAATAAAGCCAAACTATCATATTAGAATTCATGACAGTTTTCACATTGTATTATCAATATATGGAAATAATTGTGTGCCCTGAGATTAAATTACATTATTGTGTATCTTTTTCATGCCTAATAAATAATGATGGATGGCTTTTATTTTCGTCACCACCTGCAACCATTTAGTCACCCCTTGATTGTTGAAGATAAAATAATAAAAGGCAAATGTTATGTTGCAGGTAGAAGAATGTAGTCCAAACAGTTGTGTGGTCCTTGTCCACATTTGCATTATGTTAGTCCCTGAGGAACAAGGTGTGGTGGTTTATAAAAGGGGACAACCCAAGGGGACCCAACAGACCTTCATAGAGATGAGGGGGGAAAGTGAGGAAATATTTTTTCTAGTAAAACAATAATTATTTCTTGGTGCATGATTCTTAATCTGAAAATGAGTTTTTGTTCTGCTGTGCAAATCAGTTACGTGCAATTAGAATGCAAAGCAGAAGCACGGCTCACTGTTTAGCCTTTTTTAAATAGAAATGAAAACAGCCCGGAAATTGTAGCAAAGTTGAAAATGCATGCTAGGTAATTTTGAAATCCAAAGACATAAAACCATGCATAATAAAAAGGCCACTCTAAACTCATTACATTTTTGAAATTGGCAATTGGAAGGCTTAATTTTAAAATTAGAATTTGTATGTTCGGAAACTTATTAAGTACATTTTGAGTGGCCAAGTATATTGCCAGCATCAAAGTATATTTTGTTGGTCTTCTGTATACAATTCCATTGCCCCATAATTTGATTTTATCTATGACCTGCTCAGGCTTTCGTTTTTATTATTATTCAACATTATGCTCTAGCAAAATTGTTTTATCTTTTCTGGTTGAAACTTCTGAGTCCAAATTATAACCAGCAAATGCTGTGAGTCTTAAGCGAAACAGAATCGCCTTGCAGTTTTATGACACTATTATATTTCATCTCTGAGTACTGCCAAGCTTTTTTATAAAATAAATATGTGGTGTTGATAACGGAAACTAGTCATTTGATCATTTCAGTTAAGGACAGTGAGGGAAGAAAGCAAGCTGTAGACAAATTCTTTTTTTGCTATTTGGCTGTTGACTCTTTATGGAACCCTTTCTTGTGTTCAGCTCTATTATCTTTAAATCAAAAGAAGACAGTCTCGGGCAGAGCAGAGATGCAGACCAAGATCCAAAGGTAATCCTATCAAATGTCAAGTTACCACAGAGAAATGGCTTGGAAAACAGGCCAGCAGTGCATTATGTGAGGAACCTCTAGTGGATGCTAATACCCCTGGAGTCTCTCTTGGGCTGGGCATTCTATTAATGTTCTTCCCAATTGTTTTAGCACATCCATTTAAAAAGAACAGAGGGGCCTTTCCCTTCTTTATACTTCTATTGCTATCTGACTACCCATCTCCCTCTATAATTAAATGCTGTGAATAAAATAATAAACATAATTTTATTTGTGCCATTACTCACTGCAGAAATTACCTCTTTACATTTCCTGTGAGAATCAAAGAGCAGAGCGGTTGTGCTTGCTTCCTTTACACTTGAGAGAGTCATGCCAAAGTCAAAGACTTTCCTAGATTTTCTGAGCCTGGGAAGAACTTTGTGGATTAACATAGCAGCATTAAAGGCAAATTATTTTACCGTACATACAGGTATATTTATCCTTTCCCTACGATAAAGATTTTACTAGACTCATGAAAAATACCCTGGAATACTATCCATGAAAACCAGAATTTAGAAAGAATGGTAGAGCAGGGTGTTGGTCACACACATTAGCACAGTCAGATTCAGGGTGTTGGTCACACACATTAGCACAGTCAGATCTAGCACATGCACAAAACTTTCCAGCCCCCAGCCAGGACTTTGTTCCACATACTCCTGTTGAAGCTAAGAAGCCCAGGTTTAGGGACTGGAGAGATGGCTCAGCGGTTAAGAGCACTTGCAGAGGACCCGGGTTCGATTCCCAGCACCCACATGGCGGCTAAGAACCATCTTTAACTCCAGTTCCAGGGGAATCCGAGGCCCTCTTCTGACCTCCGAGGCATTGCACCACACAGGTGCACCAACCTGTATGCAGACAGTACACTCATACATGTAAAAAAATAATAAGTAAAAAATAAAAGAAAGAAGCCCAGGTTTAGCCCAAACTGAAACTTACACTCAAACATCCTGGCTTCACTCTCTGGTGACAGAAAGTTCCAGAAGGACATCCTTACCCAATGGCATTATCTTTCTCTTGCGTTATCTTTAGTCTGTTTTCATTTTCCTCAGCCGAAGTCTCCCTGACTGACCAAAAAGAAAGAATAAAGAAAACATGTTGGGTAATTGCACTAGAAATGCACAAAGTACAAACACCAAATTAGCTTCATTAGAATAAATCAGTTCTGGTACTATGGAGATTTTCTTTTTACTTTCATGTTTTCTATCACTCAGATGTCGCTTGTTCTGGAGTGTCTGGAATCTGTGACAAACATGAAAACACACAAAACTTTTTAATGTGCATCAACATTATTAACTTTCTCAGCTTCCATGTTTGCAAGAAGAAGGAAGCTAACTAAAATCACAAAAATAAATAAGTAAATAAATAAATAAAAATAAAAATAAATAAAATCACATCCAACTATGCTTCTAAAACACTGGAACCTGAAACATCCCCTTGATAACAGTTCATTGCTCAGAGAGAAAAGCAACTGTTTTAAACTTTTCAGAACAATATTTGGGTGAAAAAAAACTTGGGTTTGGACAGATGACTCAGTGATTAGGAGCACTGGCTGCTCTTGCAGAGAACCCAGCATTCACATGGCAGGGAATAACTGTCTGAGACTCCAGTGCAGGGGTTTATGACACCCTCTTCCGGTCTCTGCAAACATTGCATGACCGGTGTACTTAAATACTTACAGGTAAAACACTCATACACATAAAATTAAAATTAAAATAAATAAAAACTACTTAGAATAATCAGCTTAATTTTAAAATAGAAAAAGCATCCATGATGCCTTTTGAGTATTTTCAACATTTAAAAAAAAATTTACACATATGACCCCAGGCATGGTGGTACATGCCTATGAGCTGAGTACTCAGGAAGCAGAGGCAGGCAGATCTCTGTGAGATTGAGGCCAGTCTGATCTACATAGTGGTTCCAAGCCAGCTGGAACTAGGAAGACCCTGTCAAAGAACAAAAAACCAAAACACATGCAGCTGTGTGATTTTTTCAATACTATACTTATTTATAAATGTGTTTTAATATCAAGGAAGATAATCTAAATATCAAGGAAGATTATCTAAAATATAGTCAATTTTCAAAGCTAAATAACCAGTTATGTTACTTGAGATAAAAATTCTTAGCAGAAACCTACTAACGGGGTGCCAAATATTTGTTCGCTTGGATATTCTAAATGTTGGAATTTTCAGTCCTTTCCGCAGGACTCTGCAGTACAACGTGGTTGCTTTCACTTTCCCAGCAGCGCTCTGAAGTCCTGTTAATATTTAACAACTCATCCTGTCTTCCAGAAAATACTGTGTTAGGAAAGAAAAACCAGACTCTTTGGCTAGAGCTGTGGAAGGAGGGTGGGGCCTTATAAGTTACATGACTGTGGAAGATGCAGGCAATTTGATTTTGGCAACAAAGTCCGGCTTTTGCGTTTGGCCCTTTTTTTTTTTTTTATTTATTTCTGTATGTGTACGAATGTAC
This sequence comes from Rhizomys pruinosus, assembly GCA_009823505.1. Taxonomy (NCBI): domain Eukaryota; kingdom Metazoa; phylum Chordata; class Mammalia; order Rodentia; family Spalacidae; genus Rhizomys; species Rhizomys pruinosus. Next base: position 2,508,704 of record VZQC01010158.1, read on the forward strand.
TGTCTGCATGCAAGTCTGTGCACCCGTGTCGTGCAATGCCGCGGAGGTCAGAAGTGGGTGTCGGATTTCCCTGGAGCTGGAGTTCTCCTGGAATTGGAGTTTCAGACGGTTCTCAGCCGCCATGTGGGTGCTGGGGATCGAACCAGGGTCCTCTGCAAGAGCAGTCAGCGCTCTTAACCGCTAGGCCATCTCTCCAGCCCGTCTGTCATAGCCTTTTAGATGGAGAACTCAAGTATCCATGAAGAAATCACCTACTAAAGCAAAGGTAACTAATCGCTGTTCTGTTTACTCTTTTAGATGATGAAACAAGCTTAGGAACCTCAGCCTGATCTGCCCCAAGGCAAGTGGCAGATGTCATAAGATAGTCCCTTGGAGATGGGTTCAGATCCATCTGGGTGGAGAAAAGTAAATATCTGAACAGACAAGATGATGTCACGTTGAGTTTTCATTCTCTGGTGAAATATTCTGTGTTCTCTGTTTTCTCCAAAATGTCAGATAAGCAAATAGAACATACCTTAGGCAGTGATCATTTCCGGGGTGAAAAGGTGGCCTAGACTTCACAGGATGTTGCACTGGCTAGACATTTATGTGAAAACTACAAAGCAGAGATGCCTGGTAAAATTTATGACACACACCAACTGTTGAGCCAACGGATTTGGCATAAAGTCATTCAGTGACCAGTCTTAATGTGCAGACCAAGGACAGCCGCATGAAGTCCATGACAGTGTTATAAACTTTTCTGGAGTTTCAGAGATACATCTTCCAGAATGCATCAGAATTTCAGAAGCACGGCTCACCAGACCAATCAATCTAGTGCAAAGTTTGTTTTTAGAATTCAAGTTCCTTGTTACTGCTTTGCAAGCAGATGTCTTCAAAGATATAATATGAAGAGATTATGTGATTTGGGGTGTAGCGATTCTGCCAGTTATAATTAAAAGGGCCAACATCCAAGTTTTGTTTTCTTTATAAACACTGCAGAGTGTGTCAGTGGCCAATCTAAAATTACCCACAGAGGAGTGTGCATGCTCTCTTCTTTAGCACAAGATAATGAAGATGGTGTGTGAAATGCAGCATGGTTATAATAAGCTGGTGAACTAGTCCTATGCACAAACTTGTCCAACTGTAATTATAGGAGTTTTTAAGAGAATTGTTGCTTCCTAAACTGTCTAGTCAAGTGACCAAAAAGTTAATGTGACCAAATTAACAGGCTGGCTTTGAAAGTCTACTCTTGCACCTTGAAAATAGCTACCTGGAATCAATTATCCTTCTTAAGGAAAGAAGACACTATTTAGAAGACACTGTTTAGAGGCATCTCAAGTCAGGCCAATGTCTTCAGCCTTTTGTCTGGATCTTGCTTCTGGGAAGGTGAGGTGAGTGTGAATCTCAAGAAACAATAGGTTGACCAGTTGACTCTTCCTCTCACGGACGGAGAACACAGGACTAGTAGAAACCTGCTCTGATGTTTATGTGGTTGGGAAAGGTGTGATTGCCAGACTCCACAGTATGAATCACCAGGAAAAGAAACAAGACTGGAGCCCAGAGAAGGACTGAGACATCTCAAGGTGATTATTTACTCAGATGCCTCTGTAGCTGTGGTTTTCATATTACCAAAGGAAAAAATGGTATGACATATTCAAGGTATCAACATATAATTCTTTAAAGGATTGGGAAACACTCTGAGACAGGGAACATTGGTGCCAGAAATCTAGAGAATCAGAGGAGAAGTGAGCACATATTTCTCTTGTGTGCTTTAGGAAGGACCCCTCATGAACTGTCTGAGACACTGACCTGTTTGTTGTAGGATCTCCTAGCTAATTATAGATAGGGCATTCCAATGCCTCTTATGGGGAGTCCTCCCAGCTTGTAGCATGGATGAGTGGCTTGCAGGTTCCCAAGGTGCCTTGGGGGATAGATGCACTGATGACAAAAATTTCACTCAAAACCACCCTCAAATTTGGCTGCAACTTTATTTGCTCGGGGTGTCCGCAGGGCTGTGAAGGCACTAACTCCTGTCTCACACCAAGTTTCACTCCTAGATCATGCGTAATTGTAAAGGAAGAAAGTTACACAAAATAAAAAAGTACCTAAATTTCACCAAGTCATTGACTTTCCAGTCTCCTAAGGGTTTTCCAGTATTGAACAGTTCTTTTATTTCCTTTTCTCCTGGGTTCCACATAGATTAGTAGGTAACTATCACATGCTCTCTCTGTATAAATAGGTCCAATCCATTCATTGACAATGCAGACAGAGCAGTATTTTTCAAAAGGTAAAACACAATCTATTCTTTCGTATCTGTGTGAGGAGCAAAATCCTCCCCCTAGCCTGGTTCTGTACCTACATTCTTCTCATTTTTCTGTAATCTCTTGTCACACCGTCTCCTTTCACTCTCTCTACCCTAACCACACTTTTCTTCTGTCATTTTGTTCCATGCTGCGTGGTTTGAATGAGAGATGTCCCCATTGGCTCATCTATTTGAACACTTGGTCCCTGATGGTGGCATTGTCTGGGGGAGTTTATGGGACCTTTAGGAGGCACAGGCTTGCTGGAGGAAGTATGTCACTGGAAAGGCTTTGGGAACACGTACAGCTTCACCCCACGTCTAATGTGCTCTTTCAGCTTTGTGTTTGCAGTTGAAGATGTGATCCCTCAGCCCCCTGCCCTGGCTGCCTCCTGCTGCCATGCCTTCCCCACTGTTGTAGACTCTCTCTCCGCCAGGAATCATAAACCAAAATAAACTCTTTCTTCCATAAATCACTTTTAGTCATGGTGCTTTAACACAGCAACAAAAAGTAACTAATATACATGCCATCTGACTACCATATGGTAATTGCCTCACCATAGGACCCTTCTTTTAAGACAAACGTTTAGGACTGATATTCTCCTTGTCACAGATTATGATTTTACATTTATGTGTGTATCCATTAGCATCCAGCTCCTGGACTACAAGCTCCACCAAACCTGGTGCTGGGACTCCTACAGCATAGACTAGGGACTTCTCTATTATGCCGCTATTCTTAATCTGTGTAAGCAAAACTAAACACTGAAATACATAGTCCAAGCATTTTAGCACCTTAAGGTATCTCTTCACCCAAGTATGGGTCTAGACTGAGAAGTCACTCTGCTCCATGAGACCACACATGGATCCAGGCTTTACCCTCCATTGTGCATCCACCATTAAGCCCCAGTCTCCTCCGTACATTTTATACATTCAATTGTACCACAAAAAAGAAAGGAAAAGGTGTCAACTGGAAGTAACGACATGGCTTCTGTCCACATCCTTTAAGCCTGAATATCATCATATATGACTGCACCTAACTGCAGGGCAGCCTGGGAAATGTGGCTTTCCCCGTGCCTCACATGGTTACCATGTAGTTGCTTCTACTGCAGTTAAAGCACCAACAGGTATCAGCTGCTCCAAAAATTATACCAATGAAGAAAGGAGAACAGTCTTCAAATTCCCAAAAAAGGGGTGTGCCAACATGCAATTGATTGATAGAGTAGACCTATGTCTGTCTAGGAATATGCTATATGGCTCGCTAAATACAGTTTTCCTGCCGCAACAAATCTCAAAACAAGTACACTTTTGAAAATGAGCATTGAAGAATCAGCTGGAGGCTATACAGATTTCCATATTCCCTTTAGGACTTTTCATTTTCATATTGTGTTAGTTAATGTGCCAAAATGAAAATAGCTTTCCACAAAATGGAAGCTATACTTTAAAGCTGTAATTATATTCTCCTGCTGAATTGTGGTAGATCTCAAACCTAGTGATGTCACATTGGAAGCACAATCCTCTCTTCCAGCATTTCCCTGAGAGTCAGTCAAACAGATCGAGAAAAGGGGACATAAGCAGGATTGACTTTTCAATCAACAGGCACAAAAAGACCCTGGTAGATAAATCAGTTGAAAGAGAACAGGTACAATAACTGACTGCCAGTATTGGGAAGATACCATTTTGTGTTTGACGTTGAGTATAGTCAGGAGGAATAATTTATCTGAGGAAAAACATCAACTTGCTCTATAGAACTGCCAAAGGTAGTGTTTCTATATTTAATACATCTGTATTAACTTTAATATTTGGGAAACTTTTCTCCTTTAAGTTTCTCCTATGAGAAAATATATGACATGAACCTAGCTCAGCTCTTTGACATACAAAGCAGACAGTAAATTGGATTTGCAATTGACAGGGGCAGATCGTGATGAAGTACCAAGGTCATCTATGAAATTGATTGAATCTTTGTTTAATCGTGGCTTGCTTTGTCATAGGGAAGTGCTTACCATTTTTTTTATCATCACTAGTCAGTAATTCATTGTACACCTTTTATTATCGTGACTTCCTCCCATTTGGGAGAGAGATGGGAAGGGTACAGTCCTTCTTAGTCAGAACTTCCATTCCAACTTCACTCTCTTTCCTTACTTTTTGACAGTAAAAAAAACTGTAGTCCTTTATTTCATTATAAGATACTGTCCATTTAAGGTGCAGCAAGGTGAGCTAAGGAAGAAAAAGCTATCCTGCTTAAACTATAACGGAATGCTTTCTTATCACCTAGAATTTTCATTCTGTACTTCCCAAAAGAACAGTTTTAGACTTAGACACATATTTTTTATCATATTTCACACTTGTGCAAACATAAAAAGTAAAACATAAGTAAAATAAGTTGGTTGAAGTGTTCCTAAAATTTCTGCACATTTAGAGTCCAACCCTTAGGAAATCATCTTTGACATAGTTGGTGATGTGTGTACTTCTCCGCCTACTCTCATCCCATCATCCCGCTCCTTAGCATACTTAGGAGTGTTCCATGTTTTCTCCAAGACTTGCTTCTAAGCTGCTGATCATATCTGATCCATATCTGTGGAGCAAGTTTTTGTGAACAAGCTCAGATGATGACACCTCTGTCCTAATGACGTTAAGGTGGAAAAAAGGTATATGAAGAATCTGTATGATTCTGTATATTGATTTTCTGTCAGAAAACATGGCATAATAGCTATTCTGTACATTGATTAAGTCTCTCAAGCCCTCAGCTTATTGGCTATCTGTATACTCATGCCATCTCTTTAATTAACCCTTTATTTTAACACAGATATTTCATTGTAAAATATGAGTATCTTTGCTTCTTGGTACAAACTCTTCAAATTCTAATTCACTGATTATGTTTTTTTGTTTTGTTTTGTTTTTTTCTGAGGCAGGGTGTCATTAACCCTAGCTGGCCTGGAACTCACATAGTGAGTTCACTATCCAACTGCCTCTGCCTCTGGTGGGGTGAATTTAAAGATATACACCACCAAGTGGAAATTATTTTTATAGAAATGAAAAAAAAATATTTAAATCTATGTAGATCGTATATATTAAAATATGTATATGGGCTGGAGAGATGGCCTAGCAGTTGAGAGCGCTGACTGCTCTTGCAGGGGACCTGGATTAGATTCCCAGCACCCACATGGCAGCTGAGAACCATCTTTGACATTCCAGGGGAATCCGACATCCTCTTCTGACCTCCGCTGCATTGCACCACACAGGTGCACAGACCTACATGCAGACAGTACATTCATACACATAAAAAAATAAAAATTTTAAAAACAAGATGAAATTAAATAAAATATGTATATAATGTACAGGTAAATGGTTGAGATTGTAAACAATCTTTCTGAGTGTGGTAACTCAGGCCCAGAAAGGCAAATGTCACATGTTCTCTCTCATATGTGGATACTGGCTTTGTAGCTCTAGGTATGTGTTTTTCAATTGGAAAATCCATAGAGGACAGGAAATTAGTTAGGGGCCCTGGGGGGTGCTTTCTGGAGGACAAGACATGAAGAAATGAGATAAATGGGGAGAGGGCAATAATGAGAAAATCACCCTTTTTTCTTTCTTTTTTTTTTTTTTTTTTTTTTTGGCTTTTTGAGACAATGTCTGCCTGTAGCCACAGCTGGCCTAGAACTCAACCAGGCTGGCCTTGATGTCACAGAGATGCCTGCCTCTCTAGTCAATTAAGGTCAGTGGCAATTCACTTCAGCCTTTCCTCATGAAGTATATTACTGTCTTCCTTAAGAGCTGTGAATTAATCAAGTGTTTTTTTTTTAAGTCACGTTTTCTTCCCATCTTAAATTTTTACTTCAAAATTACTTTTATTATTTCTTAATCAACTTTTAACACTTTGACCCTCTCCGGGATCTGGCCTTAACTGCATCTCCTTGCCCACAACTCTTTTAAGCTAGATTCCTGTGCTGGTTAGTCTTTGTCAACTTGACCCAAACCAGAGACATCTGGGAAGAAGGAACCTCAACAGAGGAATTCCCTTCATTACACTGACTGGAGGCCATGTCTGTGGGGCACCTTGATTACTGGTTGGGATGGTGGGGCCTAGCCCACTGAGGCAGTGCCATCCCTGGGCAGGTAGGCCTAGGCTGTGTAGAAGTAGCTGAACAAGCCAGGAAGGAGAATTGCTCCATGGTCTCTGTTTCAGTTCATGCCTCCAGGTTCCTGCCTTGACTTCCCTGGATGATGGACTATAATGATGAAATAAACCCTTTCTTCTCCAAGTTGCTTGTAGTCCTGGTTTTTATCACAGCAACCAGGACAAATACTACTGTGTTGGCTTCACTTGATTGGGGTGTTCAGTGTTTGAAATATACTCTCCACAAATACTTTCATGAAGTCTTAAATTCCATGTGTGTTGTGAATAGGAAACCCAGTGATTATCTAGTTTACATTTGTTTTGTTTTACTGGCTGTCTTAAATTGGGGACGTTTTTGTTTTCATTTATGACTTAATACCCCTAAACATGTTCTACTTAACACCATAATTCCTGCCTGACAACTTTGCCATAAAAGCAAAGAATACCTTATCATCTCCGTTATTTTTTATTTCTGTTGCAATCATATTTTTGCCCTATGTGTTTTCATTTAAAATACATTCTCCATGGTAGTGACTGTTTGAGTCTTAGAATGCAACTAGACAGATGTACTGACCATGGTTACCAAGGGAGCTGTTTCCTTGGTGATGGTCAACTGTCATCAAAGCAGTGCATGGTCTCCTTCCTTCCCACGTGACTCACTCTCACATGTTAAAAACTTGGATTAGAGGAAGCAGCTCTTTGTAAATCATGAGCCTCTAGCTACCTAAGACACCACTGATTTTCATGAACCCCATGTGGAACATTGTGGTTTGTGTGAGCATTTTCCAAGGGCCGTAGGCCACAGTTCACCAGGAAGGACTTCTGGCCTCTGACACTTTCCATTTCAATATCCTAGTCATTTGGAGAAGTTTCAAAAACTGTACCAGGCAGTGCCCAAAAGCTAAAACTGCCAAAACCCCAAAGTTCAGGGACATCTTTTGCAAAATAAATATTTTCTAGTTGACTAAACAGAGATGTAAAAACTCGGCTATTATTTTCACAGTGATTTTCAGTCTTACTATATTGTCCCTCTGCCTGCATTTCTACAATTCAAGAAAGAGAATATTAGTCCTTCTTTGTTTTGATTCTACAATAAAAATGTGTCATTTGGATTTGTTGGTTTTTCTTTTTTTTCTTTTTTAAAAAACTTTTATTTTATTTTATTTATTTATGTGTATGAATGTATTGTCTGTGTGTAGGTTTGTGCACCCGTGTCATGCAATGCCGTGGAGGTCAGAAGAGGGCATCGGATTCCCCTGGAACTGGAGTTCTCTTGGAATTGGAGTTACAGATGGTTCTCAGCCACCGTGTGGGTGCTGGGGATCGAACCCGGGTCCTCTGCAAGAGCAGTCGGCGCTCTTAACCACTAGGCCATCTCTCCAGCCCCTGGTTGATTTTTCTTAATCATAAGAAAGGTTAGAAAAGAATACATGTATTCTTTTTTTTTTTTTCCCCCTGAGAAATTCTGGTAAAATAGCCTAGGTAGCCTTGAATATAGCGTTTAATCCAGGCTTACCTCAAACTTGAAATTCTCCTTCCTCAGCCTCCATGTTGCTGAGACTGCAGGCATGGACCACCAAGCTAGATTTTACTAACATTTTTGAACCTTGAAAGACTTGAAGTCTAGACTACAGTGTTGTTTCCTCAGAGTCTGCCACATTATAGTGTATGTTTTGTGGAAAGCTTTGGTTGGAGTTTAAGGTCAAGTGTTCTATGTCATTCTTCTCCTCACAGGTATGGTTAACATTCCCATTTTACAAAATTAAAAAACTTAAGCTTTGAGAGAAAGAAGACCTTTATAAATACCTGTAACTAGTAATGAGTATGAGGATTTGAACGAACCCCAGGCAGGCTCTCCACACTACCCTACATACACTCCATTGGTGTACACTACCCTACACTACCCTACGTACACTCCACTGGTGTACATGCAGGCTCCCTTCTTTGTGGGTCAAGATAACACATGAAGATTATTGTGATTGTACCTGTTCTTCCTCTTTCTTACATTAAGGTGGTCACAGTAATGTGTAAGATGCTTAAAATTTATGTTTCAGCTTTGAGTTTTCAAAACATGTGAAAATACATTTTAATAAACTTTTGTTATGGTTGGATATAGATGCATCCTTCAAAAGCCTGTGGGATAAAGAATTGGTCCCCAGCCCATGGCACTATATGGAGAAAACCTTAAAAAGCCCAGAGGAAGTCTTTCCACCATTAGGGGCAAGCCCTTGAAGGAGCTGCAGGATCTCCAGTCCCTTCATTTTTATCTTTTTCATATCCTGGCCATGAGGAACATGTTTTGCAATACATAGCTATAATAATATGCTGCTAAAAGCCAACCAATTGTGGACTGAACTCTCCAAAACTGAGAACCGAAACAAACCTTTCATCTTTATATACTGGTTACCTCAGGTACTTGTTACAGTAACAGAAAGCTGAATAATACAACTTCAAAAAGTTTTCACCATAGCACAGATTTTCAGGAATAAAAATGTACCAGTGTGTAGGCCACTCCAGGGCCTGGTTAGTAAGACACACTGCTGAATTTCTTGCTGCATCATCAACATGGCGCCCTTCCTGGCCACAGGATGCATGCAGCCCCCTCCCTATGAGTTAGTCTCCCCCCATGTTGGGCTTGCAAACAATGCGACATCCTCTATAGAAGCATGTGCAGGCTGAGGACTATGTAACTGCACGATTAGGTTGAGCTTTTCTTTTTTTTTTTTATTAATTTTATTTATTTCTGTATGTGTATGAATGTACTGTCTGCATGCAGGTCTGTGCACTCGTGTCGTGCAATGCCGCGGAGGTCAGAAGCGGGTCTCGGATTCCCCTGGAACTGGAGTTCTCCTGGAATTGGAGTTTCAGACGGTTCTCAGCCGCCATGTGGGTGCTGGGGATCGAACCCCGGTCCTCTGTAATGATTGGATATGCTCTGATGCTCTCCGTACTGATTGGTTGAAACTTCCTATATACCCTGTACTGGAAAATAAAGTTTTGAGTTTCGCCCTTTGATGGTGTTCCACTTACCCTCAGTAGAATGGGCTGACTGCCCACAGAGAAGGTCCACAATAGTTTTCATTTGTATTCTCAGTGGTATCAAAAACAACAGTTCAGCTTGATCAACCCTGTTGCATCTGTCATTTTCCATCTACTTTATAGATTAAATTTTATTTGAAGAAGTTATGAGTTAAAAGTTTAAGAAAAACATTTTAGGGATGTGAAGGCACAGGGGAAAAATTTTCATCTGACAAAATATAGTAGATGCTCTTCTGTTTCTAGAAGAATCCGGAAAAGAGAGAAAGGAGTTAAAAACAATAAAAGGAAAAGACAAAGGGAAATACTCCTGACCTTGCCAGCAGTGAAGACATACAGAAAAGGGAAATACTCCTGACCTTGCCAGCAGTGAAGACCTACAGAAAAGGGAAATACTCCCAACCTTGCCCACAGTGATGGCCTACAGAAATATTTAAGTGACTCGGAGAAACAAGACCTTCCTGAGGAACTTGTGGGTGCTATAGAAAGCATTAATGCAGAGGCAGGCAGATCTCTGTGAGTTCAAGGTCAGCCTGGTCTACATAGCAAGTTCCACAACAGCTGGAGCTACAGGGAGACCCTGCCTCAAAAAGATTAAAAAAAAAAAAAAAGAAGCATTAAGATAATTTCCTTTTCTTCCTCAGTGCCGTCTTCATCTAAATGGACTAGATCTTTGTCCAAACTACTTTCTACATGGTAAAGTGTCCAGATGGTGCCCCTGGTTGATATGCTAAGAGCTGTATCCCACTTGGAGAGGGTTAAAACTATTCTTTTGAGAATGGTCCCAATCAGTGTTTGTGAATTTATAACATAAATAGTTTAAGTTGTTTTCCTAGGTGATTGCTTTTCTGAGAGTAACTTCTAAAAACCTCAAAGGCAAAACATATCTAATGTCTGCATTTCACAGGGAATTTTAGAACCTCTCCTTATTTCATGTTTGGATACAAAACTATTAAGTATTTGCAACAATTTTTTTTCTTTCTAAAAATGGATACCTCCTAACTGTGGCCCGTTTCCACTCCATCTTTCACAGGCACATTGTGGTTTGGGGGTTGTTGTTTTCTAAGTGACACAACATGATTGATGTAATCTGGCGTGATTCATTGCAATGTCAACCATCAGCAGAACATTTTGAAAAAAATATTCATCAAAATCTATTAATGTAGAAATTGCCACTTGCAGATGTTTTGGGTGGGGGGTAATTTCCTGCGTGGGAAGCAGCACTTTGTCGACGTCATGGGGCATTTTTTAGGAAGCGTGCTTACTAAAATAGGTGCTCCTGAAAGCCCACTGTTCTCTCCACTTTCTCACTAGGTAACCAGGGAATACCAAGCAAAATCAAAGAAGGCTTTTTTCCTCTTACCTGTAACAGAGAAATACAATGTTGTGATTAGTTTTCCTGTCTGGTCCTGCTTTTATATATAAAATGTGTGTGTGTGTGTGTGTGTGTTCATATGTGTATATGTGCATGGCTGTATACGTAGGTGTGTGTGCACATGCATTTGGAAGTCAGAGACAACCTTCTCAGGCGTCCGCCATTTTTTTTTCTTTTAAGATAAGGTCTCATTATGTAGTCCTGGTTGGTCTCGAATCCACTATGTAGGCAAGGCTGGCCTCAAACTGACAGAGATCCCCCTGTCTCTGTGTCCCAAGTACTGGGACTAAAGGCTTGTGCCATCACTCATAGCCTCTACCTCTTTGTTTGTTGTTTGTTTGTTTGTTTGTTTGTTTTTAGTCAGAATCTCTCACTGGCCTGGCTATGCCACCAAGCTCCAGCACCCCCTCACCTGGACTTCCTCAGTGCTGAGGTTACAAGCACATGCCTCCATGCCCAGTGATTTTTAATATAGGTTTCCAGCTTGAACTGAGATCCTTGTGCTTGAATGTTAACAGGTTTACCAACACATATCTCCCCAGTCCTTCATCCTGGTTCTTTTAATTATTTCTATTTTTTGTTGTTTTAGTTTGGTTTGGTTTTGAGAGAGGGCCACGGTTAAAACACCCTGACTAGCTGCAAACTTGATATTCTCCTGCCTCAGCCTCCCAAGTACTGGGATGGCAGGTGTACAAAGGAAGACTCAAGTCCAGGAACGTTCTGCACCAACCCAGATCACAACTTTATTGTTCCATTAAGCACCTCTAGTTTCAAAGTAATGTTTTACTTGCATATTAAGCCTTTCTTTAAAAATATGAAATCCTGCTCTCAAAGCTAATATTCCCTCCATCTGCTTAAGCAGATTCAGAAGTTGCTGTATGAAGCCTCGTGGTAGTTAGCCCTCAAATGTCTTCTGAAGTGATTTTGCAAATATTTGGTGTTCGACAAAGTCCTTCCATTATGATCACATCAGTCAGGAGTTTTCTTCCGTTCTGCTTGCCGCACAATGAATTATTAAAAATGCCAACAATTTTCAAACGATTTGAGGAGGATCTCCATTTAAATATACATATTAAAATTCACAGCCCTATTGCTTTAAAAAAAAAAAAAAGAAAAGAAAAAGAGAAGTCCTTCAGAGCTGCCTTCACAGTTTGTTATTTGCTAAACATAAAAAATCTCAACTGCTTCAATTTCGTCTGTGCTACACACCCTTCTTCCCGTGACTGTACCCTTTTAGCTGCCCTCCACCCACCACCCAGTCTCTATTTTCATAGTATATACAGAGGCATTGACTCCACACATACCTGGCTGTGCCCCGTACTGTAGAAGGTCTAGGGACATGGGAAACAGGGCAAACTCACAAGAGGGCAAACACAGGAGTAAATATATAAACTGCTGGATCTGATAAACGCTAGAAGGGAAAAGGTGAAGGAGTAGAAATAAGAATGTGAAGGTCCAACATGGAGCACACAGTCCACCAGCGGCCAGCCCCCACCTCTGGAAGGGCCCAGGGACCAATGCCATACGGAGCAGGGGTCTACCAGCAGCCAGCCCCCACCTCTGGAAGGCCCTGGGGACCAATGCCATATGGAGCAGGGGTCCACCAGCAGCCAGCCCCCACCTCTGGAAGGCCGCATGTATGCCACTTGGAGCAGGCAGTCCACAAGCGGCTGGTCCCCACATCCCAGAACACCCTGCGCATGCTCCTGTAGAGCAGGGGGGTCTACCAGCGGCTGCCCCCAACCCCAGAAAGACCCATCCATGCCAGGAGGAGCAGTCAGACCACCAGCTGCCTGGCCCCCACCCCTGGAGAACTCCAGCTCCAGATCAGCACAGGCTCAGCACCCAGAGGCTTTACAGAGCCCCACACACCCATCCTGAACCAAGTGGAACACGGAGCCCACCCGGCATAGTGGTCCATCCCTGCAGGCCCCCACAGCCAACCCACGGGAACTGGTAGACTCTCATCACGGGTGCAAGGTTCGAGCTGAAATGATTATTACCTGTCCTGGACCACTAGAGAAGTTCTAGACTAAAAGAGTGAGAACTAGCTGGTCTCCAGCACAAAACCAAAAGTGAAAACCCGAAGCCGAGACCAGCCAGTTTCTCATAACTTAGAAGAAAACAAGAAAGGCATCTGAAGAAAACAGGCGAAGTCAGCCTTTAACTAAACAATGAAGCACGAGAGTTTTGTAACAGAATACAACCAACAAAACAAAACCACATGCCAAAAGCACATCGAAAAACTAATAATATGGAAAAACCAAATAATAAATCCCCACTAAATTCTACCAGTCCTATAGAAGACTCCTACAATGAGAACTCCCTGGAGGTATCCCAGGACACAGATCTTAAAAGAACTTTCATAGGCATACTCAAAGAAATCAAGGAATATAAAGAGCTCACAGACAAATGAATCAAAGAACTAGAGGGAGAGAATGACAAACTCCAGAAGGAAGTGGACATACTAAAGGAATCTCAGGCTGAAATGAAAAAGAAAAACCAAACACTCATCCAAACAACAGGAAAGGACTGGAGAAACCCTCAGTAACAGAATGAATGAAGCAGAAAATAGAATATCAAGACAGGAAGATAACATGGAAGAACTGGAATGCTCAAGCAAGATTATGAAAAATTAAAAAAAAAAATGAGTGGAATAATCAGGTAATGTGGGACAGCATGTAAAGACCAAACCTCCATATCATAGGGATAGAGGAAGGGGAAGAATTCCAGGATAACAGTATTCACCAGATTTTCAACAGAATTATGGAAGAAAATTTCCCCAAATTGAAAAAGATATACCCATACAAATACAAGAAACACATAGAACACCAAATAGATAAGGCCAGAAAATAAATTCCCCATGCTATATAAATGGAATGTAAAAATACTAGATGCTCAAAACAAAGATAGACTACTGAAAGCCACAAGAGAAAACAAACAAGTTATATATAAAGAGAAACCTATCAGAATTCCAGCTAATTTCTCAATGCAAACAATGAAAGCCACAAGAGAAGCCTGGACCAAAGTATTCCCAGTTCTAAACGACTGTAGATGCCAATCCAGGCTACTTTACCCAGGAAAAACGTCAATTATAGTTGAAGGAGAAAGAAAAATCTTTTTTTTTTTTTTTTTTTTTTTTTGACAGGGTCTCCCTGGTAGCCCCGAGCTGTCCTGGAACTCACTCTGTAGACCAGGCTGGCCCCTTGAACGCACAAAGATCCGCCCTGCCTCTTGCTCCCCAGTGCTCGGATTAAAGGTGTGT